>JARHVA010005650.1:202500-545000 GCA_037957365.1 Torreya grandis
CCTTTGGGGGTCTTTTTATCCTTATAATTATGCATTTTAACCATATTTTGAGGATGTTTTGCTATTTTTTATTCTAATTTTCACATTTTATATCTTCTAGACCAAATGGTGAGGTCATCCTAAACATTGATGAGATCAACCTGTGGAATGACGAGGTTGCCCTGAGCGAAAACAAAGTCACAAATTAAAATGGTGAGGTTGAATATTGTGATTTTATATTCATTATTTATTTTTATAGATCAATGAGATCAACCTACATATTAGTGATATTGACCTATGGAATAATAGGGTCATCTATTAAGCAATAAGATCATCTTGAACCAAAATTGTAGGTAGCTATTATGCATATAAATTAATTGAAAATAGAGAAATCATCCTGATAATCGATGAGGTCACCACATAGTTTGTTTATCTTTCTATAAAATAGTGGTATAATTTTGTGGAACAATGGGATCACTATGTATAATAGTGGTGTCACTTTGTGGAACGATAAGCTTTCCCTATGTATAAATCTATCAAGTTAGAAATAGTAAGCTTTAGTTTCCTTTTGATATTCTACACCCTTGTTTGACTACTAAGACTCTATTTTTATAGGATTAAAACACATTTCTAGTTTATTTTTACAATAATAAAGGCAAAATTCATTTCACACTTCACTTAGTGCTTTAAAACAAACATAAATCCTAGACTAAGTGCTCTTAAGAGATCTTGTTTTATTTATTATTTATTGTTTTATTTTCTTGAAAATAGGACATTGTGTGTATGTTCTCCCCCATCCCCTTTAGGGAACTCAGGTGATCCAAAAGTGATTCATTAATTTCATTTCATCTATTCTCCAAATCTTATAAGGAATTTCATCTATTATCTCCCCAAGTTTTAATAACCTAGATGATCTAAGAAATGAACTTTAAAGTCCTTCTAGTTTTTATTTCTTCCATGTACTTGGCTTGTGGGTGGCATTTCATCACCTCCCCATGAGTTTTTAAAGGGAGTATCAAACCAAGATTTAATCTCTTAGAATAATTCCAACCCCACTCCATGATCAGGTATATAAATTAAGGGTTACTTGATGTGACATTATTTTGAGTGGTTAAACTAACTCTGTTAGCAATAATCAGCCTCATAACAATGGCCTAATCTAGACATCACACTATGTTGATCAATCTGATGGATGTAGTGGTTGTAAAAAATAAAATATTTTTTTACAACAAGTTTATTATATTGGATCCAAATGATTTGTTGTACCCTAGTTTTATCCACACATATGGGACCATATAGATCAATCAAAACTTATAATTTTTAGACAAACCCCCATTTTTTGTAGAGTGTTATTGGTGTAGGATGAGTAGCCCAAAGTTCTATGTCACCATATGATTTATTGAGAGAAGAGGGAATATAAACAACCCTAATTTTCATGTGCCTTTAATTTTTGGATTAACAAAACTATTTCATCTCAAAAACGAGTATATTGATGGAGTATAATGGTACAAAGCAACATTGTCAATTTATAGGGTAGGACGTACACTTTGGTGTTTTCTTATTCTTGTTGAGTTTTATAAATTTTAGGTCTAAAACTATTTGGGTGGTGTGATATGCCAAAAAAAAGGTAAAACATTTACAAAACAAAGCACATTTTAGACACCACCTTTTGAACAAGAAATCATTACACTCATCAAATTAATTCAAAACAAATTACCTTGTTTAAAAATGAATTAAACCATTTGTGCTCATGAATATAAAGAGTGTTATTACACTACCTATTTGAGTCTAGACTTTTCACCACTTGGAAATTTAAGGTTCTTTAGTCTAAATTTTAAAAATTTACCTTTCTAAGTTCTAACCCAAAACATGATTGGTCTATATTATATTCTTGCCTATAACTTGGGTTTGGGTGGTTCACATTTTCTGTTTGGTGTAAGTAGCTTTGAGGATTTTTTGTATTTGGTTTGGAAGCCTTTGTCTAGAAGATACTCATTATATTATTTTTTTAACTTAATTTATATTATGTTTAATCATGTTCTAAGTTATTTAACAATTCAAATTTCTTTTTGATTAGTCATTATTGTGTTGCCCATTTGTTTTTGATTTCAGACTTATGATTTCTTATGTTAGTCTACATCATAATCTTATTGGATCACTCGAGCCTTATTATAATTTTTTTGATCATGGCCCATCATGTTTGGGCTTAGATATTTAAGGTACTAACAGAATTCAAACTTAATATTTTCACCCTAAGATCCAAGGTTATTCTACATTCTTCGAATTGCCAATTTCAACCAACAAAAGTTGAGTATTATCAAGACTTCTTTTCTTATTCCAATTGTGAATAATCACACCATTTATTTTTAATTATATACCTAGGTTCATTTTGTATCTATTTTATCTAATAATCCAAACACTTGTTAACATTTACAAACCAAATTTTGAAATACTTCAAAAACATAGAAAATTGTTATTAAACATGCAAACGTATACTCGTAGTGGGGTCTCTTAGGAACCTATTTTTGAGGAATAAAGTTTTTATGATGGATAATAACACCCAATCATATTTAAAAACATCACAACTATGATAAGATCTAAAGAAGGTTACTTTGAACACCAACCTATAGAGGATAAAGATCAATATCTCTTAAGGTTGATAGAATCAGGAGCTAGACTTATGTCTGATTTCCTAATGGGATAATTACATAATATTTTTCAATTAGATGATCAAACACTATATCAAAATCCTAATCATATTAGGGAACCAAACATTAATTCTTATAGCAAATGGAAATGCCAACTTATGAACTCCTCCCTGACTGACTAAGATCTTATGACCAAAATACAAAAAATTAGTCAATGATATGTTAATCAAGTTGTCACAAACTTAATATCTTATTTGGTTTCAAATTTAGTTGATAATACCACATTCATGGATTAAAAAAAACCATTAAAATAAATGTAACAAGACCTAACTGATCCTACATTTAATTTAGACCTTATGTCTTCTCTTAAATAGAATAAAAACATAGATACTTTGTAGCAAGTTCTACTTAAAATGATGAACACTTTCTTTAACCATCAGGGGATTTTTACCCAGTTACAACATCAAATTTCTCAAGACCCATCAAAATCATAGGTTGGGATTATTTTACACAACACTTTAATGAGTTTTTCACAACCATAACAATGTCCCCTTGAGAACTAGTAATGGAAACACCATCTGGTAAACCAAAAACAAACAACACAAAACTAGCATATTTCTTATAGTTCACAATAATAAATTCCTAGGAGACAGTATCAAGCATATATGACTTGGCAAAAAAAATCCTTTGAACCAACAACATTAGGTTTATTCACATCTAAGGATGAACCAAAATAAAACTTTTGGGTAAAGGATCCATATCTCTAATAGGAATACATAAGGGGGTACATTATTCCCTAGAAAAACCACCTTTCACCAATAAATGCACCAAATATGCAAGAGTTTAATTCAATGAAATAAATAGTCAAAGGACTTGAAACATGCAATCAGATCCAAAAATACATGTTCAATGAGCTATGTCCTTATATGTTCAACTTGAGCATTATTTAGGTACCTTTTCCACCTCATTTTGAACTATAAAATTTTGATAAATATAAATAGAAGGGTGATCCTATATAATATATTCAAAAAAAATTTGTGGTATGCTAGGAGGTAGCTTAAAGTAATTTTTATTTTTTATGCTTATTTACACACAGTTTGGTTAGACAAGCATTAGATTGGCTCCTACAATTACCTAAAGGATCCGTGACAAATTTCAATGATTTATCATAAATAAAAATTAACCATTTTTATTATAACATTGAACATGAGTTGATAGTGGTCAACTTATGTAAATCATGACAAAGAGATGAGGAAATTTGTGACATATCTATAATAGGGAGAATGCTAGCAAGTCACTTTTAACATAATTTTCTAGACAAGCAGTTAGTTGACATCTTTACACATAACCTACACCCTAAGGTGGCCCATAATATGAGACTCACTTGTGCTAATTCAGTTAAATAAATATTTGAGAAGGGTATGTAGATAGATAAATCACTTACTACTAAAGGCCTCATGAAGATCTATTCACAGGCTCAAACATCCAATCAGACTCAAACACTTATTCAAGATAATACTATAGAGAAACCTAAATATTTTAATAAAAACAAGAACATGGTGGGTAATAGAGTAAAAAAGTCATGACATGTGAAAATAGTGCATGCTCCATCAACTTAGAATTCACAACCTAATCCATAAGCCACTTTTTAGAGATTTATTTCATGTAGAGGATTCAATAAGCTAAGAGAATCTATTGAGGCAATTTTATAGAAGATGGTTGTAGACAGTTTAATCATATGGCCTATGTTGAAACCATTTTTCTAAGGATCAACTGAAACCTGATTGTATCATGAAAATGAGTTATGCAATTTCCATCATGTTAATGGTCATGTCATTTATCAATGTGTACAATTGAGTCATCCCATTGAAGACCCGATTAAGAGTAGAGAGATTGAAGTAAGAAAAGCAACACAGAACACCAATCAGGATATGGGCATTTACAAAGACCCATTTCTCAATCACAAATAACATAAACAAAGAAATAATCAGAACCAAAGATAGGGCTAATTTTAGATAGGATAAGGTTAGAAATAAAATCATCATAATTAGGATCATGATACTAAATCTAATAAATTGGGATACAATAATTTTACATATGATTATAATCATACCATGGGGTATATATTTGGTAATCACATCACCACTATTATAGTCAAACCTCATGTACCATCTGAATCTTATCAATTCAGTGGTCCCTCTATTTTATTATCATCACCCTCTTCTTAAAGTGATGTTGCATCGAGTTCAATAAATTTTATTATGTTTTGGTTTATGCAAGTTACTATTCTTAAACCAACACCCAATTATTTAAATTATGATAAATCTTTATTGACTTAAAATTACATAGTCAAAACTAGACACTCATGAGTTACCCTTCAAGGCCCTTTGCCTTATTCTAATACTGAGATAAATTTGAACCCTATGCATTCCAATCCTAAATTGAACCTTGTACCCACTAAGACCAAAACTTATCATCCTGATGTTGAGAAACCATATAGTATTCATGAGAAACTAAGTAAAACATCTACATAAATTTCTATTTTTGATCTCTTATATATGTCAAATTTTCATAGGACCATACTAAATGACTTCCTCTAAGAGTCCACTATTCTTGAGGACATTAACCCTACTCCATTCCCAACACTCGTGGGACATCTATCTCCAATCCAACAACTTACCTTTGATCAATAAGATATGTCTTACTTTAGTCCTATCCATAATAATCCTTTGTATATCGAGGTCATGATAACACATCACAATATCAAATAGATTCTTATAGACAATAGTTCAAATTTGAATATAGTGTCGTTGAAATTGTTATAATAGTTGGGATATACAACCAAAGACATGCAGTCAAAAAGAAATCATGGTCAAAGTATATGACAATGCTAAAAGAGAGTCTTTAGGGACCATTTGCTTACCAATTATTATTGGGATTATAACCCATGATACCTATGCCATGTCATGGACATATAATTGCCTTATAATATACCTCTATCTTTTGATAAACCTATAGAGAAATAGGGCCTCAAATTTATACTACATGAGGATGACCTTATGTATTTTTAAAGCGATTCCTCTTTTTATAATGATGAAAAACTCTTGGTAGTGACACAACATCCCATTATAGTGCTTATAATGAGCTAGTTGATACTCACCTATGTTATTCTAATTCTATTATAACCATCACAACTCATTACCCACTTACCCTTTTCCATCCTAATCTTATCTATCGGGAATAGATAGATTTTATTATACATCTGGAATCATCCCTAAAACTAAAAAATATGGGCCTTAGAGATGGATTGACACTTCATGATCACAAACAATGTTTTGAATTCTCATTGGACCCTGACACCTACTTTAGAGAGCAAGATAACTTCCTTGATTATATAATAGAAAAAGAATTAAGATATTCAGGTGAAAACCTATTTGTGGCACTCATTGGTCAGGGGAATAGTAAAGCTAAAGTTAATCCCTTATGTGAAAACCTATTTTAAGTACTCTTGGATGGGGAAGTTTGCTCACCTCCACAAGAAGCATAATGTTCACCAAGTCAAAGTTTTATAACTAGTTACAATATTACTTCTCAATAGCATAAATCCTTTGAGCATCTTTCTCTCAACTTTCCAAAGAAAATTGTCAATTGGCCATTACCATAAAAAGTAAACTCAGATTCCTCTTATTCTATGGATGAGCCTCAAGACTCATAACCAATATTTGAATAGGAGGATCAATATTAGACATTACCTAATATTCTAGAAGATGACTCCATAGTACTTATACAAAATAAAATTAAGGTAAACCTTAGAACCTATAAATATCATAATACCATTTATCTATGTGTGTCCTAAGCTAATGAGGAACATGATTATATTGTCATTATTATGAGGGATTTTATTATTATATTCGCATGCAATTACTCAAACATGTTAGGCCTGGACACTGCTTTGGTCATACATTAGCTTGTGATACATCCAGATGCTAAGCCAATCAAGAATAAATTGTGGAAAATACACCCATGTATTTATATATTAGTGAAAAATGAGCTAGATAAATTATTGGCAGCTAGCTTCATAAGACCACTATACTACTCTTAATGGATATCAAATATAGTCCTAGTTAGCAAAAATCCATAGGGTATACACTTGTAAGCATGTCCTAAGGATGATTTCCCTCTACCAAACATCGACATGATTATCAACTCAATTGTAAGGTACAAGATTTTGTTCCTTATGGATGACTTCTCCATGTATAAATAAATCAAGATATCACCCAAGGACTAGTACAAGACTGCATTCACCACATCATGGGGAACATTTTATTAGTAAGTAATGCATTTTGGCTTGAATAACATTGATTACACTTATCAAAATTCTATGAATGTCATCTTTCAAGATATATTTTAGGATTATGTTGCTAACATATTATCAAAATCAATAACCCATGTCAGACATCCTGATGTTATATGGCAAATATTTGAGAGAATTCATGAATAAAAAGTTCATCTCAATCCTAATAAATACATATTTGGCATTACTTTGGGTAAACTGATTAGATTTATTATATCATAGAGAAGGATTAAAGTGGATATTGATAAGGTCAATGCCATCATGGAAATATCTCCACCTTCTAATCTAACACATCTTTGTATCCCATAGGAAAAAATCCAATTGATTCATAGGTTTATATCATAGCTAGTAGACAAGTGCCATATTTATATGCACATCTTAAAGAAAGGTGTTTCATTTCAATGGGATATTTAATGTCAACAAGCATTTGAAAACTAAAGACATATCTATCCAACCTACCAGTATTGATCCCATCAACACCTAGCAATCCATTGCTTATTTATATATCAGAAATAAAACATGTACTTGGGGAACTCTTGGTTGAGCATGATGAGCAAGGTAAAGAAAATGTAGTCTACTATCTAAGCCAAACACTCATAAGATATGAGAATAAATATTCACCTATTGAGAAATCTTGTTTGGTAATGGTGTTCACTTCCCAAAAGTTATATCACTATATGTTAAATAATAATACTATAGTCATTGCTAAGGTGGACCCTTTGAAGTACTTATTGTCTAAAGAAACTCTTACAAGACACATGGCTAAATGGGTTATGTTATTACATGAATTACATGTTGAGTAATTAAATCAAAAAACTATTAAGGGTAAATTCATCATAGATCAACTTGTCAAAGCACCTATCATAGGCACTACACCACTTACATTTGATTTTCTAGATGAATCTATCGTGAAGATAGAAGAAGTGCCTCATAACTCTAGACATTAGAAATTATATTTTTGATGGCTCATTCACATATCATGGATCTAAAGCTGAAATTTTACTGGTTACACCACAAGGGGACCTCATCCCCAAGGCATTTAATATCAATTTCAACCACACTAATAGCATGGCCAAATATGAATCCCTTATTATAGGACTTCATCATGCAATATAATGGGATATCCAATAGATAATGGTTTTTGGGGACTTTGAGTTAATAATTAATCAAAATACAATCTAGTATAAGACTAGGTATGAAAAGATTATACCCTATAATCATATTATGGACAATCTCAAGTCACATTTTAGGTCATTATAATTTTATCAAATATCATAGGTCAATAACCAATCATTCGATGCAATGAAAACAATTGGTTTTTATTAGATTAAACAAAATACAGAGAAAAAATGAGATTGAGAATAGCAGAGCACACATTCCACGTTCAACTAAGCATGAAGGCCTATTAAATAGGCAAACAAATGAAATACCCGTGAAGCATGAGACGGGTATAATAAAACTAACCTATGTCGGCTTGCATGAAATAACAAAGGCCGAATAAACAACTAACCTCTTAACCAAAGTGGTTAAGGAAACTAACCAAAATAAATTACCTTAGTAAATAACCTAAGGTAAATACAATAATATGCTAACACCCTCCCTTAATGACTAAACCAGAAACAAGACCAAGTTTATCTCTAAATTTTATGAACTTGTCTGTACCAAGTGGTTTGGTCATTATATCAGATGGCTGCTCTGCAGTGGGGCAGTAGAAGAGACTGATGTCTTCATTTGTAACCAACTGTCGGATGTAATGATGGTGAACCTCAATGTGTTTGGTCCTGGCATGAAATACTGGATTCTTCACCATCTTCAAAACACTTTGGTTGTCACAAAAAATTGGAGTAGGCTTTGATGACTCAAACTGAAGATCCTCCAAAATTTTCTTTATCCACATGGTTTCACAACCTGCACTAACCACAGCTTTATACTCTGCTTCTGTTGAAGATAATGCTACTGTAGTTTGTAGTTTGCTCTGCCATGAGAAAACTCCTGAACCAAAAGTGAAAACATACCCTGTTGTAGATTTTCTTGAATCAACTGAACCTGCCCAATCAGAATCAGAATATCCTAAAAGTTCAAAATCTACAGACTTCTTATACAGTATGCCAAAGTCAAGAGTACCTTTAACATATCTTAATACTCGTTTTGCAGCTAACCAATGGACTTCCTGTGGTTTAGACATGAAGCGAGATAGAAAACTCACTGCAAAACAAATATCCGGTCTAGTGGTAGTGAGGTAAATGAGACTACCCACTAGCTGCCGATACACTGTTTCATTGACCGGAGGTGAATCAGTGTTTGTTGAAATTTTAGCTCCTATTTCCATAGGTGTGTGAGTTGGATTACAATCCATCATTCTAAACCTTTCTAGCAATGAACTGGCATACTTATTCTGTGACACAAATATAGTATTACCACTTTGCCAAAACTCAACACCTAAATAGTATTTTAGTAGTCCTAAGTCTGTCATGTCAAAAGTACAACAAACATCAGCTTTCATTTGCTGAATGAGACTAGTACTACTCCCAGTGATGGCTATATCATCAACATATATAATGAGAATCAAGATATCATCACCAGACACCTTTACATAGAGAGTTGGTTCCGAGTTACACCTTTTGAAACCTGACTCCCTAAGATATGAGTCTATTTTTGTATACCAAGCTCGAGGAGCCTGCTTAAGTCCATACAAGGACTTGATCAACCTGCAAACAAGATGTTCCTTACCAGGAACCTGAAAACCCTGTGGCTGAACCATGTAGACTTCCTCCTCTAGATCTCCATTCAAGAAAGCACTCTTTACATCCATTTGGTGCACCTGCCATCCAAACTGAGCAGCAATAGCAATAATCAAACGAAAAGTTACCATCTTGGTGGTTGGAGCAAAAGTCTCCTCATAATCAACCCCTTCCTCTTGTGCATAACCTTTTGCAACAAGTCTGGCTTTGTGTTTGTCCAAGGAACCATCTGCTTTGTATTTTACCTTATAAATCCACTTACAACCAATGGATTTCTTCCCTGGTGGTAGTTCCATCAACTTCCAAGTATTATTTTTCATCAAGGAATCATATTCCAATTGCATAGCTGATTCCCACTCAGACTTCCCTTTGGCCTCTGAAAAAGAATTAGGCTCAAATACTTGTGAAACATCAGTTGTTAGAGCAAGATTAACATGCTCACCTCTATTACCAAACTGCTTTCCCGATCTCAGTCTTCTACTTTCCACATCTTGTGGCAAGTCTCCTTCTTTTAGTGCTTCAATTGTGGCAGTATACCACTTTGGCTTCTTTGGTTGTGATGCTGGAACCTCACAATGACCTGTATCAATTCCCTCCCTGGAATGTGATTCCACTGATGAACAAGAATCTTGCTCATTTTTCACATTATGACTAATAATGGAATCATTAGATAACAATGACTCAATATCTGAAACTTGACCAGTTGCTGTGAAGTATGGCATTTGTTCATTTACTATGACATCTCTATTTACCACAACTTTGTTAGTAGAAACATCAAGTAATCTGTAGGCCTTTGACTGATCACTGTATCCAACAAACATGTATGATTTGCTTTTTGCATCCAAATTTTTTCTCTTTTGACTAGGAATAACTGCAAAAGCTACACAACCAAAAATTCTGAAATCACTTACATCTGGAGTTCGACCTGACCAAGCCTCCTCTGGAGTCAAATTCTCCAAAGCTTTTGTAGGACTTCTGTTGAGGATGTATACTGCTGTATTCACTGCCTCTGCCCAATACCTGTATGGGACATTTCTGCTTTGGACCATACAACGAGCCATGTCCATCACCGTCCTATTACACCTTTCCACAACTCCATTTTGCTGTGGAGTGTAAGGTGTAGTGTATTGTCTGTGTATGCCTTCAGTGGCACAAAACTCCTTGAACTGTTTTGAGATGAACTCACCCCCATTATCCGTTCTAAGAGATTTCACTGGCCGTCCTGCCTGTTTTTCAACCATAGCTTTCCAAGTAAGAAAGTTAGAAAAATAATCAGATTTCTTTACTAGAAAGTATACCCACTTTTTCCTAGAGAAATCATCAACCAGTAACAGGAAATAACGGGCACCAGAAGGGGTAGGTGTCTGCATTGGACCATGCAAATCCGCATGTACCAAATCCAATACTCCGTTTGCTCTCGAAGCTTTACCAACATCAAATGAATGTCTAACTTGCTTCCCCAACTGACATCCAGTACATACATGATGATTATGCCGAATAGAAGGAATCTCGTTAACCATCTTAGTCTTACTCAATGTAGTCAAATACTGAAAATTCAAATGCCCATACCTTTCATGCCATAGTGAACTTGTGCTATCAACTGCTGCAAGTGCACTTTCCTTTGCTTTGATTGGATCTGCAAGCTTATACAAGCCTTTCTCACTGATCCCAATAGCAATAATCTTGTTATCTTTAGTGGTGACTAAACATTGTTGTTCTTGAAATTTTACAACAAAATCAGATTTTGAGGTGATCTCACTGATTGAAAGAAGATTTTTGTTCATATCTGGTACATACCTAACATTCTTGAAAGTATAATTTACTGTACCATTAAAACTTATATGAACATTACCAAATCCTTTCACAAAATATGTTGTACCATCTCCTAAAGATACAGATTCATTACTACTGTTATCTTCAACAAAATCCACATACCAGTCCTTATGGCATGTATAATGGTGAGATGCCCCTGAATCAAAGTACCAAGCTCGATCCACCACAAAATTATCACTGGAAGCCATGAAAGCAAAATCTGGTGATTCCTCGCCTTCACCTTCAGCTACATTCGCATGATGAGCTTTCTTTCTGGGGTTAGCCATATCCTGTTGTCTTTTCCTACAATCTTTCTTAAGGTGACCAGGTTTCTTACAGTAAAAACATTTCCATTTAGATCTCTTATTACCACTTACTTGTGAAGATTCTGATGGATAGCTATTTTTACCAGACTGCTTACCCTTTTCCTTGATAAAGAATGCACTCTCTGTGGAAGTGGATGTAGACAACACTGCATGCTCCTGTCGTCTCTCCTTTTGCAATAGCAATGTAGACAATGTTTCAAAATCCAAAGTCTGCATCTCAGCAATCATGTGCAAGGACTCCACAAATGACTCAAATGATGGTGGAAGATTTTGCATAACAAGAGCAATCAAATCTTGCTCATCAACAGGTTTCTGCACTGCTTTCAACTGGTCACTGATGTCCTTGATCTGCAATAAAAACTCAGAAATGGAGCCACCTTCCTGCATCTTAGTGGAAAACAACAAATTCTTCAAATACAACACTCTACCGGCTTCAGAAGCCTGATATTTTGAAGATAAAGTTTTCCATAAATCTGATGCTATAGTCGCATTTCTGACCTCTAAGATTAGATTATCTGCTACTGACAATTTTAACAACATGAGAGCCTCACGATGACGTTTATCATAGTCATTGGTAGCAGTGGCAGGCCTTTGCTCTTTACCGAGCACTATTTGATCAATATTCAGATATTCACATATTGTCAAAACCTTGTGACTCCACAAACTAAAGTTCTTGCCAGTCAATTTCTGAGAATCTGGTAGTAACAGGTGTTGAATATTAGCCATTTTACCTAGTTTTTTACGAAAATGATAAAATCGGAAAAACTATAATGACTTTTTTTTTTTTTAATTAAAAAAAAAAAAAAAATTCCTTCTACACACTGATTCTATATTGACACTGAACAACCTTATCCGGTTTTTGGCAATAAATTCAATACCGTTTGCAAGATCACAAAAAATCTACCACTAAAACAATTAAATCGGGAAAACTACAATTCCGATTTAAAAAATTCTTTCTCCGTTGACATCCAGATAAAAAACCCAGAAAACGGTAAAATTTTTAGCTTTTCAGACGCTTCCGTGATTATTAGTCAGCGGTAGGTCCCCAATAACCCTTATTGGCTAAAGTTTTGATTTATTTCAATTAAAAAATAAAAATAATTGAAATATTAAAAACTTTAGGCTAAAAATTTTATAAAAAAATTCAGCCAATCAGAAAATTGGCCTACCTCTGAAACTTCAGGCGAAGATTCTGAGCCCGTTTCTCAACCAAATTGCAAACCGTTTTCACCAGTGTCTTAGTTTTGATTTAACTTGCAATTTAGACTTTTGTTTCGCTGAAAAAGATGAAGAAATGAATTTTTCTGATTTTGCCGAATCCTTACGGCGCCCAGCACAGAGATAAATTCAAGAGAGGCTTTTGAGCCTCTAAAACAGCTTGTTTTTGCTTCCTTTTGGTCTTATTTAGCCTTCTGATACTTCCTGGCAATTTTCAGACCTTCTGGTTGAGTTTTCCGAATTCTGTGATGCTTTCTCTCTCCTCGGCTCTCCACTGGGTGCCTGAAGCTCCTCCCTGGCAAGACACCGACCTCTCTCTGGCTTCCACAAACCTTCACTCAGGTTCTACAAACCATAGGCTCTGATACCATATTAGATTAAACAAAATACAGAGAAAAAATGAGATTGAGAATAGCAGAGCACACATTCCACGTTCAACTAAGCATGAAGGCCTATTAAATAGGCAAACAAATGAAATACCCGTGAAGCATGAGACGGGTATAATAAAACTAACCTATGTCGGCTTGCATGAAATAACAAAGGCCGAATAAACAACTAACCTCTTAACCAAAGTGGTTAAGGAAACTAACCAAAATAAATTACCTTAGTAAATAACCTAAGGTAAATACAATAATATGCTAACAGTTTTATGGTACAAGTTGCTAGTGATGCTAAAGAGTATTAGTTTCTCATTGAGAACCTTCTATAGCCTAATCATGTATTGCTAGATTTAGAGAGGGTTTGTATTATTGATGGTACCAATATCCTAATTGAACCTCCTTAGTACCAAGATATTTATAACTATTTTCATGACCAAGTTATTCCTCCCAAACTTTCCAAAAATCACCATAAAATTTTGCTTCATTTCCTATCCCATTATACCCTCCTTGGAAACACTCTTTATCATAGGTCTATGATGGAAAAATATTCATTATTTATCTTCAAGAGAATCAACATTAGTGCTTAAAGAGGTCCATACAAGAATATGTAGGGGCCACACCAACATTGTTATCCTTTCCAAGAAACTCCTAAGAATAAGATACTATTGGCCTAAGATGGAGATAGATGATTGAAAATATGCAAAGAAGTGTGTTCTCTTATAATAACATGATAATCTAATACATGTAATTTCATTTCCAATACATCTAATTACTACACTATGGCCATTTTCTATGTGTAGTCTTGATCTCATCAAAAGAATAAACCGAACATACTTCAATGGCCATAAACATATTATTACTGCTACAAAGTATTTTACTAAGTGGATTGAGGCCATTCCTCTCACTTACATAACTTGGAATTAAATCACCAAATTTTTCCATTATCATATCATTTGTTGTTATGGTATCCCCACCTGAATCATATCGAATAATATATGTTCATTTATGAACAAATATGTTATATCCCTATCTATCCTATTCAAAACCAAACACAATAAATACACACAATACAAATTGAAAGGAAAAAATTGATCTGAGGCATCCAAAAAAACCATTGTCACAATTCTTAAGAAAATTGTCAATGACACTAGTCATAATTGGCACTTACAAATATTTCCTACCCTTTGGGCCTAATTTACTAGTCATTTTACCCATATATAATCCACCCCATATTATTTGGTTTTTGGCACAAAATTTATTATCCTAGTTGAGATCGAGTTACCCTCATTAAAGGTATATTAGTAACACACTGTTGATGATCAAGACTATAAAATTTACAAGTTGCAAGAGATATAACTTCTTGATGGAAAGAATTTAGTTGCCCTAGACAATTTGAGATCATATACAAATAGATTTCATCATAGGAATAATAAACACATTCTCCATTAGGAGTTTAAATTTGGTGACTTGGTCTTGAAAAAGAGTCAAAATAATAAAAATATTGAATGCAAGAAGGATAGGTTCTAGCCCAATTGGAAGGGCCCATACATAGTTACAACAAACTATTATTTAGGGGCATACAAATTAACTACTCCAAAAGAAAAAGAAATCCTATAACTAATGAATATTTTACATCTCAAGTGTTTCTATGATTGACAACCTTTTGAACCATTATCTATAAAAATCCTTACTTGGGGGTACCTTGTGCTGAAATTACATTTTTCCATCATACTTGTAACTTGGACCATTATAACCTAAAACATTGTACCCTAGACCTTTTTATCTTGGACCATTGTAGCATAAACCAATTTACCATAGACCATTTCTATTATATTTTACCTAAACCAATCTTCCTTTCCCTTAGACTATTATTATTTTGTGTGTAAACACCTAAATTTGGCCACCAATGACTTCCAACCAGGCTTTTGACCAATTTCCACCAAAGTGCACAATTTGGCCTAAAAACACTAAGGAACATTAAATGAGTTGAAATTGACATATTCAAGTGCCAATTTTGGCCAGGGTATCACTAAATGGAGTAATGTAATTTATGGGCTAGCTAACTTTGATCAGATCATTTTGAGTCAAAATGCCAATTTTGCACCTGGGTGCTCTAGATTACTCTTTTCTATCAAATTTCCTATACAAGATGCATGTCTTTTTTATTTGGTTTTGGAAACATCCTAAATGAGATAATGGATCTAATGCATTTGACATTAACTTCCAATTCTAATCTACTCAAATTTTGGACCAATAATAAGGCATTCTGATCAATTTGAGTAATTTGTGCACAAAGTACTTAATCATGATTAAGAGATAATTAAACCAAATCAAGGCCTAATTAATAATTCTATATAAACTTGTTAAAAACATGTTTTTATAAATTAATATTGAATATCTTCATCATCAGGTGACCTCATTTCTTGGAAAGACATCCCTAGGCCATAAATGCCATAAATATCAAGATTATAGGTCTCCCTTGCCTCTTTATTACCTCCCATACCTCATTAATGTCCTTTATTCCAAATTCATGATGAGAATAATTATGGATTTTAATTACATAATTAAATTAATCCATGACCACACATCTCAATCTTGAGATGGATGGTCATGGTTGATTCTGGTCATTTATGAAAATCTATAAATAAAGAGGTGATGAACATATTTTAGAAGATTAATTTTTGCAAAGTTATAATGCATGATTGATTCCAAAAGCTTCATGAAAACTAGTGATACCATGCCAAATTGATTCCAATCCAAGCCAAGCCAAATCTAAAGGTGCCAAGAAGAGATGGAGGTATCCAAGCATCCATTGCCAAGGACTTCATGAGCACAAAATCAAGCAAGACATATTCAAGTGATAATTTTAGCCAGGGTATCACTAAATGGGGAAATGGAATTTATGGGCCAACTAATTTTGATCAAATCATTTTGAGTCAAAATGTTAATTTTGCACCTGGGTGCTCTAGATTTCTCTTTTATATAAAATTTCTTGTATAATATGCATGTATTTATTATTTGGTGTTAGAAACATCCTAAATGGGATAACAAATCCAACACATCTGATATTGACTTCCATTTCCAATCCAGTCAAAATTTGGACCAATAATAAGGCATTCTAATCAATTTGAGTAATTTGTCTAAAAAGTGCTTAATCATGCTTAAGAACTAATTAATATAAATCAAGGCCTAATTAATAATTCCATGGAAAATTGTTAAAAACTTGTTTTCAGAAATTAATATTAAATATCTACGTCATCAAGTGACCTCATTTCTTGGGAAGACATCTCTAAGCCATAAATGCAAAAAATTTCAAGATTATAGGTCTCCCATGCCTCTTTATTACCTCCCATTCCTATTAATGTCCCTTATTCCAAATTCATGATGAAGATAATTATAGATTTTAATTACATAATTCAATTAATCCGTGACCACACATCTCAATATTGAGATGGTTGGTCATGGTTTATTTTGGTCATTATTGAAAATATTTAAATAGAGAGGCCATGAACATCATTTAGAAGATTAATATGTGCAAAGTTATAATGCAAGATTGATTCCAAAAGCTACATCCAAACTAGTGTTACCATGCCAAATTGATTCCCAGCCATGCCAAAGCCAAAGGTGCAAAAAAGAGATGGAGGTAGAAAAGCTTCCATTTCCAAGGACTTCATGAGCACAAAACTAAGTAAAACACTACTAAAAATGCATTTGGATCATTCAAGTTAGGTGAAGGAATTGTTGTTTTTCTTTACTTTTTAGTTGTGTTTGTCATTTGTTTTTGTTACTAAGCTCACTCTAGTAACTAGGCATGAAGATGTTAGTTTATTGTGTTTTTTATTTGGTTTCATTCACTAACATGATACTAATCTCCTCATCTTATTAAAATTCTTAGTTCACATAGTGGCACATTTGGTGGGATGATCTTCATGAGAGCACAATCCACAAACTTTTTTTGTTGTTTTTCCTTTGAGTAAAAAGTGCCAATAAATAAGTTATAACTTTTTATTTAATTAATATTTTTATCCAATTTTTTTTATTCATATATCTAAATATGTCATTTATATTCTATAAAAATTTCTCAATTTTGTTTTATATTTTAGAAGTTATAGATATTTTAGTAACTATCACTCTCTGTTTTTTATTTTTCTAGTAAAAAAGGTTAGAACAGAGTTCATGACATTTTTTTTATTGACTTTTTGGAATTCAAATTTTTTATAGACATTCATCCTAGAGTTATTGACAACTTGTCAAAATTTTGTAGCAAACTGACTTATATTCTAAATGTTATGTTAAAATACTAATTGCAGGTTTTTATATTTTATGTGCAGGATTTTATGTGTTATGTTATATTTTATTTTTAACCTTCTAATTTTTTTTCAGGTGTTCATATATTTAATATTATTATTTTTAAATATTTTATTTATATTTATGTTAAAATTTTCTAACCTAACATATTTACTTTTAGGGTGATGCCTTAAGGGTAGAGAGGTAACTGACAAACTTCAAATTTGTTAGAACATGTTTTAGACCATCTTTGGCATGATTTTAAAATGAATTAGGAACATTATTTTGGTGTTTAAAGTAAAATTTGAGGTTCTTAAATAATCAGTTTCAGTATTTTTTTTTAAAGTTACAACTAAGACCAAGGGGTCAAATGAACACCATCTCATTTTTTGAATTTGGGCTAAAAAATGAACTCATCTTTCCAAGATTTTTGTATTCACTTAGTTATTTATATTAGATTTTTATTTAGAAAAAAGAGGGGTGTTGTGTGTATTTTCTTCCATTTGTCCCCTTTATGGAACCCTTAGAATCAAAAGTGCCATTCTTATTGAAAATATCCTAGTCTAAGGCTTAGAAAGAAAGTCATCTAAAGCACTCCCCAAAAACTTGTCAAAGTTTGGGTGACCTTGAAAATGACACTAAAGTCTTTCTATTTCATGCTTTCTAAATTTTTATGCACACTTGGCTTGCGAGGAGGACTTTATCACCTCTCATGAGTTCTTTAAGGAAGCTTTGACGTAGGGTTTCACTTCTCGGCATTGAATTCATTTGGATCCTAATTGGAGTTACACACGAGATGTAGTGGCACTTTAGACATCGCACTACACTGAGCGAATAACATGATGTAATGGTTGTAAAAAGGTCTAGACCTTTTCGTAATAATACAAGTGATATAGACCAAAATACATGCTTTTATTTTTCATTGTTTGGTGTGAAAGCAATTATGCAATTAATTCCCCTAGAATGTTCAAAAACTTATAGATCTTAGACAAAACCCTAATTATCATGAAAGTATTGTTGGTAAAAGGTGCATCTCAAGGTCCATGTCGTAGTATTATATTTGAGAGAAGATGGGGTGTAGAAAGCCTACTATATAATGCACATTTAATTTTTGATAAACACTTAAAATCCTCTCAAATGGCATATATTGATGAATTCCAACAATACCAAGCAACCTTGTCAGTTTAGAGTCTAAGAGTGATTAAATAGTTGGTTTTATCCTAGATTAAATCCTTGTTTAGAGTCAAAACTTGATGTAAATAAATGATACAAATAAAAACATATGGTCCTCATTTTCCTTTGAAAAAAGAGTCATTATGTTGCCATGTGAAGTCTTCAAATTTTATTTCATTCAAAGTCCATCAAAACTTGGGAGTCATATCATCCACTTTGGTGTAGTTACATTGCCCAATTGAGTCTAGACCTTTGACAAAGTTTTTTAAAGTCCATTTATAATCTAAATTCAAATTTTCACCTTCATAAGTTCATAGGGTTGATGTGCTAAATGGGTTCACCATTTGCACTAAACTTGAGAGAACTTAGGTTTAATTTCCAATTTGGGTTGAAGGCCATTTTAGACTCAAGATCATTATCACCACTTGATAGACTTAAGCCATTTTGTACTAAACACTTGAACTTTGAGTCTATGTACCACAATATTTTGAGTCAAGAAAAGTAGTGTTATGCTATCAAAATTATGGGAAACTATCTTTACCTTAGAGAGTTTTTGAAATAAAAATTTAACCACACCTTTTAGGTAGTGTAGTGTCATTACACTACCCAAAACATTTCAAATATTATTTCATAGACCCTCTTGCATAGAGTTCAAATTTGTTCCTACATTTTTAGACCAATCCAAGTGTACCTTTATGATCCTTTGTCTAGCACAGTTATACCATTCACTTTTTTCTAGCTTATTTGTCAAAAAAACCAAGTTTTATACCATTATTTGTAAGAAAATAAACTATCTCTAAAGTTCCTTTTGTTTCATACCTTATACCTAGTTAATCAAGTTCATGTCCAAGAATCAAATTCCTAGTGTTTGTTAGAAGTGTTTCAAATCTATTAGATTAAAATTTTCATATATTTTAAAGTCTAGCTTTTTACACCATTTAGCCAAGAGTCCTAGCACATGCCTTGTTTGAGCTTAGAGTTTGACACCATGTTTGGCCAAAAGACCGAGCAACTTTTAATTTTCTAGATTAGACTAGTTTGAAACACATTGACCTTAGAGTTTGGCATTTCAATTTTTAGCCTATTTACTTGCTCGTCTTTGTGTGAATAGTGAGACATTGGACATTTAATGATAGCTTATTTATTCACTAAATCTTTGCATAAAGCTTTTCATCATTTTGACAAATCTAGACCAAGTTTAGACATCATCTATTTTACACTTATCCTTTTTAGAGTTTGTTATTTTTTTTGACATTTTTATAACAAAAGCATTGACTCTGGACCCCAATATGTATTCCTACACTCATAGTGGACTCATGTACAATTTGAGGATTAGTAATGTGGTTGTGTAGGAACAAATACTGCAAGACCCCTACGTAGATAATATACCTTATGAGATTGATTCTTATCCATCTTATAATACTCAATTAGGGGCACAAAGCCAAGATCCCTTGGGTAACTATTTGGTTAACACACCACCTTATTCAGAACAAGTCCACAAATAATCTGTATAACACCTAGCTACAATACCCATAATAGATGAGTCAGTTCTTCAACAATCATATTCTACTAATATGGCTTCCACATATGATCCATTTTTATTCGAGTCACATTTATTAGAGAAAAAACATGAGATTTTTGTTAGAGCCATAGAGGTAGGGGCCAAGTTTCCAAAAATCTTCCCTCATGATAATTTACTAGAGCTAGTAAGAATGCCACACAATATCATTTATAATCAATAAGATTCTTCTAGAAATCCTTTGGCTCTAATCCAAATAACTTATCAGGACCCTAATATGCCTAACATAGGAAAAAACATCATGGAAGACCACTTTAATCAAATACAAATAGCATATCAAACCTATCTAAATCTAGCATGTAATTTTAATCAAATGAACATGGTGAGAAAACTTTTTATTGAGTTAATTCCTTTAACAAGAGTTTTGATAGAGTCAACGAGTCAAGAGAATCAAAGTTCAAACCCATTCATACAAAACACTTTAGTAGATAACTTGTTGCATATGCCCATTATTGAAGAAGTGTCTTCTAATTCTACATAGAATAGTGAGCCAAATATAGTGGATAATGTGAAAACAACATCTAATCCCAATCAAAGTGGTACTAACACACAAACAACTAGTCAACAATATGTGCCCATGGTTAATATCATGATTGGATCCTCATATCAAGGAATAGGATCCTCTATACCCCAACTGTCACCACTTATTTCCCAACCTCAACCCACTACTTCCTCAATTATGAAACCTATGGGATTAGGTAGTTAACCAACAACCAATGTCATTCCTCAATAATAAAATGTAATAAATCCTACTCAACAAGTGACAAGTAATATTCCACAACATGAGGCATAATCTACTGTACCAATGCAGCTAAGGCTAAATGTATTGCCACCTCAGTAAGAGATAACTAATGTTACACCTCACCAAGTAATGACAAACATACATCTTCAGTCTCAAAATAGTATACCAATTCAAAACCAAATAATGACTAGTCAATAACATGTAAATATTGGTCACTAACAAATACTGAATCTTCAACCTACTATGACTTCCCCATAGGGATTCCTATTATAAGGAGGCTCCCATGTTTCTCAAGTACCTACTAGATAACCATTGGTTCAAAATGTGCCACATGTTCAGAGACAAAGTCCTGGTCCATAAGTTTGTTAGGTTGTGGAGCTAAAAGCTTCACTGTATGCAAACATGGAGGAGGTTGCTGAGGTGCATAACATCCGGCATCAGTTAGGCCAGCTAACATCAGTCATCTTCAGAGCATAGGGCTGCCAACATCAGTCAGGATCAGCCAACGTCAGTCATCTCTAGGCAGACAAGGAATGACGTCGATTGCCTGTGCAGTTCTAGAACTGTTAGTTCATGAATAGTTTGTTAACGAACCGGTTGTTTGCATGTTAAGGGATAATTTTAGTCTTGAGCTGTGGATCTAATTATTGTAATTGGATGTCTAATTATTGTTTGCATGGGATCTATATAATATACTCATGGGCTATATTGTAATTTGTGCTAGAGAGTAAGAGAGTAAAATTAGCTCCTTCAGAGTAAAGAGAGCAAGGTGTGTTCCTCTAGTGCCACAGTGCCAAGTGTGTATCATTAGGTAGAGCTGTAGGTTGTGCAAGTTCTGGTACAGATCCACAAGGGTGCTAGTTTGGAGAATCATAAGGTTTCTTCATGTGCATGTGTGAGGTCAAAGGAGATCTACAGGGTAGCAAGATCAAAGGTGACAACAATACTTCATAGAGCTACAAAGGAAGGCAAGGTAGATCCTTCCAAAAGTAAGATCATTTGAGTTGCAGTTATTTATGTGTGCGAGATCTAGGTTTGTAGGTGTTGCAAAACCAAGTTGATTTTCAGGTGGTAGCAAGATCAGGGAGATCAGCAACACAACTGGTGTAGCAAGCTCATGGGAGATCTACTTAGAGTATGGTGTGTACTCAGTTGTGGAGTACATGGAGTACTTGTGTACTGACAGTAGTGATACTAACTAGTGGTACTGGTAGTAGTGATACTGACTGGTTGGAGGTGAACACCAACTCTGTGTTTGAGTTGAGTGTTGGGACCGTAATTGAGAGAGTGAGCTCTTGAAGAGATTTACTATTTATGCCCTAGAGGTGTGGGAGACCTAGAGGTGTGTAAGGAATAAGACTATGGCATCTTCTTTGTTGTATTTCCTTATAGAAGAGTATTAATACAATTGGCTATTGTCTCTCATATTCTGTGTTATTTCTGAATTCTAGTTACTTGTCACTTCTGGTTAAATTCTTCATTTAGTTGCTTGTACATGGTAATCAATTGTGTGCTTCCTAGATCCCAATAAATGGTATCAAAGCTAAGGTTGTAGGGAGCAAGTTTGTGTTTGATTACAGGTCAATCTCATGGGTTTTCTGATTGAGTGGGAGTATAGCAATGGTAGAAGAAAGTAAGCTAAGAATGGAGGAATTGAAAAGCATGAATGGTCAATTACGGTGTTATGGAAAGAAAGAGCAGGTAAAGAAAAATTGTTGGTTGCTAGAAGATCAGCATGAAGGAACTGAAGAAGCAGATGTTGCAGGTGTTGTTGCACAAGATGCTCTGGGATGTTCCTTGGATAAAGTAGAATCTTGATTTATAGATTATGTTGCCTCTTTCCATGCAGCTTGAAATAGAGTATTTTTCCATGTTAAGGTCTTTGGAGACTTTGGAAAGATTTATTTAGGAGCTGGCGTGCCTTGTCAAAGTTTTGGCAAAGAGGAAGTGAAGCTAAAATTGCAGGCGACCAACACATGGGTGTTGAAGGATGTCATGCAGGTCCTAGTTCTGAAGATCAGGATAATTTCTTCAGGAAAGTTGGGTGATGAGAGATGCATAAAAACTCTCATAGTGGATGGACTTGAATTAGCTGGTGTTAAGAAAGTAGGTACTCTTTATCTACCTGCTTATATTATTAATTCTTCTTCTATTGCGAAGACATGGCTTTGTAGGCTTGGTCACATGAGAAAGAAGGAGATGCATGTTCTTAAGAGGAAGTTAGATGTTTTTGATAGACTTAAGAACTGGAAAGCCTTAGTGTTTATGGAGGAGATGATAGACAAAGATCAGTGAAGGATGAGTAACTCTGAGTAGGGCAGTTTGGATAGGGTTTTGATCCAAAGAGAGCTCATGGGTAAAAATTCATGACTCACAGGAGAACAAAGGTACTAGCATTGGTCAAGAGGAATCGGTGTCAAACAGACAGGTGCCAATGTCAGTCATGTGTAGACCAGAGCTGGTGGTGTCAGGTAAGGTAAGACTGACATCAGTTAGGGAACCAATGTCAGTGACAGGTAGACACTGACATCGGTCAAGAAACTAGTGTTGATAGTTAGGATAGTCACATGAAACCAATGTTGGTTGGATGCAGACTGTGTGGTGACTAAGGTCAGTCACTGGAATAGATTTTGGGTGGACAGCAAGTTGTCAGGGAGTCTCAAATGCCCATATGGAGGACTGAAAGGGTAAGTAAGCCTCAAATTTTTTATTCCTCTTCTTTATACTCGTTGCTCACTACAGAGCAGGAAGGATCTAGGAAATAGTGGGAGCATGGCATGAATGAGGAATTTGATTCCTAGGATGTAGAACCAAATGGAAGATTTGGTAGGGTTGCCAACTGGTATGAAAGCACTGAAAGATGAATGGATTCCTTGGTTAAAAATAGAGAGAATGGACACGTGAGATGGAAGGCTAGGTCATATGGTCTTGAGGAAGCTCCAGGATAGTGGTACAGGTTTGACAAGTGGATGACAAAGCATGGCTTTAGTCAATGTCATTATAACTACTATGGTTTCTTTACTAGGTGGATGATGGTCGTGACATTATCTTGTTACTGTATGTTGTGTGTTTACTTGATGCAGGGTCACACATGCAGGGTTTTTTTTTGAGCTAAAGGTAAAGTTAGTTCAGAGGTATGTCATGAAGAATTTGGAGGAGCAAATGTTTTTGGCATAAGTGTGTTCTAGAGACATGGAAGATCACAGGTTGATTTTGTCTCTAGATGGTTGTGTGAAACTAGTCATCACACCGAGGGTTAGATAGTTCTATGAATAGTGTCTTGATTCACATGATGAGGTTAAGTACATGCATACTGGACCTGAGGTTGCCCACGCAGTGGGAGCTGTCAGCAAGTTTGGAGCCAATCTGAGAAAGAAGCACTAGAGGGTAGCACAGTGGATTCTTAGGTATCTGAGATGGACCAGCAGCAGGTATACATGTGATGCAGGGTCAAGTTATTTTCTACATGGGTTTGTAGATGCAGATACGGTAGGTTACTTGGATGACAGGAGGTGCACCACAGGTTATGTGGTGGTTGGTCTTCAAGATTGATCTTGAAGAGGGATACAAGCTAGGAAATAAATTAAACAGTGTATAGGTATAGGTACAGTGTAGCTATTTATCTCCAAGTGGGAGATTGTTAGGTTATAGAGCTAAAATCTTCACTGTATGCAAACATGGAGGAGGTTGTTGAGGTGTAGAGCAATCGACGTCAGTTAGGCCAACCGACATTGGTCATATTCAGAGCATAAGGCTACCGACATCGGTCAAGATCAGCTGACGTTGGTCATCTCTAGGCAGATAGGGACTGACGTCAGTCACCTGTGTAGTTTTAGAACTGTTAGTTCATGAATAGTTTGTTAATGAACTGGTTGTTTGCATGTTAAGGGCTAATTTTATTATTGAGCTGTGGATCTAATTATTGTAATTAGATGTCTAATTATTGTTTACATGGGATCTATACAATAGACTCATGGGCTATATTGTAATTTGTGCTAGAGAGTAAGAGAGCAAAATTAACTCCTTCAGAGTGAAGAGAGCAAGGTGTGTTCTTCCTAGTGCCACAGTGCCAAGTGTGTATGATCAGGTAGAGCTGCAGGTTGTGCAAGTTCTGTTAGAGATCCACAGGGGTGCTGGTTTGGAGAATCAGAAGGGTTCTTCATGTGTGTGTGCAAGGTCAAAAGAGATCTATGGGGTAGCAAGATCAAAGGTGACAACAACACTTCATAGACCTATAGAGGAAGGCAAGGTAGATCCTTCCAAAAGTAAGATCATTTGAGTTGCAAGTATTTGTGTGTTCGAGATCTAGGTTTGTAGGTGTTGCAAAACCAAGTTGATTTGTAGGTGGTGACAAGATCAGGGAGATCAACAACACAACCGATGTAGCAAGCTCATGGGAGATCTACTTGGAGTATGGTGTGTACTCGGTCGTGGAGTACGTGGAGTACTTGTGTACTGGTAGTAGTGATACTAACTAGTGGTAGTGGCAGTAGTGATACTAACTAGTTGGAGGTGAACACCAACTCTGTGTTTGAGTTGAGTGTTGGGACTGTAATTGAGAGAGTGAGCTCTTGAAGAGATTTATTGTTTATGCCCTAGAGGTGTGGGAGCCCTAGAGGTG
The DNA here is from genome assembly GCA_037957365.1 of Torreya grandis. Classification (NCBI taxonomy): domain Eukaryota; kingdom Viridiplantae; phylum Streptophyta; class Pinopsida; order Cupressales; family Taxaceae; genus Torreya; species Torreya grandis. Next base: position 228,361 of record JARHVA010005650.1, read on the forward strand.
GGTAAGGAAGAAGACTATGGCATCTTCTTTGTTTTATTTCCTTCTGGAAGAGTATTAATACAATTGGGTATTGTCTCTCATATTCTGTGTTATTTCTAAATTTTAGTTACTTATCACTTCTGGTTAAATTCTGCATTTAGTTTCTTGTACATGGTAATCAATTGTGTGCTTCCTAGATCCCAACAAAGTTTCCACTCATCAATAAGGTTCAATTAGTCAATAGTTTGTCCCTTTTCAACCACATCAAGCATAATTTAGTTATATCCTTCCATCCCAACCACAAAATCCTCCAAGTCAAACCTTCATATCCAACCCAAACTAGAATATCGCATAACCAAATATGTAATTCCAAGTACATCCTAATACACATATGCATATTCCTAGTGTATTTTCTAACCAAACCAATATACCTCAATAGATATCTCCATCATACCTAGGTCAAAGTGTCTCACTTGCGACCTCCCAACCATCTATCCAAACCAATATTCTCCTTCAAACCAATGTTCCTTCTAGTTTCTTATCCCAAAAACTGTAAAAAATGAAGGATGCAATTGTTGCCATTTAGGATAGGAAATAGACTAAAAATTTGAAGTTGGATGACATGTATTCTTATCCATTCAACATGGAGTACTTACATATACCATTTCTTCTAGGATATAAACCACCAAAATTTGATAAATATGAAAGGTGACCTTAAGGCCCATTTAACTGAGTTCTTTGTCGCATGTCAATTGGTGGCATACATTGATATATACCTTTTGTTGTTGTTTCTAAGGATCTTGGCTAGACGAGCCTTGGAGTGGTTTTTAAAGTTGCCCAAGAATTCAATAACAAATTTTGATGATCTTCCTGATAATTTTGTGTAGTACTTTTTCTATAATCTCAAACATGAGATTTCATTGGTTGACTTAACACAAGCAAAGAAAAAAGATGGTGAGAGTTTTGCAAGTTATCTATAGTGATGAAGATCCAATGCAATCCATTTCACCCATAGTTTACCAGATAAATAATTAGCCATTGTGTTTACTAAAAAATTGCATAGTGAGATAGCATATCATCTGGAACTACAATGTGCACATCCTTTCAAGGAGATCATTGATAAAGTTTTATTGATCAAGTGAGATCTCATCAATAAAGGATTAATCAAGCTTAATTCCACTAATTATAATCATGGTACCAATCAGGGAAATGGCTAAAATCAAAATCCTATTTAAGTGCAAGTATTGCAATCGGCACAAGCCAATAACCAAGAAATAATGAAGAAATTCAACCACAATAGGAATGTTATGGGAAATAGAGTAACCAAATCATGTCATGTCCAAATAGTGCAAACATCATCTACACCACCTTTTCAGCTTACTCCTACTCAACAACTTTTCCAATCAATGTCACAAGCACAATAACCAAGACCTGTGAAATAAATACAACAACCTTTACCATTGAAAACCCCTCCTCCAAAGATAACTATTCCTATGAATCATGTCTTTAGTGACCTAGTAGAGCCTATTAAATATATATTTTGCAAACTTGCCACCACTAATCTGATTAGTTGGATTATACCAAAGCATTATTCATAAGGCATTATGTATCTTGATTAGTACCATGAAAATGAATTTTATGAATATCATTAGGTTAATGGGTATAATCTATGAAGATGTGTTAAAATTAATCATTTTATTAAGAATATGCTGGATAATGGTTCTTCCACTTCTAATCAAACTCTTGGGATTTATCAAAACCCCTTTCCCTGACATAATAATCAACAACAATAGTAACAACACTAGGCAGTGCAACAACAAAATAAATAGTATTAAAATCAAAGGCCAAACCAATAGAATCAACAAAATCAACAATAAAACCCATAGTGATAGAATAATGGACAAAACCAAGGTCAAAATGGTAATAACCAACAAACCTACCAAGTAGTTTCACATGACTACAATAAGGTTGTAGGTCATATTGTAGGGGGTAGAGTTAATACCATATCCATTAATCTTAGACCAAGCACTAATCAATCTATCCATTTGATAAACAATACCACTCAACCAAATTACATGGATAATCCTTCTTTAACTTGGGACTGCACACAAGCAAACCATTAAATCAAGACTCCCACTTTTGGACCATATACTAATAACTCACCCTTACCACTTGACCACATACAAGTACATTGACAACTGAGACTTGTCCTATTTGGTCCTACACCATTCCCAATATTTTTTAGAAATCATGGTCTAGTATCTAATCTTGATTGTGTAATAAAAACTCAGAGTTTAAAGATTACTATCCTAGGCCCACAACCATCTACCACTTTACCTGTTATCTAACCAACTGTTCAACCTCAAAATAAACCATTCAATACTGACCAAGACAAGAAGTTTGATATTGTGGAACAATTGCAAAAGACACCAACATAAATTTCTATTTTATATTTGTTGTGAATGTTATTAATCCACAAGAACATCTTGAATGAGTTTTTAACCCAATCTACTATTGCTAGTGACATATCCCTTGATAAATTTCAAACTTTTGTTAGACAACTAGCTCCAACCCAACAAGTCACATTCAACCAAAGTGATATGTCTTCCCTTGGCCTGCTCCATAATAACCCATTGTACATAGAATTTTATATAAAGTGGCATAAAGTGAAACATGTCCTTATAGACAATGGATCAGGCCTCAACATAATGTCTGTAAAGCTCATCAAGATTCTTGGTATACAATGGTAGATCTCCAACCATAAATGATTACCATCAAAGCCTATGATAATCAGGAAAGAGAATCAAAAGGCACCATTAGTTTTCTAGTTATCATTGTGCCTTTGACCCATGATACACTTTTCCATGTGATTGATCTTGCACTATCATACAATATGATTTTAGGTAGGCCTTGGTTACATGAGATTCATGTAGTCCATCAACGTTGCACCAATGTATCATGTTTTCCCACTCAGGGATGGAAGTGAATATTTTAGGAGATTTACACTCATATGAATACCAAAAACATCTTGAGGCTAAATTTTAAATCTATAATTATTAGCATGGCATGAATCCAAGTTGCAAGCAGGATAAAGGAAAGGCTATACTCATTGATCCTTCACTAGATAATTACATAGATCCTAATACCTTGGATTACCTTTACCACATGCCACATCCTCAAGCTTCTAATCATTTCACCATTTTAGTTAATGGACTGGGAGAGTATGTGACCCATGATACATTTCATATTTCCAATCTTCCTCAAAATCCAAAAATCTTTGGGTGACCTAAATTCACCCCACATATGCATTGGCAATGAAAGAATAGAGATAAGGGACCTGTCACATTTGTACCAACATCTAGCCTAGAACCTAACCCTCTTAAAGGGGATGAATCATGGTTATACAATGATGACCAAGATGATTTTTATAAAAGTGCAAAGTATTTTATTCCCAATAGGATCATGGAGCATCACAATTATGAATGAAGAGGCCTCAGATCGAATTAACAAGGAACCATTGAGCCAATTTTTATGACTAAGTATGAAATACCTTATAGAATTAGATTTAAACTACTTGGGGGTGACCCCACATATATTATTCAAATTCCATCACCAAAGCCTAATCAGGATGAAACTGGCAGTAAAGCAGAGTCTGATCATAGCTTCACCTTTGATGACCTAGATGAGACTAACCTATTTGATACCAATGTTATTTTTACCCTTACCCTAGTCATTCATCATAGCCCATTATGTTATACTATCCTGAACTAATAGATTGGGACCAACAAGAATCCACTTTGTTGATTGATGAGTTTTAGAAAGATGAGGCATTCTATGAATTTTTAGGCCTTAAAGACAACATTCTATTAGGAGATCAAAAATCAATATTCTTAATCACATTAGATCTTGAACCTATTTTGGAGAATGGGTGAACACCCTTAGACAAAAATAAATAAGTAAAACATTGAGGTCCTAAATTGAAAACCTCTTTGAGGTGATTTTTGACCAGGGAAAAATTAAAGATAAAGGCTATTCTAGTGATGAATGCATTCTTGCATTACTATCTTGGTAAAGAAAGAGTTGGAAAAACTCTTAGAAGTAGGATGTATCTAGTCCATTGACTACTCAGAATGGATATCTAATGTTGTACCTATTACCAAAAAGCCTAAAGGAATCAGAATCTATACTAATTTTTGAGACATAAACAAAGCTTATCCTAAGGATGACTTTCCATTTCCTAATATTGACATGATCATCGACTCCAGGGTAGGTTATGAAATTATTTCACTCATGGATGGCTTTTCAAGATACAACCAAATCATAATAGCACCAGAAGACTAACATAAAATAGAATTCACCAATCCATGGGGAACATTTAGTTATTAGATAATGCCATTTGGTCTTAAGGATCCTAGAGCTACATATTGATGCATGATATTATTGAAGACTATGTTGATGACATAATAAGAAAATCAAAAACCAAGGCCAACCATCTAGCAGTTCTATGTAAGATATTTAAAAGATTATAGGAGTATAAAGTTAGACTCAATCCAAATAAATGTGTTTTTAGATTAAATTCAAGAAAGTTACTTCGATTCATTATGTCTCATAGGGGTATTGAAGTCTATCTAGTCAAAGTCCATGCTATAATCAAGATGCCATTACCAATCAATTTGATGAAACTCCATAGTTTTTAGGGTAAGATCCAATAAATATGATGTTTCATCTCTCATTTAGGAAATAAGTGTCATCCATTTACACATCTTCTGAAGAAGGGAATTGCATTTTAGTGGGATGATCACTACCAAACAACTTTTCAACAACTCAAGGACTATTTAGCTAATCCACCTATTTTATTACCTCCTATACTAAGAAAGCCATTCTTATTATACCTATCCACTACCGAAAATACTTTGGGGGCAATCTTGGATCAACATGATGATAATGGAAAAGAGCATGTTATATACTACCTAAGCTATACCTTAGTCACATATGAACATAACTATGCACCTATTAAAAAAGCTTGTCTGACCATGGTCTTCACAGCTCAGAAACTACACCATTACATGTTAAATAATAAGACCATGATCATTTCAAAAGTATATCCACTCAATTATATACTATATAAAATAGATTTACAAGGTAGAATAGCCAAATGGATCATGCTTCTTAGTGAGTTTGACATAGAGTATGTCAATCAGAAGGAAATCAAGGGACAAGTTCTTGTAGATCAACTTGTTAAAGCACCTCTTGCAAACACAAAGCCACTCACATTTTATTTCCCTGATGAATCCATAATGACTATCACTAACACACCTCTTGAGAAACAACACTGGAAGTTATATTTTGATGGTTCATTTCTACACATAGATCAAGGGTAGGCCTCTTATTTATTACACCATAAGAGGATCTAATCCTTAAATCACTTAGAATAAGATTTCCTTATACAAAAAACATGGATTAATATGAAGAAATTATTTTAGGACTTTGATAGGCATTACAATGTAATATCTCATCTAAAAGTTTATGGTGATTCTCAATTAATCATCAATCAGGTCACAAACTATTTTTAGATCAAAGATGATAAGTTGGTTCCATATAAAGCTATGGTTGATACCCTAAAACAACAAATTGAAAATATCCAATTTGAGCATATACCAAGGGTTAGTAATAGAATTTTAGATGCCATGGCTACTATCAGCTCTCTAATTCGATAAATAGATAAATCTAGAGAATATCATTTCATTATTGAGAATTTGTTCACACCAGCTCATGAACCTTCAACCATTACAATGATTTATGATATTATTGGTCCTATTTCTATTTGGTCCTCAAACATTTAAAAATACCTTCATGACCAAGTTGTACCACCTAACCTCTCTCAAAAATAAACCAAAGACTTTATTCATCATTCCACTAGTTATACTCTACTTGGATCCACCCTTTACCATCATAGTTGTAATGGAACTCTAAATTGTTTTTTAACTTCATTAGAGTCTACACTAGCATTAAGAGAAGTTCATGGAGTATGTGGATTTCATTCTAGTGGGTCAGTCCTAACCAAAAATCTCTAGTGTACTAGTTATTATTAGCCCACGATGGATGCAGATGTAGTTGCATATGTAAAGAATTGTGAAAAATGTTAATGACATGCTAATCTAATTCATGCCCTAACATAAAATTTAAAACCAATGTTGACACATTAGCCATTTTCTACATGGGGAATTGACCTCATTAGGAAGATCAACCCCACTTCATTTGACATCCATAAACATATCATTATCACCACTATGTATTTCACTAAGTGGGTTGAAGCTATACCCCTCACTTACATGACTGAAAAGAAAATTTCCAAATTTATCTTCAACCATCTCATTTACCACTATGGTATCCCCTCTGAAATTATATCTAATGATGGGGGATAATTCAAGAAAAAGGATGTAGACCAGCTATGTATCAAATATAACATCACACATCATTTATTTATAGCATATTACCCTCAAGGTAATGGCCAAGCTGAAGCATTAAACAAAACCATTGTCAATATTCTCAAAAATATTGTTAATGATACCAGTCATGATTGGCACCTATAGATATTCCTTTCCCTTTAGGAATACCATACCAATCATCAGACTCCTACATGAGCCACTCTATACTCACTTTTTTATGGTACTGAAGCCATCCTTCCCACTGAGGTTGAATTACCTTCACTATGCATATATTTCAAACATGTCTTAGATGATCATGACTATCGAGGAGATTTCTTGCAAGATATAGACATACTTGATGAAAAATGCACAACTATGCTCAATAATCTTTAGGCATATTAGAACTAACTCAAATGCCACTACAATCAATGTATCAAAGATAAAAAAATTAAACTAACTCTGGTACTATGTAGGTAGTGCTTGATACTTGTTTAGGTCATCTCAGTCACCCTTTCCACCACATTCCAACCATTTTATGAGATTTAATCATTTAGTGTCTCGTCATTCTTGATTGAGTTGAGATACTTCCAAAATTCCAAAAACATTTATAAAATCATTAGAAAAAATCAAAAACATTTGACCACTTCTTTTCCTTAAGGATTCAGAGAACCCTTACTAAGTTACATGAAAACAAATTTTCACTTAGTTTCCCCATCATTTTTGGCCTTTTCTCTCATGCACTTTCCATTTTACAAGACCATTCATCTTCTTCTATCACATCCATTCTATTTGTTTTCACTAGTTATAATTTTTCTTCCCATTCCCTAGGAGAACTACATTTGGCCTAAAGTTTTTGTTGGATATTACATCCATGGAACTATGTATGTAGTGTCCACTTACCTAGTGCATATGGAGAAAACTTAGCCACCCCATTTTTTAAATTTTATTCCCCCATTTTGTTTGTTTGTTAAGTTGTCACCTATTTTCTAGGGGCAATGTTCATATGGTTTGTATTGAGTGTTTATTTATTTTTCTTTATTGTTTTGTTTATGTGCCTATTTGTTTGCTTTCAACAATTTTGCCTTGATTTAGTTTATGTGTATTAATTGGGTGATTCCTTGCACACACTTACACTTGAATCTATCTATATTCATATGCTTACATTATCATCATGGTTTCTATCACTGGTGTATTGTTTTCTTTGAGTATTGGATTATAGGAGTCAGTCCTTATGCATATTTCAGCTAAGTCCTCATGATTTTATACCATGATGCCTATCAAAATGTGCTACAACAAACCTTATATTCAAGAATTCTATTCAATAATGGTGGCAACAACATATTTTCAGCATCGACATCTCAATTCAATCCCAATCATATCCCAAATAGAGTAATTAACCACGAAAAAATTTCAACATTTATTGGTTTAGATGAACATCTCCCTAATAATAGGTTGTTACAATTCATCATTACCCTCTATGTTATCATCATCATTGACCAGTTTTTTCTTGTTTACCATAATTAGGGTCTAATGATTATAACTTCCTATGGACAAATCATTGCACACCATCCTACCTACATTTCTCAATGATTATAACTGCCTTTGGGAAAATTATTGTGTTATCACCACTTTACTTTTCCTGCCCATATTAGGGAATATTATTATCTTGTTTGTCTATCCTAATTAGGGAAACTCTGTCTTCTCAATGATTATAATTGCATTTGGGCAAATCATTGTGTTATTATACCACATTGCCACTATCAGGGTATAATGCTTATAATTGCCTTTGGGCAAACCATTTTTCACCATCCCACTTGCATTATTAATGATTTTGACTACTTTTTCCAAATCATTATGTTTTCACCCCATCATCTTTCCTTTCTTTGGTCGCCTCATTTTGCTTCTTATTGAGGGACCATTTGCCAACCTACTTGTGCCAACCATTCCCTCGAGGGGGCAAACCATCATACAATTAGTTTATCATCATTGCAGTTATAATCATACAAGACCTTTTCATTATTTGAGAAAATGTTATTATATTTATAGCTTACAATGCCTTCTCATATAGGGGTAAAATTTAGACACCTAAATTGGCCACCAATGACCTCCAACCATGATTTTGACCAATTTCCACCAAAGTGCATAATTTGGCCTAAAACACTCAAGCATATTAAATGAGTTGTGGGGGTATCACTAAATGGGGCACTACAATTTATGGTCCAACTAACTTTGATTCAATCATTTTGAGTCAAAATGCTAATTTTGCACCTAAGTGCTCTAGATTTCTCTTTTCTATCAAATTTATTATATGAGATGCATGTCTTTGTTATTTGGTGTTGTCAACATCCTAGATAGGATAATGGATCCAATGCATCTGACATTGACTTCAGATTTTAATCCAGTCAAATTTTGGACCAATAATAAGGCATTATGATCAATTTGAGTAATTTGTGCACAAAGTACTTAATCATGATTAAGAGATAAATAAACCAAATCAAGACCTAATTAATAATTCTATATAAAAATCTAAAATTCAATGTGGCTTTGAAAAATATCTCTAAAATCACTATCCTACATATCCATTACCTAAATAGGATTTAATAAACACAACAAAGGTCAAACATCAGAACTAAAAAAGACTCTTTTTATAGGATGTTCATCTCCTTACATACATGTTGAGTCATAATGGTCATTTATATGATTTTTTTAGGAGGTGAATCTCCTAAATTATCCTCTAGCATATAGTCATACATCAAAAATATAAATATATAAATCAACATCCAAATTCTAACTAAGGACTTGCATATCCTAAAACTAGTAAATACCATTATATCATAACAAGAAAAAAATGATTGTAAGCATCATGCAACACAAAAAAAATTAACAATTCATGTACAAGTAGTTATGATCCAAAAATGAATATCATATATATATATATATATATATATATATATATATATATATATATATATATATATATATATGTATATATATATATATATATATATATATATATATATATGTATATATATATATATATATATATATATATGTATATATATATATATATATATGTATATATATACATATATATGTATATATACATGTATATATGTGTATATATATATATATGTATATATATATATATATATATGTATATATATATATATGTATATATATATATATGTATATATATATGTATGTATATATATATATGTATGTATATATATATCATGTTTTATAAAACATGAGAATATCTATGCATCTCATATATAATATAGAGCTATAAATTAGCTCTAATCTAAGTTGTCCCTTAGGGGAATATGTTGAAAACTCTAGTCCATGCCTGACACTGGTAATATTGGTGGATGTGGTGGTGGTGGACTCATCACTACCCATTTTGAGGTCAGTTGTGTAACTAAACACTTTAACTCTATAATATGCCTTGACCTAGAGATCTTACTAGTCCATTGTGATCCTAAATAGTGTCTATATGACGGAGTTCTCCTCTCTATTGAGACTAATACCTTATATATCCAATGGTAGTATGTGATGTAATCCTTAGCATGTAGAAAATAATCCTTAATGCATAAAGCATCATCCTTGGATATAATCACATCGACTAAGGATCTAAATGAATAAACATCTATACCATCTCATCAAGCCTAATTTAAGTCCCCAATAAGTCCCTCTACTTAAACCACTAACAATTCTTAATCACCCTGTGTTTTGTCTCACTCAATGATCATTATTACAAACTCTACATCTTAGGTGGCCAATTGGACCTATACACCTATCAACTAGTCAACCTATCCTCTCAGTGTAGTGATTTGACAGATTTGGCCATAATAAGTCCCTATAGCTAGGTAGTGTCACCTTATGCTATGGTTATGTCTACATGTAATCTAACTATATCACTATACAAGCCTAAAATATCTAATAATATTTTAATAATATCCCTCTATAGTATATTAATTAAAGCCCAGTCTTTTATAGACCTACCTATGTTATATGGCCCTACATCCCCTATACCTACATACCTATCCCTATGTTAGAGGTCTCAACCTCTCCTATATCTACCTCAACCATCTCTATATTCCTTGGATGGTCCTACTACACCTAAGAATGAACAACCTATAATGGGATAACCTATGGTATCATTGGCTAAAATAAAAGCTATACCTATATCAAGGCCTGAGTCAAATATTTATTCTATTAAACACATATTTGATGCAAGATTAGATGTTGAGTTCATGGTTTAGTGCATTGGATGTGTTGACCACCATCCCACCATGCTACATAGGCATCCATCACTCTAGCATCTTTTGCCCCAATTGTGTAATCCCATAGTATGTGTTGGACTCTACCAAATTATGTAATAGCCTACTCTCATGGAATTGGTAACCTCCACTTTTTGATCTCATTGGTCACATGGTAAAAAAATGTTGACCCTCAGGAATATATTATTATAAACTAAATTGTCTTCACTTGGTCTAGTTTATATCTCTTTATGATAGTCATGGTGGCCTATGATATATCAAGGTGTAATCATGAAGCCAATGACAAATAGATCCTCAATATGGTAAAATAGTGTCTTCAAATATGACCGCTAGATAAAATCCCCATCAACCATCTCATATATGGACCATTAATAAAAATAAATGTCTCCAAGGTGGCCTCATAGTCTTGGGCCTATGAGATACCAAAAAAATGACACTATATCCTTAGGTCTCCATTGGAATCTCATTCCTACTAGCCTTTGAATATCTATATGATGTTAAGCTTAGACCTAGAGAAGTGTACTATTCTTGATAATTCACCCTCTAAGATATGTTATCATATGTAAATTTTGATAGAGGCAGGCCAAAATTATAGGCCTCCATGAAAATCATGCAGAGTGATCATACATATCATCTACCACTCCAAATAGGATAATATAAAAGAACCATTCACTCTTGTCTGAAAATAGAAGGCCGCTAATAAGATCTATCAAGATCAAACCTCTAAGATAATTATCCATGGCATTGGTACTGATGCCACTACTATTCCTACCCCAAGGTATGGATGACATGCTAGGTACTCTAATACATCTACAATATCTATGGTCCCCTCCACTACCTCTAGGTTAATCACACCAATGAAGTCCTCTAGCACCATTAATCATCTTATTAACATCTAGGTGATCCTCAAACCCTAGATAGGCACTCATAATATCCTATGGACATCTTTCAATGTCACCATCACTTACTTTATCAGCAAATGAAAAGTGGATGTCTTAGAATGCCAATGCTTTTCTAGTGCCGATAAATAGTCTCAATTTTCAAAAATCATTGGTAGCTGAGCCAAGTGGTATAGCTCTACTACCTTTAATAGGCCTAAAATATCCTTTTTCCATATACATTCTCTCCACAACACTCAATATTATCTCTCTCTTAGCGAAAAATGATAAAAAATTTATTTCTTCTAATTATGATCATTCTAAATGACCTTTTTATTCTTTGAAAAGTCATTGCTTAGACCAAGTGTCTTGCCACACATTCTCAAATAGGGTAAAAATATAGATATTCAATTTTTATCCCTATTGTGCTAAAATTCCAAATATGAACAACATTATATGACAATGCACAATCTTGACCAAAATCACTAAAATGCTCTAATTCATCCACACACATAACATGTAGGTGTTGATTTGCACTCATGTATCCATGAATGGGACAATGCATTTTATGCAATCGTTATGTGTTTTTAATTCACTTTTCATCAAGTTTTCAAATAAATAAATTATTGTTATAGACCATTTAAAAACTCCAATTTATTTGTGTGTGTCACATACAACTATTGATTTGTTCCCATGTATCCCTAAATGGGTAAATGCACTGTTTATAATTATTATCATCCTCTGATCCAACTCTCATCAAATTATGACTAAGTAAATTGACATTTTTTACCATTTATTTAAACATGTGACCAATTTCCAAGAATTATAAAATACTAAGCAAATCCATTAATAAAATAAAATTAGATTAAGAGATTAAGTGGAAAATCCATGGAAAGATATTGAATATCTATTATTTGAAATTCATAATTCAAAATATTTGGGCCATGACATCACCCATGACATCATTGAAAGGTATAAATAATTTGGAATCAATATAGATAAATATTAGTCATAAGGCCAACTATACCTTATTAGTTCTCACTTATTCCAAAATATTAATTGCTATATCCTCTGAAATTGAATTAATCCTTGGTGACACATCTTGATCTCAAGATGGAAAGTCATAGTTGATTCTTAAATTTTTAAAAAAATTATAAATATATGGGCCACCATAGATTAAAAGAGAATATTTTTAGAGGAAACAAACTATGAAAAAAATATTGCTAGAAGAGATTCACTAATTCTTCTAAATTAACCAATTAAGGAGCCAAAGAAATTATTGATAAAAGAGATGATAGAGGTACTTGCTCAACAACATTTAAAAAGACTTGGAGCACCAAATATGAGCACAAACACATTTATTAGTCATATTTTAAGGATAACCACTTTGGGAGGGTATTTCTTGTCCTAATTTCCTCATTAATTTCTTGATTTCATTAACACCACCCCTTGAGGGAGTGGGCTTAGCATGTTAGTTTCTCTATGATTATTTTTGGTTTTACTTACTAATGGGAGTGGGCTTAGCATGTTAGTTTCTCTATGATTATTTTTGGTTTTACTTACTAATGCATAAACTAACCTTATTTGTAATATTTCTCTATATTATCCTTTTGTCTTAATTTTTTTAGCTTTCTAAAAAAGCTCAGATGAAAATCCTAGGGTAATAATTTGGCATTCAATTTAGCCACCATTCAATCCCATTATCTTATCTTCTCTTTAAGATGAGTTCCATTTACTTATGTAAAGGTGAATAAGGTACCAAATGGAGATACCAGTTGAAAGGGACTACAAATCCTATAACAAAATAAGGACACTATCAACCTTAGGAAAGGATATTATGATGAAAGTTAAATTTGACTTTGTCATTTTTTATTTATGTGGTAAGGGTTGTGGCCCTTGCACTGCTAGTCAATCTAATGGGGTCAGTTGACTGACTTGAATAGATGTTAAAAAAATGCTCATACACAATATAATATATGTTGATATCATAAATTACCTTACTAAATTGATTATTGGCCTTCCCTTTTAGGTCAACTAAGGAAGAGGAACCAAAAGAGTTAGAATAGCAAAAAGGAAAGTGATTGGCCTTGGCCTTAGATTTCTTGTGCTTATTCTTCTTCTTCTTCTTCTTTTCATTTTCATGGTTAGGAAGATACTCCTTGAAAACATTCAACTTACGATTAGGTTTTGTAAGTGGATAATTTTAAGGGGATGGTGAGGCTTTAGCACCAGACTTTTGGGTGACACACTCCGTGTCAGATGGTCCTTCATCTAATGAAATTTACATAACTTGGAAGCATCATAAGGGTAGGCTATATTTTTTCCACATGTGATCTTGTCATGGAATTTATTTTTACTTGGCCTTTTTATTAGAGCATTTATCTTGTAACCATATTTCTTATCCTTCTTCTCAATAAAAGAAGCAGTGACACCATCATCAATCTCATTTTAGTTGTAATTATGAAAGGATTATGACTTTAGATTTATCATGGGTAAAATTCCTACATGCATTTCAAAGGCATAAATATTCATAAACTTGTTAATAGATTCATCATAGGATGTGGATTAATGATTGAGGACCTCAAGGTGAAACTCTTGCCTCAATGGTCACATGAACATGTCACAAATTTGATCATCTAATAACCTTATCCTGCATGTATGGATGGATGATTACTTTGACTCACCCTTGGATTGAGACATGTAGGTGAGTGATTGGAAGTTAAGGTTAAAAGGCTTAGAGGTATTGAATTGTTGGAGGAAGTCATCCAGAATAAACTAAAAACTTAAAATAGAATATTGAGGTAGATTATAAAACCACACAAGAGATTCAACTCATAGGGAGTGAGAAAAGAGCTTTGAAATTACGCCTTCATATTTTACCCAGACCATACACACCATGATAAATGTCATGATATGATTTATGAGACTAACATCTTGAGTCATATTAAACTTGGGTAGTTCAAGGATTATAATATTAAGGGTAATAACATGTACACAAGGCAATAAAATATTCTTACAAATATCATCATAGGCACAGTTGATAACATGTTGGAGATGATATCCCTAAAGAGGAATGTGGTAGTCATGATGATTCCTATATCAATAGGGGTCATTATTACCATGGTTATGTTGGAGATGATGTCAAGGTGTCTCTTTATATGGTATATGATCATGATGGGGATCCTCCTAATCATGGGGTGGTGAATGGCTATAAGTAAGGTATCATTCCATATGGGGATGGTCATGATGACCTAAATCCTCATGGTGGTTTATATGTGCAAAAATATAAGGGTCCACATGAGGGAAAATATGTTTTGGATAGGCATCATATGGAACCCTACTCCATAAATGGCATTCAAAATCATCACACTCATTGGAGACCCTCAAAGAAGGGCTAAGAGGATGGGAAGACTCCATGGGAGGTGGATGCCTACTTATGTTAGGGTTATCATGTCTCTTAATATGGAAACTAGGGGCCTATCTTCATAGATAATCCTACCAAAAAAGAGGTGGTGGACTTATGTTAGAACTAGTAAAGGCAACCAAACTAGAAATGGTGCTAGCTATGTCTTAAAATGAAGCATGTTGCCTACTCCTATGGGAGTAATGGTTATCTAAATTTACATTAATCCACCAATGAAAATAATCAATAATCATGTGTATCTCATCAAGCCTAAATTATGTAAGGGGATCATCTTCACATTTCATAAGTGAATGAAAAGTAATACGAGGTTGAGGGGAAGTATCCTTGTATAGGTAGATCTTAGACTGATGGAAATGTGAATGAGTTAATTAGTTGTAAACTTTACAATCTTATTCTTTGTGTAACATTAGTGGGTATTGGTTGTGAGGTTAAGGTGGGGTCATATCAGCTACCCTAGGGTTTCTATGTCATTATGTTACAACTATAGCATGCTTATGAGTGAGCTTAGGCTTGATATCTTAAACATGATGGGAAGAGCATCCTAGAGGTGGAAGGATATCCATGGAGGTAATGAAATAATAAAAAATAGGAAGACACCATAATAGATGAAATTTAAAAGACCCAGTGGGGAGAAGAAAATAAAACCAAATCAAAATCAAATAACTTGGAAGGGATCTAAAACATAACTGAAAGGAAACCCTAGTGTCTATCAATGGGGAATTGGAAAAGACAACTCTAAATAGGTTAGATATAGCATAAGACCATATGTGAGGTCCCATCAGGCTTAACAAAATGTAGATGTAAGAATAAAAATGTAGGCATGAGTGTTTGGTAAGGGAGTACATAGGGTACTAAACAAACACCTATTAGGCTCAAGGGCACTGTAGGCTAATATAGATCTATAGAGGTTATTTGGTTTTTTAGCATGAATCATATATATATATATATATATATATATATATATATATATATATATATACATATATATATATATATACATATATATATATATACATATATATATATATATACATATATATATATATATACATATATATATATATGTACATACATATATATATATACATATACATATATATATATACATATATATATATATATATATATATATATATATATATATATATAATTATATATATATATATATATATATATATTAGGTTAGGTTTATCATGATTAAGTTCAAAAAGGAAACAAATATTTGTAATGAGTATAAGAATAATAAATAAATTAGATAAGGGGGAGAATTTAATGCTTAAATAAGAGGGTCAAGACCACTTCATTTAAGCTTCATTTGTGTAAACTTATTATGTATAATTATCTTCACAAGCTATTTATTTGTGTAGTGCTTAATTTGCAATAGGATAGCTTCATTGATAGGCATAACATTGATTTCATATCATGAGACTAGTTTAGTTGGTGTTCTTGATATGATGGAGGAGATTTGCCTTACAATTGTTGAAGAAGACTTGAACACCAATCAAGGTGAAAATCATGTTTTGAGCTGCATTTGTGTGATGGGATGCTCTTGGAAAGGTAATATGTATGTGTTCTCTTTCATTTTCTCTTAATTGTCATTTTCACACCCCGTTTGAATATGTTAGCTTAACTTGTTAGTTTCTTATGCATTTCTCTTGGTTTTCTTAACTAATTATTCATCTAACCATCTTTATAATCCATATCTACAATTTAAACCATGTTGCAATCTAAATATGAGGGAGGAAAATAAGTACTCCAAGAGTGAGAATCCTCTTGGGAAGTAAAGAAAGGAATAAAATAACACCCCATATAGTGTCTAAATGGATTTAAGTTGTCAAAGAATATTCTAATAGGGGATTTCATGATGCTTATGAAAGGATTTGAGATTAGGAAAGAATAGGGGAAAATAAGGATATAGTCAACTAGATAGAGAATAGAGTTATCCAATAAGTACAAAGTCAATTGGGTTGATAGAGTTATAGAAATAAAAAGTCACGAAATAGAGGGATGAGGATACATAGTTGTGCAAGTTGACTATTATTATTGAATAAGGAAGTGAATAAGAATATGAGGATACATAGTCATGTAGGTTGATTGTGTACTACTAAACAGAGAATTGAATAAGATAGGGATACATACTCATGGAGGTCGACTATGTATTACTAAATAGGAAGGTTAAATAGTTTGTAAGAGAATATATCAACTAGAATGATAGTGTTATGAAATAAGGGAAAAAATTTCAAGATGATTTGAAGCAAAAATGAAAGTAAGCACACAAATAATTAGATTAATGTGAGTGACCTAATTATAATACATAACACAAACCTTACACCAACATAGGCCAATAAAAATTTTACAATACAACACATAATGATCAAAGGGCAAGAAAAAACTATAAAGTAAATGTTAACTAGTTGGTCATCCTAAGTGTTATTAAGTTATAAGAAAGTTTAATTTTAATTTGTTAAGGAATTTGGTATAAATAAGGAACTAAAAATTAATCTAAGGTTAGTTATAGGACATTTGGACTGAGAGGGATCTATATTGGTGATGGTATTGGCCTAGTATTGGGGCCTACCCCCTCACTTCACAATCTCACAGTGATAAGGGTGTTGGGTGATTTTCTAGTCTATACCATCAACCATGTATTTATACTTGTCCAAAAACCATGTCATCTTCTACCTTGGTGATGAAATCCAAGTAGGTAGACTTTGGGAAGACAAACATTTAATGATTTTTGAGTGTAAAGTGATTTGGTAGTGTGTGAAAAAATAAAAATGGTGTAATTAAAATGGTAATTTAAAAAACCACCTATTTAAGCTATGTGAGTTACTCTAAGCATACAAACAATTAAAAAGGAAAGGTGAATTAACTATTAGTAGATATAGGTTAATTTCTTGATTGAGAATAGTACAAAGTTGGTTCAATAAACATTGTATGAAAACAATATAGAATAGAGTCAACATGGTTGTTGTTTGTCAGGAACCTAGAACAATAAACATGCTCTGATACCACGTGTCAGGATCTTGCTCCACCAATAGAGCACATATATGATTACTTCTTGTATTAGAAACTAAACACAGAATTTAACTAGAATCAATAAGTAACTAGAAATATGAAATAACACAGGAATTGAGAGACAATACACAATTGTATTAATAATCACTCAGAAGAATATACAATAAGGAAGATGCCACTTCTTCCTCCACCTCAAAGGCTCGCCACACCTCAAGACCTTCTTCCCTCTCTCTCTTGGTCCAAAAAATCAACTCCAATACAGAATTGATGTTCACCTCTCCAACTAGTTAGTAACATGTTGCCAGTACGTCAAGTACACAACCATACTCTAAGTAGATCTCCTGCTCTCTGTTGCTACCTGCAAATCACTAGACCTTACTCACCATTGTAGATCTCCAAAAGAATCCATGCTATCCTGCTGACTAAGATCATACAAATATGAAGAACCCTGCTAATTCTCCAAACCAGTACCCACCTTGGTACTGTGGCACTAGGAGGAACACTCCATTGCTCTCTTCTCTTAGAAGGAGCTTGTAGCTCTCTTACTCCATAGTTACAATTTTACAATACATGCCAATGGGTCTATAAATAGATCCTAGACTTGAACAATAACTTGGACTCTTAGTTTTCTATAATTATCCACGTAGCTTAAGGTGCAAATTAGCCTTTACATGCAAACACTCCATTCACTAAACTAACTGTTTGTGCAATGAACAGTTCTGGAACACACAAGCAACTGACACTGGTCCCTGCTTGCCTGGTGCTGCCAACATTAAACGTCTTCCTGCCATCACCGGTGGCCTTCTACTCTGGTCATGACCGATGTCAGTCATGCTACCAACGTCGGTTCTTCTGAATCTTCAGCAACCTACTTTTCTTAATCTGCATCAAGTTGAAGCTTTTAGCTCCACATCATAACAATCTCCCACTTGGAGATAAACAACTGCAACTATACCTATACCTGTACATCATCTAGTTTGTTCCCTTGGCTCTATATCCCTCTTTAAGATCACTCTTGAAGACCAACCACCACAAAACCTATAGTGCAAAACCTGTCATCCAAATCTCTTGCCACATTCACATCTACGAACACCTGTAGAAAAGAACTTGACCCTACATAGCATGTGCACCTGCTGTTGGTCCCTCTAAGAATCCACTAAACTGCCCTCTAGTACTTCTTTCCCCGAATTGGCTCCAAACTTTTTGACAACTCCCACTGCTTGAGAAAACTCGGGTCTACACTAGACCTCATGTGATTTTGAACACTTGTTCTAAGCTCTGCTTGAACTGTCCAACCCTTGGTGTGCTTTCTAATTTTTCATCTTGCATCATGAACCCCGCCAACACCGTATTCACATTAGCTCCCACTGGAGATAAGATCTCCATGTCTCTTATGCCAAAGAATTTCATTGCTCCAATTCTTCCTGACATACCTCTAAACTAACCTTACCCTTAGCTCAGCAAATCCCTGTATGTACAAAACCTGCTAGCAAATTACCCACATATAGTAACTGGATAATGTCACAACTCATTATCCACCTAGTAAGACAAAACACAATAGTTACATTGACATTGACTGAAGCCATGCTTAGTCATCCACCTGTCAAACCTGTACCACTATCCCACAGCTACCTCAAGACCATATGCCTTGGCCTTTCATCTCATGTATCCATCCACTCTCTTATTTAATTTGGGAATCCATCCGTCTCTCAGTGCTTTCTTCTAGCTGACAACTCTACCAAAAAATACCTATTTGGTTCTTCTCTAAGGACTCACTCCTCATCCATGCCAAGCTCCCACTATATCTAAATTCTACTTGCATTTCCTCTTCCATCTTCCTGGTTCTTGACCATCAATAAGCAATATAAAGAAGGTGAACAATGAATATGAGGTTCACTTACCCTTTCTGACCTCGATATGAGTGTTTGAGACCTGTTGACAGCTTGCTGTCCACCCAATATCCATTCCAATGACCGATCTCAGTGATCTCCCAGCCTGCACCCGATCGATGTCGGTTCCCTGCGACTACTTCCTCACTGACGTCGGTCCTCGTGAATGATGCCAATTTTTACCTGTCCCTATTTTACTGGCGTCAGTCTACACATAGCTGATGTCAGTCACTGTGAGGATGTCGATGTCAATTTTCTAACCGACGTCAATTTTTGTGTTTTCCTTGTGAGTGACAACTTTTACCCGTGAGCTCCTTTTGGGTCAAAACCCTGTTAAAATTAACACAACCCTACTCAGAATAAATCAGTTTCCTCACCTGATCTCTGTCTATTATCTCCTCCATGAAAACCAAGGCTTTTTAGTTCTTTAGCTTGTCAAAGACGTCTGACTTCTGCTTCAAAACCTGCATTCTCCTTTTACATATGTGACTAAGCCTACGAAGCCACATCTCTGCAATAGAAGGTGAATCAGTAATATAAGTAGATAGATAAAGGATACCTACTTTCTTACCACCATTTAATTCAAGTGCATTCATTGTGAGAGTTACTGTGCATCTCTCATCACCCAAATTTCCTGAAGAAATTAGACTCATCTCCAAGACTGGAACCTGCATGACCTTCAACACCTATGTGTCATCCGTCTGCAATTTTAGCTTCACTTCTCCTTTGTCAATAATCTGACAAGGCTCTTCAACCCCTAAATAAATCTCTCCAAAGTCTCCAAAGACATACCCATGAAAAGATGCTCTATTTTGGGTTGCATGGAAAGAGGCAAAAGAATCTGTAAACAAATATTCTACTTTATCTAGAGAAAGTTGTGCAATGACCCCTACAACATTTGCTTCTACATGCTGATCTTCTATCGACCAACAATCTCCTTTTACTTGCTCTTTCTTTCCATCAATTAGACCATTCATGCTATTTAGTTTCTCCATTTGTAGCTTACTTTATTCTACCATTGCTATACTCCCACTCAATCTAAAACCCCTGCGAGTGACCTGTAATCAAAAACACTACCAGATCTGAAACCACCTATTAGTCAACCCAACCAAAAGCTCTGATACCACTTGATGGTATCAGCTCTTGAACCTACAACCAAGGCTCTAATACCACTTGTCAGGAACCTAGAACAATAAACATGCTCTAATACCACATGTCAGGATCTTGCTCCACCAATAGAGCACATATATGATTACTTCTTGTATTAGAAACTAAACACATAGTTTAACCAAAATCAATAAGTAACTAGAAATATGAAACAACACAGGAATTTAGAGACAATACACAATTGTATTAATAATCACTCAGAAGAATATACAATAAGGAAGATGCCACTTCTTCCTCCACCTCAAAGGCTCACCACACCTCAAGACCTTCTTCCCTCTCTCTCTCGGTCCCAACAATCAACTCCAATAGTGAATTGATGTTCACCTCTCCAGCTAGTCAGTAACATGCGGCCAATACGTCAAGTACACAACCGTACTCCAAGTAGATCTCCTACTCTCTGTTGCTACCTGCAAATCACTAGACCTTACTCACCATTGTAGATCTCCAAAAGAAGCCATGCTATCCTGCTGACTAAGATCATACAAATATGAAGAACCCTGCTAATTCTCCAAACCAATACCCACCTTGGTACTATGGCACTAGGAGGAACACTCCATTGCTCTCTTCTCTCAGAAGGAGCTTGTAGCTCTCTTACTCCCTAGTTACAATTTTACAATACATGCCAATGTGTTTATAAATAGATCCGATACTTGAACAATAACTTAGACTCTTAGTTTTATATAATTATCCACGCAGATCAAGGCTTGAAATAGTTTTTACATGCAAACACTCTGTTCACTAAACTAATTGTTCGTGTAACGAATAGTTCTGGAACACATAGGTGACCGATGCCAGTCCCTGCTTGCCTGGTGCTGCCGATGTCGGCCAACTTCCTACCATCGCCGGTGGCCTTCTACTCTGGTCACGACTGACGTCGGTCATGCTGTTGACGCTGGTTCTTCTGAATCTTCAGCAACCTGCTTTTCTTCATCTGCATCAAGTTGAAGCTTTTAGCTCCACATCCTAACATTGTTGTTATATACAAGCAAGGTCTATAAGAACATAGTAAAATAGGTTGACTATGTCTTCTAGATATAATATAGACTACAAAATTGTGTCGACTAGGTCAACCTAGTTAGCTATAAGGCTATAGTTTTAAAACTATAAACTTGTGAACAATATTACTGAAAGAAGAACTAAAATGACAGAGAGAAAGGAATAAACCTTGATGGGATTAAATAAATTTTAAATTTTAAATTTTTATGCTATGATGCTCAAATTTTGAATCAAAATTTAGCTAACTGGGTTGACTGGTTCAACCAAGTTTGTAAAACCTTATATGTTGAAGAAGAAATAATGAATAGAGATGACTAGTTTGACTATGTAAACTTGTATGTTGACAGAAGAGAATAATAGATAGATGCAACTAGTTTGAATATGTATGCCAATATGGAACTAAATAATAATATCATGTTGAACTAATTTATCTAATAACCTATATCTGGTAAATACCTACATAAATAGAACATAGTCATTTTGAAATGATTGTGTGCTAAACGTGTGCATAAAAAGTTAGAACTATACCAACTGATTTGATATAGTACTGTAAATATAGAAAAATATAATATGATGAAAAAAATGATGGTGAAAAATAAAAATTTCAAGGGTTATATTCATGTCAGGTTCACCCAAATGTATGCAAAGGGAAATGTAACTGATCTATAAATTAATCCTAGCTCAAAGAAGATAAATCTTACTTACACTTCCAATCATTGATACATTAGATATTATGGGTCATGACCAAGATGGATCTACTAAAACTAAATAATGGATATATTACCATAATAAAATCACTATGGAGGGTTCTAAATCCTCCAATCAAATAAAACTATGCAATAACCCTAGCTAGGTCCTATGTTTTCATATTCACAAAAGTAAATGACAAGTAAAGTAAAATCTAATCTAGTGCTCACCAAATATTATGGCACAAAGTGAGGATAATAAACATAAAAATTAAACATGCATAATATAATCCTAATTAATATATGTATAGGTAAAACCCTAATTCATAGATAGACCAATATAGTCAAAAGCCATTACTTATGTTACTTGTATCTATTAAATTAGAGTAAAGTTAGAGATACTTACCTTGAAGATGAACCCATCAAAAATCAATCTCTCCCTTGGCCAAAGTTTATTCTAAAGATTTTGTTATGGTTTTTAAGGATCACTAATAAATTCCAAATCATCCAAAACTTTTCCACAAGATAATATTCTTTTTCAAGTGTAAACCCTAAGTTATAACTCCTCAAGTAAAATGGTAGAAGAGCAGATTATAAAGAAGTGCATATGAATAAATAATTTTTATTGTCTCTCTAAGAATGGAAAAATGAATGTGTATATATAGTTTAATCTAACCATAAACATTTCCAAAAGTTTAGCTAACATGGTTAGCCCAATCGACTTTGTATCATTATTGATAAAAAAACTAAGTCTTGTTTTAGGTTAGCCAGGGGTTGACCTAGACCTTAAATAAATTTTATCAATTAGAGTACAGGGTTAAAGGGGTCAATAGTGTAACTTAACCCATTTAAAAGGGTTTTAGGATATGTAAGGGCTAATGAGGACATAAAATGACTATATAAGGTACAAAAGAGGAGGCAAAGCTTAGGGAAGTATTTTTAGAAGATGGTTGGACTGATAACAAGTTATACTATAGGGACAACAATCTTGAGAAGTACTAATGGTCTATCCAACCCTTTCCTGATGCACCCCTTAGGGCATGAAATTAGAGATATTGAGACTCAATATGTTCCTTTAAGAGAGAAATAATAAATAATTGATCAAAGTTGAAAATATTATGTGTATACATAGGGTACTTTATATGTTATACACTTGACATCTTTTCCTAACACATTTGATCCATGGGATACTATGAATGTTTATGCTAGCTATTTATACTTTACTTTATTCACTTCCTTAATTGTCTTTCCTTGATATTATATTTCTTGTTCAAACATTTGAGTATGCTCCTTTACTTATGGCCCCTATGTTATGTATGCTTTCATTGACATTTGCATATGTCATTTTTTTTGTATGGATATTTGAATATGTCATTCTTGATTTTATGACATCTAAATAAGTCATGTCCTTTTGATTATGCATAATTTGAACATGCCCCTTCTTTATAGTCTCCTTAGACCATTGCCTTTTGACTTGATTTTGAGTGCTCTTGTGTGTGTGATTATTTACTTTTTGATATTTTATTATTGCTATCTTAACATTTCCATGATTTTTATCATGTATCATAGGCCTATGTATGACCATATTGGTTATATGCACTTAACTGCTATACCTACCTAGACATGTTCTTTATATATGCTACATGGTTACATTCATATATTATATAGTTGTCTTATCCTTTTGATGCAAGGTAACTAATAGTTCTTATTTTTCACTCACATCAAAGGTGGGCATATTAGTGGGGGCATGTCATGACTCCACACTTGGCATAGTTTTTAGATTTAGTGGGGCATGTTTTGGAAGCATTTTCTCCACATTTATTTAGTATATAGTACTTATATGAGTTTTTAGAATCAGTGGGTGATATAGACACTATAAAACTACACATGATAGTTCTAGTTGTCAAAATGCCTTAGGACCCCTATCAGACCTTGAGTCTAGCTGACCACATAGCTAGATAAATCATCAAATTACTAACATAACATTTAATCAACCTTTTTTAACTTAATTTAACCCTTTTTCCCCTTGAGCACTTGACTATTGATGGTCAACTTAAACATCTATGGTTACCCTAATCATCGATGGTCAGGTCCTCACCTCCTTGACTTCTTAACACATCATCAGCTGTATGTGAGATAACAAGGCATAATTTAATACGTTCATCTTATATGGTTCTAAAAAACTTCTAAGCATCATGATCAACAACCTCACCTTGTAGGGAACCTTCCATCCTCCATCTCTCTTTTCCTATAAAATGAGGGGAGTAGGAGTTGAATGGGGATCGATCAAAAGAGCTATCAAGCATACATGTATTCAGAATCTACATCATCCAGTCTTAATTTAGAAACTCAAAATTAGAAAAAGAGACTCAAACCTCTATTGAATTTTATTTTGAGGCTAAATTAATATTACTCTAGTAAAATTGCCTTATCCTTCCACCATCAACCATCTAGTAAACTATAGGTATAGTTTAATTATTCTTTATTTTATTTATATTTATAACCTTCCTAACCTAATCAAACCTATCTACACCTGGTTTCCTCTCTACCAAATCCTTAATAGAACCCTTATCTAACCATTCACTCATTATGTAACCTTTTTTTAGTGACCTTCAAAAACCCATAAGAAACCTCGATGGTTAGCATAACCACTGATGGTCACCCCCAACCATCGATGGTTACCCAACCACTAATAATTAGCTTAACCACTGACGGTTTACCCAATCACTGATGGTCACTATGGTAGAAAATAATAGTAATATATTTTCATCCCCTTAACCCCAACCAAACCTAGCTTTTTATGTCCCTACCTATTCACAGAACCTCTTCTAATTTTTTGAACTTGACTTTAACCACCTTAGAATAATTATTGACCTACTTTTGCTATATTTAGTCATCTTCTTTAACCAAGCATTCTACTTTCTTCTTGTATTGCATTTCATTTATTTTTTGCAAGTACCTTAATTTATCATTTTTAACTTGATTATTATCAATAGTGGATTGTTAGCCTCTTAGCAAGCATATGCTTCTTGGATCTAGATCATGTTAGGTAGTCCACTTAACTATCTTGCTAATTATCTCCTTTTGTTAGTGATTTCTTATTTATAGGTTATTCCTTCCTATCCAAAGTTGAGTTCTCCATTTTCATCTGGATTATGTGTGCATCACCAACTAGGTATTTATACAACACCCTTATTACTAGTTTCTTATCTTCTTTCAAAATTAATAAATGAACAAAAATTAAGAGAAACATATTGGCACACTTAGTGGAACCAATGATTCAAGGTAGATGAGGGCATGGATAAGTAGTTAGACGTGGGCTCTAACCTTGATAGCGATCAAGTAATGAGGTGTGATGTGTATTAAATTTTTGGCTTAATTGACTAGGTATATTATATTGTTAATTTGGTTATTTTCTTATTATTTAAAAATTGGGTTTGGGGGGATTTTGTCCTAGTTTAAGTTATAATAAAAACTAAAAAATGTAATGGATGAATTTTTTTATGAAAGAAGATTTAGGTTAGGGGTGGGATATTGGATAGTTTTAATTAGCTTATCTTATTGTTTTTGTTAATTTTGGTGTTGTTTTTGGTAGGACAAAAATAGGGTTTCACCATTAATGGTCACACATAGTGACTATTAGTGGTTAAACTCGACCACTAATAGTTAAATTGACCATCATCAGTTAGTTACCGAGGCAAAAAGGGTCACTAGAACATCGATGATTAGATGAACCATCGGTGGTCAAGTGTTTTAGGGAAGGTTAGTTTTAAAAGGTGTATATGAAAATGGTTTAAAAGGTTTGTGAAAAAGTATATAGGTTAATGTAGGTGTCAAATGTAAGTTTAGGATAGGTAAATGGTCATATAAGAATAATGTATGGAGTTGATAGCTTGATTTGATGCTTGGTGTATAGAGTTAGGTGTTATTTGATAGGTTAAGATAGGTTAATTGTTAAGTAATATTGATGTTTGTAAAATATTTGTTGGGTAGAGTGGTGAAAATTTTTAGGTAGGGGTAGAGATTTGTTTAAATGGTAGAGGTAATGTTGTAGATGTATTTGTTCTGTTAGTTTGGAATAGGTCAAAAGAAGTAGGTTTATATTGGTACTGAGATCAATTTGGAAAAATAAGTGTGCATGCTAATGTGGTTGTTTTGTAGGCATGAAACCATATCTAAATGAGGGATAGGTTCCTCAAGATCTTTGAAAATATCCATGATGAGATGACTATGGATGAGTGGAGGCACAAGGAGGAGGTCAACTTTGGGGCCATGGTTCATTATCAAAACTTGCCATAAGATGCAATTATGATCATGGTTCTCATTGAGAGATGGGACCTAACCATGAACATATTTTTATTATCAACTATAGAGATTAGCATCCTATGAGAGGATGTTCATAGGGTTATGCATATGCCTAATCAGGGGAGCTAATTTACCACATTAAGAGTGAGGAAAGGGATTACCATATGGAATTATTATATGGTGAGGATTGGGTCCATGCCAGGTCACACTCTAGTGGCTTTAACTATAGGCCTTTATACTAGAGGGCTCTAGGGATTGATGTTTGATGACCATGATGATGATGGTGGTGTTTTTTTTTGCATTTCCTAATTTGAGTAGTGGTCAGTTTCCCTATCTACTACTAGGAGTATTAATAGAGATGTTTTTGGGTAGGGTAGTGTTTAGGTGGGCTCCTATTTTGTTAGTCTATATTTTTAGGGATCTCTAGTCCTTTAGAGCTCATAAATGATATGGTATCAGTGTTGGGTTCATGCTCCATTATTGGGCATATAAGCACATTAGGGTGTTGAGGCCATTGGGGTTCCTATGGGATGGCTACACCCATGTATATTTCATAGTTTTTTTCTATGATGGAGAGGGTATTATGCATTTATGAGGGTAGGTGGTGGTGCTAGAGACATTGATTGATTTAGAGATGCATTAGAGGGTCTAGTTGTGGGTGAAATAATTTGGAGGCCATATGTAGGCTGGCCTAAGGGGGCTTAGTATAATTATCACACGCTATCGCTACAGAGTTAGTGATGGATATATGGGAGGAGAGAGAGGGAGACATATCTTATCCCCTTTGATCGATTTTTATAGTATTTCAGTCTTATGTAGGGGATTCTAGGTCCTTCTTATAGGTACAAGAGAGAGGATGCAAAATTTATACTTCTATAACCATAACCATAGGATGTAGTGTTAAACCATGAGGAGCTGCTAGCTAGAGTAACTATAGATGATATTGGTTTTGTTGATAGATATGTAGCATGGTAATAAGGATTATATGTAACAACCAATTTTGGCTGGGGTGATAGGGGTTAGTAGGCCATGGATGTATATCATATTGGGGCATTGATTTAGGTTGGTGGTTAGGATGGGTAGGCATAAGCAACACTGATAATTGTACAAGCTCAAATCATAGGGTTACAAGGATAGGTGGCCTCTCTTTAGGGATAGATTATTAATTTATACGGTCAAGTTTCCACATTGATAGGAGAGTGAGATCAGGAAAGGATCTCTCATGGCTTAATGAACCAAGAGAGAGATACCTTAGGATAGATGGTAGGAGTGGTAGCAACACTAGTAAGAGGACCACTTGATATGATTCTAATGATATGATACTTAGTTATAGTTAAGGAGCTAAGATAATATGAGGTGATAGTTTTATTATAGATTCCAAAAGAGCTAAGATATGGAGATTACAAGGCCATCTTATTATGTTGTATAGCTATAACTACTCTAAGATAGTGGACCTCTATATGGGTCAAATAGGTAGATCAGGGGGACCAGCACTAGATCGTAGTGTAGGTGGAGGAGTAGGAGGAGTGAGTGGTAGTGGTGCCCTAAGGGCCTAATTATATGATGTATATGTTTTGTTGTGTGTCAATGATGTGAGATGTACATGAGAGAGAGATATATATTTTTATTTGATGGGCATGATATATATGATGATGTTTATGATGATATATATATGATTTATGTTCACGGTTGCATGTTTTGATTTTATGTTTCTAATCATGTTTATGATTCATGGTTTGATGTTGTATGATGTTGTGATGCTAGTGATTTTGTATATGGTTATGCTAATGTGCTTTTTATGATTTAATGTTAGAAGATGAATTTATGGGATGTTATGGTAAATGGATAAGATGATACATAGAAAGATAGATGATGTATGATGTGGTTCATGATATTTTTATCATTGATTTTTTTTATGCATATGATGATGGATGGTTTAATTAGGGTTGTGTAGGATGTTTTTGTGGTAGATGGGTAGGATGATATTATGGATAGATAGATGATGTGTGGTGATGTTGATCATGATATTTTGTTTATAGATAGGACATGGTTAATAGATAATTTTATGATATTTATGGTAAATGATAAATGGTTATTGTTATTATTATAGAGATGTTTTGATGTGATTATTATGATCATGGATGTGTGATATAGTTATAGATGCAATGAAAACACACAAATTAGGTTAGATAATAAACTAAATGTGGGAAAGAGATAAATAATCTTGAAACATATGTATATATGAATAAATGATGAGAGGTTAAGACAAAAGGTATGATGATATTTCATTTGTAAATACCTAATAAAAATTGAAGTTGGATTGACCTAATGAACATGAGCCTATTGAATGTTTCACATTAGCATGCTTTGATTGATAAAAAAGGTGTCTTGATCACATTGTATCAAAGAAGCTCAAAATCCTTTGATTAAAAGATGGTAAAGAGGAAAGATAGGTGGTAAGTGAAAGGTAAATGGGTGGATAGGTAAGGTAACCTTATGTGGGTTAGTTTTCCCCTTTTATAGGTGACATAATAACTAAAATAGATAAGTTCATGTCTTAATTCTAGGTGTAGATTGATCGATGCAGGAAGTCTACTCATGCTAGATATGAAAACTAATTTTGATATAGGGTATTTTATTTATTACTTTTATTTTTGATATTTTGTGAAGTTGATAAATACAGGAAGATTCAAATTATTGATTTTGACCCATTTGAATTAGTTATCCTTCAAGGGAGTGTTGTAAGTTTGGATTTGTTTATTTTGGTAGTTGACCTTCAAGGGAGTAGTCTATTATTTAATTAATTTAGAGAGTTTTGGGTAGTTGTCCTTCAAGGCATCAGTCTATCATGCTAGAGAGATATGACTTAAATGATATTTATTTTGGATTGTAAGGTTTTAGACATAGGCAAGTCTAATTAGGCTTAGACATTTACCTTTATGAGGGAAAAATTTTTAAAATAAGTGAAAGGAGTGGTTTGAGAGATAAAGGATCATGAGATTCCATATGATTAGAGATGAAAAGTATCCATGAGAACCATGCTATGGGTAGATCCATGGTACCTATATTTAATATTAAGCTATAGCTATGATAGTTAATCACATGGTTCTATGTTGTAATCAGTTGTCCTCAAAGGGAGAGGGAGAGGTAGGTGAAGGTGAAAATATTGTAAATCAAGGGATGAGCTTAAGTTAGACAAAGAAGTGAGTTTCATCCCTTTTAACAAAAAAAGGGATGCAGATGCGAAGCATTGAGAGGCTCAAGTTATGATTTACCTTTAAGAGAGAGCAAATGATAAGCTCATCATCCATACTTATGGGTTATGATGTAGGGTCCAAGACAATTGAAATAAAATTATCCTCTCTTGCTTTTATCCATATTGGTGACATACTAATTTTCCTTAAGGATGAGGTATTTGATATTAAATTCTCATTCTTTTAGGTGTTTTTTGTAGGAATGCTTGATTCATTCTTGGTTTACATGAATATGGTTAATCATTGCAAGGTGATGTTCATCAAGTAGCTCAAGTCATGATAAATGTTCTTGATGATAGTCACTCTTAGAAATAATCTCTTGAAAATATATGCAAAGAGAGGGAATATGGACTTTGAGAGGCAAAACTACCTCTGCTCCAAAGACTAGAGAGAAAGGGGTAACACTAGTAGAGGTTAGAATGCTAGTGCAATAGACCCATAAAGTGAAAGGGATGTGCAAGTGTTAATCCAAACCTGAAGCACTAGCAACTTTGGTTGACATTTTTTTAAGGATTTTGTTAGAGGCTTTCATCTCTCCATTTACTTTTAGATAGTAAGGTGAGGAAAAACTTAACTTAATGCCAAATGCATTATAAAGACCTTGGACTTTCTTGTTCTTGAAATATTTACCATTATCAATGATGATCTTATGGGAAACACTGAAATGATAGATGATGTGATGGCTAACAAAGTAGATGATCTTTTTATCTTTGGTAGAGATGAGAGGAATGGCTTCCACTCATTTGGTGAAATAATCAGTGGCAGTAATGATGGATTGGTGATGTTGTGATGAATGAGGATTAATTTGCCCAATAAGATCAAGGTCCCATTGTGAGAATGGTCAAAATTATTTGGATACATGGAGGCCATGGGCTAGTGCATGGTGTAAATTAGCATGTTGTTGACACTTGACACATTTATTTACATAATCACAACAATATTGGTTAAGGGTGGTCCAATAATAGCCAAGGTAAAGGATACATTTAGTGATATTTAAACCACTAAAATGTCCCCCATAGATTACATCATGTGTTTCCTTGATGGCATGGGAAGCTTCATGACTATGAAGGCAACAAAGGAGGCTATCAAAGCCACATTTATAGAATATTACCCCTAGTGTGGTATAATGAGATGTATTCTAAATAAAATATCTTTAGGCATTTCTAGAGAGGTTGGGAGGAATGATATCCAGGTTGAGGTAATCAAAAGTTTATTCTTACCATATGTCTAATAGAGAAATTTCTAAATTATAAATGGTAGGAAGGTTAGAATGGATATGATATGGGGCGACAAAGCGAAAAATGGTAATAAAGAGTTTATAGTTGGAAGGTTGAGATGGGATTTGGGAAGAAAGGGAAGCCATTGTATTCATGAACTTGTTTGTAGATCATAGAACTGACTAGATAATGTAATGATCAAATGATGCTAAGAGTACATCTGCAAGTTGTTTTTAATTTAGTAGGATGTAATTTTTACATTGGTAAGATCCATTGATCTAGTTGACCACAAGTTGGGAATCACCAAAGGTGTTAATGGTCTTGACTCTGAAAGCTAGAGTGGTTTAGAGACCTATGACTAGGGTTCCATACTCAGCCATGTTATTGGTGTATTCAAAATCAAGTTTGAAGGAATAGGGAAGAGGTTCACCATCGATGGAAATGAGAATAACTATAAAACCCCCACTATATTGGCATTTGGAACCATTGAAGAACATGGTCATTTGGTAGGTGTGGTCCTCTTGAGAAAGAGTCATAATAGACTCATATTGAAATGCAAGAGGAAGCAGTTGGTTATCTGGTAGAGGGGCTTTGGCTAATTAGTCAGCAATCACTTTCCATTTAATTCAATTTTGATAGAGGAACTTAGGGTCAAAGTTAGCTAAAATCATGAGCCACTTAGCCATACACTAGTTTTGGTATGGTTTAGAGTGCATATACTTGAGTGGGTCAGTATTACTGGTGATGTAGGTTTTATGATTAAGAAGGTAGTAGTAAAGCTTGGAAGCCATAAAGATGAGGGTGAGGCAAAGTTTCTTGGGATGGGAATACTGAGTCTCATACTCTATAATCATCTAGCTTATGTAGTAGACAACTTTCTCTTTGTTTTGTTCATCATGGTGAGTGAGCATTGCCCCTAGAGAATGGTCAGTGCCAGAGATGTAAAGGTATAAAGGTTGATCTTCTTTAAGAGGGGGAAAAATAAGTGGAGAAAGAAGGTATTATTTGATTGAATCAAAGGTTTATTGATAGTATTTAGTCCACTTAATGAGTTGTCTTTCTTAAGGAGACAGTGAAAAGGTCGACATCTATTTGATAATTGAGAGATGAAACACCAAATTTATTGGAGCTTCCCTTGAAAGATGTGGATTTTCTTAAGGTGGGTTGGAGGTGGAATTTATAAAATTTATCTAACTTTTGTAGGGTCTACCTTGATTCAATGAAAGGAGATAATGAAGCTAAGGAGCTTTCCAAAAAGGACCTCAAAAATACATTTCTTGGGGTTAGGGTAGACATGGAAATGGATGAGGCATTCAAATATGATTTTAAAAACATCTAGATGATCCTTGTGATATTTAAATTTATAAAGGAGATCATCCATATAGTCCTCAATGATTTTATGGATAAGGTCATAAAAGATGTAGGTCATTACATGCTAGTAGCTTGTGTTAGTGTTCTTTAGACTGAAGGGCATGACTCTGTAGTAAAAGGTTTCCCATGGGGTGATAAAAGATATTTTATGTTGATATTTGGGAGTAATCAAGATTTTATTATATCTTGAGAAACCATCCATGAGAGATAACATCTTGTGGCTAATTTTAAGATCAACAAGTTGGTCGATACTAGGCAAAGGAAAGTCATCCTTTGGGCAAGCGAGGTTGAGGTCATGAAAGTTGATATAAAGGAAAAGGCCCCATATGGGTTTGGTAATGGATATGATGTTAAAAACCCATTATGGATAATCAATGGGTTGGATGAATTTGATAGATAAGAGGCATTGAAGTTCCTCTTTTATTAGAAGGGAAATGCAAGGGTGCATTCTACAAAGTTTTTGCTAACATGCTTAGTGTCAAGATGTGTGATAATGTTATGGATATCAATGGAAGGACCAATCTCAGGCATGTCCTGATATGACCAAGTAGATTCTATGTTTTAGTCATAAAAGAAGGAAGGGTATTCCTATTATTTTATGGAATTCAAGGATTGTACAATCTTGATAATGCAAGGGTTATCCTGAGTACCCAAGTTGACATCAATGGTAGAATTTTTCAACATAGTTTGGTTCTCAAGGTGAAGGAATTTATGAATAGAAGAGTCCCCTGCACCTAGGTAGGTGATAATGGAATCATCATCTTGATGTTAGATGGTATTTATGGTAGGAGAATTAGTTTCTACCTTTTCAAGATGGATGATAGGAAAGGTTTTAGTTCGACCACCCTTTTGATAGGTTAGGGGGGCCAAACTAATGGTATTCATAAAAAATTTAGGTTGGATGATATCAAAATCCTTAGACTTTGAGGGAGATGGGGTTGGTGAGGATGGGACATCCTCATTGATGGTGGCAATGGGTTTTGGTGAGGTGGGTTTTTTTATTGGGATGAACCCAAGGCCAAATAACTCTTGAGGTTTTTGGGTTGTTATTATAGTTAACTCATGAGGTACCTATTCATAAAGGCCAAGGACAAACCCCTTATAAACATACCTATGAAGTTATGCTTTATCAAAGGTGAATGATCAGATATGAGGGGTAGTAAAGGAAGCAATAAGTGGATGATCAAGTCCCCCATATATGAATTTGGTTCAATGATTGTGTGGCTTAAAAGGAATGATCATTCCAATGTTAAGGTCATAACTAGGATCATGGGTGAGGCTCCCATAATCTTGAGTATGGAAATCATCCTAGGATAGAAGGTGATACTCTCCTAGTGAGAGATGTTAGAATGTGGGTTCTAAGAGGTCCTCTATAGGTATCTATGAAGAAGGGATGGATGAGCTTGTTGAAGCTTCATCAATTATAGGGCTGGAATTATGATTAGTTGGTGGTGAAGTGGATGGACAAAGAAGAATAAACCTATTAGGTTGATACATCATATTACAATATGTAAAGGACTAGGGTCAGTGAATATGGTGATGATGTAACCTTTGTGCTCAAATTTTATGTAATGATATAGAGTGGAAGGAACACAACTCCCACCCTTCTTTCATTTCTGGTACTTATACCTAAATACTAGATTTTGGAGATCACCTCATCTCCACCATAACAAAAATTGAACTTTTGGAGATTAACCTTCTCTGACCAACCATTAGACCATGTCCACCTCAATTTTATCCATTTTTGACTCAAACTATTTGCATATTTTATAAAAACCCTACATTGGTCCTTTTGATAGCATTGACCATGTTTGCCATGTTGACCATTTGAATTTTACACCACTTCATGCACAATTAGACCATTTGTGTTTTTTAAGGGAGCACTTCCTATCTCAGATACCTACAAAAATATTGAACCTATCTTAGAGACTTATAGAGTAACCCAATCAGCTATGACCAATGCTATGGATAGATAACCCTATCGCTTGTTCTTTTAAAAACAACCTTATTTTTTACCAACATTGACAACCATAGTCTGTGTGTCATCTTGAATATCACACTTAGTTGCATTTTATATGCATGATTTTGTTTCAAATGCCCAACCCTTTTATCACCACATGGTTTCTCATCATCTACCACTTATCAAACCCTGACCTAATTTTGATTTCACCTCATCATCTCCGATTTGAGGGGGAATACCCCCTCCATTCTTGAGGTAATTAGACCTTTGACCAAAAATCCATTTTTTGTTTGGAGATTGTTAAATAAAAACTACATAACAAAAAGGGACAAAATGTAGACACTATAAAACTACACATAATAGTTATAGTTCTTAAAATGCCTTAGGACCCCTATCAGACTTTGAGTCTAGTTAGCCACCTAGTTAGATAACTCATCAACTTACTAACTTAACATTTAACCAACCCATTTTAACTTACTTTAAACCTATTTCCCTGAGACACTCAACCATTTATAGTTATTTTAACCATTGATAGTTAGTTTAACCATTGATAGTTATCCTGATCATCAATAGTCAGGTCCTCACCTCCTCAACATCTTAACACATCACTACCTATGTGTAAGATAATGAGGCAACATTTAATATGTTTATCATATATGGTGCTAACAAACTTCCAAGCATCATTATCATCAGCCTCACCCTCTAGGGAACCTTCCATCCTTGATCTCTCTTTTCCTATAAAAGGAGGGGATTTTGAGGTGAATGGGGATCAATCACAAGAGTTATCAAGCATATAGGTATTCAAACTCTCTAGTATCCATTCTTCCTTCAACAACTCAACATCAACAAAAGAGACTTGAACCTATACCAAATTTACTTTTGAGGCCAAATTATTATTATTCTATCAAAATTTCCTCAACCTTCCACCATCAACCATATTGTAAACTATAGGTATAGTTTACTTGTTCTTTGTTTTATTTAGATTTCTAACCTCCCTAACCTGATCAGACCTATCTGCACCTTGTTTCCTTTCTACCAAATCCTTAATAGAATTTATATCTGACCATTCACTCATTCTACAACCACTATTTTAGTAACCTTTAGAAACCCACAGGTAACCATCGATGGTTAGCATAATTTCCAATGGTCACCCCCAACCATTGATGGTTACCCAATCATTGATGGTGAACTTAACTATCGATAATTCACCTAACTGCCCATAGTCACTATGAAAAAAAATAACAATTTATTTTCATCCCCTTACCCCTAACCAAACCTAACCTTTTATGTTCCTACCTGTTCATAGAACCTCTTTTG
The DNA here is from genome assembly GCA_037957365.1 of Torreya grandis. Lineage (NCBI taxonomy): Eukaryota > Viridiplantae > Streptophyta > Pinopsida > Cupressales > Taxaceae > Torreya > Torreya grandis. The sequence continues at coordinate 264,530 of JARHVA010005650.1, forward strand.
ATTTTTTGAACTTGAATTCACCCATATTAGCATAAGTATTGGCCTATTTTTTCTATATCTAGTCATCTTATTTAACCAAACATTCTACTTTCTTTTTATAGTTCATGTCATTTACTCTATGCAAGTACCTTACTTTATCATTTACAACTTGATTATTATCAATAGTGGATTGACAACCTCCTAGTAAGCATATGTTTCTTGGATCTATCTCATGCTATACAGTCTACTTAACTATATTACTAATAATCTCTTTTTATTAGTACTTTCTTATTTGTAAGTTATTCCTTCTTAGCCAAAGAGGAGTTCTCCATATTTATCTAGATTATGTGTGCAACACCAACCAGGTATTTATAACACACCCTTATTACTAATTTCTTATCTTCTTCCAAAGTTAAGAAATGACCATAAATTAAGAGAAACAAGTGCATGTCCTATGGGCATGGCCTCCACAGATTCATAGTTCCTAGATTCAATGGAGGAAATACTTTGGAAGCATGTTCTCCACACTTATTTATTATTTAGGATATCCAATTTATATTGGGGGCATGTTTTTGAAACATTTTATCTACATTGGTACTTATACTAGTTTTTAGATTTCTCCATATATAATGGGGGCATGATTTAGAATCATATTCTACAGACTTACATATTTTTATGAATTGGCCAAAGGACATAATTATATACATTGGTATTATTGTTATACACAATTTCAGCATGAGACACATCTAAGGTGCATACATTATGTAACATGTCCCTAATATTACAAAAACCAAACTAGTTTAAAAATCCAAAACTCTTTTATGGATTGTTACCACATCATGGAATTTTTTGTACTAATACTCGATGAAATTTTATGAACTTTTATTGAGCTAATCTACTACATTAGTTGGTTTAATTTTTAGTATAGTTGAGGTGATCAAATCACTCAATCTTTCCAAGTTTTTACGTTGGAATTAATCATCCAACCTCACCAGGTTATAAGTATCATTGGGTTGTACATTTGAGCTAATCTCAAATTCTAAGTGGAAACTCACTTTTACTCCAAAGTTGGGGGTGTGTGCCTTCCACTCTCTCTCTTTCTCTCTCTATCTTTCTTTTTCTATCTTCTTGGATATATGCACTTTGAGGATTTATTTATATTTGTCTTATTATTAGTTTTAGACCCTTATAATGATACATATTTTTCAAATCATTTTATCGATAGGCAATGTAGTTACATCAATACATAGGTGTACTCATAAACTTTGCTCTTTAAATTTCAATATATTTCAAGTACTTTCAACCTAGATTATATGCATTGATTTTATATTGTAACATGCTCTTAGTTGCCAGTCACCTAAAAATCACTCAAGTTGGGCACACACAAAGTCAATGTTTGCATACACACCTAGGTGTGCAATCCTTTCATTTAAATTAATAATTTAATTACTATATTAAAGGGGGTTAATGTAGAGGACATTTTATGATTATATAGTACATCAATCTTATACACTTGGAAAAATTAGACCTTGGCTATTCCTCCTAGTTATTTACATTTCCACTTCTATAAGTCTTGCATCTATTTTATCTTATGTCCTTTGGCCTATGTCTCTTAGTTTTCTAGTCTTATATTAATGACCTAGACCTTTTATCTTTCTTATAATTCTTAAAATGTACTTATCTTCCATCTCTACAAGTTTTTAACTTGTACCTACTTTCATGCTTCTTAGACACAAACATTCAGGATAGATAACAGTGTTAATGCCATTGTAATATCTTGAAACAAGTGTTCAATGCCCTAAATTCATCCAAATTGTAAATGAAAAGTATATTAATGGTTTATTTAAGTTATTTAATGTGAGTAATTTCTATAAATGGATTTATATAAATACAATATCAATACTCATTCATTCCTCACCTAGCATTAAAAAAAGAGAATTCAAAGAGAATTAAATTGAACAAAACTTCCCTATGATTCCTATTTCCATACCCATCATAGTGACTGCACATATATGGGTATGAAGTGATAAAGGAGTAGCCTACGATATTTATTTTTCAAGTTATAATCTAGGTCAATATTTTACTTCCTTTACATATTGTATGATTCACACAAGATAACATGTAGGAGAGAACTATATGAGTCTAAGGTCCTCTTCTGAAATATTGGTTATATAGTTAGTGTTATTTGATAGTGGGGTATTTAAGGTTAGCTTGACATTGTGTACTCACTAACCCATTTTTCCCCAATGTCACTTTAAATATGGAGAACTAGGGTTTTGTCATTTCATAAGGAGAAATAGTTCATGACCTAGATATGTATGCACCCAAGTGAAGACAAAGTAAAATGTTAAAGCATCTAGGTGGTTGCATCTTATTCTAGTAGGTATTGTTTATAGTACACTAGCATTAAACCCAAATAGTAGTATCGACATAATCATCCCAATTTGATGTTACTATCTAGAGTGTGATAAGTGTCAAACCCATAATTTGGTGATTATTCTAGAATCTCTTTCCAACCTAATTTCTATTTGTCCTATATCCATAACTACATTAGTATTAGAAAAATCTAAGTACATCATTTCATTGTCATTTATATATCTAACATAATTAAATTTTTAATATTTAGACTATCTCAACACAATAAATTTAGTATATTCTTAAATCTGAGTTTAACATCTATTTGGCATGTTATAGATATGATTATCATCTGTATACCATTTCATTTCTATATACCCATTTAATTAAAATCTAGTATTAATGATAGAATCACCTTAGATCAACATTTTAGGGTTAAACAAATTTATTGGGGAACTACCAAAAAAGCCATTTATAAATACAAGTCAATCTTAGGCCATACCTATCTTACACTATCCTCGACTATTTAGAACTCTTTTAAACAAACACTATCAATCTTGACAAATATATTTGCACATCATTGAGACATAATCCATAATGTAGATACATTTTAAAATCACTTAAAGGGGAAACACTAAAGCCAAATTTTATCACAAAACCAAGTTCAAAGTTACATGTTGTCACTTTTTAAAACTAAACTAATGCATTGCATTATAGTGAATAATTATTGAGTACACACACATAAGTGGGATAAACACATGCAGTTTGAGCCCTCTTCATTGTATTAGAAAATAGAAAATACTCAATCATTGATCAAGGAATGGTTGAGGTTTTCAAGCCCATATTTTTAAACTCTTTTTCCAAGTATACATTATTTTGAAAGTGAAACTAGAGTTTCAAGAAAAAAAAGGAAAAACTAGGATTTGTGCATAGGAATAAGGGAAATTAAATATACAATAATCATCTTAAACATTAGGTGCAGTAATATATGGAAATAGAAACTAGAAAAATAAATATAAATAGTATTAGAAATATTGGAAAATAAAGGTCATAACCATTTTATGTATGTTTATAAGCCTTCACCAACAACATATGCACAAGTTTTTACAATCTATTTTCTTATCCTAGCATGTAAAGATCTATTACATAGTAATATTAAGGATTGTGAAACAAGAAATTATTAGTACATATTAAAATTCAACTAGGTTTCTGTTTCTACTCATTTTTTCTTGTTTACATTCAGAAGAAGAAGAAGAAACTAAAGATAAAGGGTCAGGGGTTAGATGATACCTAGATGAAGTTGTGCACCGTATCCAGACATTATAGGAGCTCTTCTTTGGCTGTGGAGGAAGACACCTGTAGAAAGAATAAGACTCAAACACAGAAAAATGTTAGATAAAGATAAAGTGGACTGCCAAGCAATGCTCGGTCCTGGAAGTGTAAAGCTCCGTGAGGGATGACAGTCCACTATTTATAAGTATAAGAGTCATAAATAAAGAAATGACAAATGACTAACAAAGAGGAAAATAGATAATGAATACCTATTTCTTTGCAGTCAGTCTATCACAATCGTCGACGTTGGTAGTCCTGTCGGTGTCAATTGGTCAATGATACCGACGTCAGTTAGTCTATCAACGTCGATAGGGGCAATGAGCCTTACACAGGTTTGGATAGGTTTTAGAATGTGTCTATGGTCGACAGATGGGTCTGGAAGGAGTCTGGGTTTGTGCAAGGTTGTAAGACAGTAAATAGGGTCTGAGAGGGGGCAAAGGCAAAGGGTTGATATGCAAGAGGAGGTGGGAATAGCAGGAAGGCTCTTTATCCTTTCCAAGAAGCAAGTTGGATTTGGTTGATTGTATTTAGAAATATTAAATAGAAAGCTAATTACTAATATATTCTAAACATTGAAATGGATAGAAGAATACTTAGCTCTATTTGGAAGAACCAAGGGTGTCAGGATGTTTGTTCCTGATGCGGCTGATGTAGAAGACTTCGTACAACCTTCCAATGCAATGTCTGGAGTGAATTCTGTAGAGTTTCTATAGCCTAGAGAGTGATGATAGGATTCTGATGCTTAGTCTCAAAGTGTCTGCCTCAATCTTTGAGAGTCTAGGAGCAAGAGAATTCAGATTTGGGCCAAGAGAATTAGCCTTCAGGCCTCCAGCCAAGGTCAGAATTTAGTTTTAAGTAATCGACGTCAGTGATTCCATCGGCATCAGCCATCAGTTAACCAACATCAGCGGCTAGAGAATGGGTAAAAAGGCTATTTTTAGCCTTTTTCCCATTCCTCCATTTGCCAAGTTTAGTTGCCGTTGGTGAACGGATGAAAGGCAGGTTTTATAAGCGCAACAGTTAGTGAGAGAGTTGGAATAGGTCTTAGGTAATTATGATTTGGAGGACTTATTCATAGGGTGATAAATGGTCTCAGGGTGAGGTATCCAAGGTGAGGTGTATAGGGTGATGTCATTAATTTAAAATAAGTAATTTATTTTAAATTAATAAAGTGTGCAAGGGACCAAGGGGAGTCGACACAATTTTGGTGTCTACATTTGCCCCTTTTTGTCTTGTTGGTTGTTCTTATGAACTACAAGACAAAAATAAGAGTAAGTTGCCCCAGGTATGGGATAAGGTGTAGGTTGCCCCAAGTATGGGATGAGGTATTCCACCTCAAAGTGGGAGTCGAGGAAAGGTGACCTGATATCGGGTGCCGATTTGATAGGTAGTGGATGGGTATGGTGAAATTGGAATGTGAACATTGCAATAGTTGAGATTGTGCATATACCACTTCACATGATAGGTAGGTCAAATTGTCACAAGAAAGGTCGAGGAGTGCTAAAATTGAAGTAACCAAGGCCCAACTTTTAGTCATAGCTGATTGGGTTATTCAATCCAAGCTGTAGCTTCAATTAGTCATCGTGTTCCAAGTATCCCAAGCTCAGGAAGTGCTCCTAGAAAACAAAAAAAATGTCACAAATATTGGGGATCAACTTGAGCACAATCCATCAATAAGTGTGAGGGTCATATTGTGGGTTTCACATAATTTGCTAACTATTCGTGAGGTAGCATATATGCAATCAAAACAACCAAGGCAAAGTTATCTCGAAAGTGGTCATGGTCTGAGGAGATAGTCGTGATCTCCAAGGTCATTGGTTGAGTCAAGCTGAGATATAAGTCATCTTAAGTGGTGTGTGTTGTGCTCATGGAGATGTATGTGATCTCCAATGTGCCCCATGAGGAGTTTAGGTAACTCATTCAGTGTCAGGGCTGATTGTTTGGTCATGATTTTGGGTTGGTATAGATAGTTGGTCCATAAGATGGATGGACGAAGGAATGGCCGAGCTAACCTCAGAAGACCCCATGTCAACTGAGTGTTGCCTACATATCCCCTATTTAAAGGGCCTCAAGCCAATGTAGTTCTCCCAAAAGGGAAGAAGAGAGTCGATTATAGATTGGGTTTGACTAGGCTAAGTCATGGTTAAAGGTGAAATGGTTTGTCCATCAGGTAGATGAACAAATGAATGGTTGATGTCATTAAGGAGACGAATGAGCAAATGGCTGAGCTAACCCCAGAAGACTCTGTGCCAACTGAGTGCTGCCTACATAGCCCCTATTTCAAGGGCCTCATGCCAATGTATTTCTCCACAAAAGGGAAGATAGAATCAAAGAGGTCGATAATTGGTTTGGTCATGTTAATGGTTTAGCACTTATGATATGTCTAATGGTACATGCTTGAAATTATGAGTGTATGATGATGTTACAGCCTTTTCCATATTATGTGATGGTGTATTATGTAACATAGGTTATGTGGTTTTTCATCCCTAGCAATTTTCCATATTGGTGATGGATGTATGCTAAAAATGAAATGAATGTATTTATGCTTCAGCACTTTTCGTATTGGTGATGATATATGCTTGACATAAATTGTGTTTGGTTGTTAGTTTCCATGTGTATTGTTTTCCATAGAAACTAATGTGAATGGGCTATGATAATTTATATAACACAAATTGATATTTGCATTAAATAAATCATGAGGTTATGTTAATGGTTAGAAAATGTTTTGGTTTGGTTTAGTTTGGTTTGGAAAATGATTTGGTTGGATGTGACAAAGGTATGTAAGAAGTGAAAGGTGTATTGCTCTTTCATTGACAAGGACCATAATGATAGCATAGATAGGGTTGTTGGAAAAAAAATCCCCATTCATGCATTATGTCATTGACCATTGTTTGTGTTAGAGAAGTATGTTAATCACTTGACATTAAGTGAGCTCAAAATTCCTTGGGTATGTTGGGGTAATAGGTTTGATTGTGTGAGGTATGAGGATAACGTAACCCTTTTAAGCAAGGATATCTTTGCCCCTTTTATAGGTGACCCTGAGAATGACTATAGGCAAGTCCATGACTTAATATTTTATCAGTCAATTTTTTTTTTTTTTTGGAGACTGATCAATGCAAGAAGTCTATGTGGGGATGTTTTTTTTTGTGGTCATATGTGAAGCTAATCGATGCGGGAAGCTTCTAAGAGAGTGTTATTTGTAGAAAAATTTGGGTATATCCATCCTTCGAGGGAGTGGTCTATATTCTACTTTGTATGGTTGAAGGCCTTTGAATAGCTATCTTTCAAGGGAGCAGTCTATTAATTACAGCAATAATACAGCTACCCTTCAAGGGAGCAGTCTACATTTATAGTTTATGACCTTTTGTTAGGCATCCCAATTTTATATGTTTTGTGGACTAAAGTTTTAGTCATGGATTAGACTATAGAGGTTTACAGGTTTCCCTTTTAGTAGGACAAAGCATTAATACAAAAAGGATTAACTAATGTTTATGGGGAAAAAGGGTTGAAAGGAATAGGAATGGAAATGATGGGGGTTACTCAAGGGATGAGCTCAAGTTAAACATCAAGTGAATGAGTACTTGATTAACAGTAGAATGGTCATAGATGTAAGGCATTAAGGGGCTCATGTTTTGGTCAGCCTTTGAGAGAAGACAGATGATAAGTCCCTGATCCATACTTGTGTGTCATTATGTGAGGTCTGAGGTAATTAAGAGTAAACGTGCCTTATTTGCTTCTTTGCATATTGGTCACATGATGGTTTTATTTAAGGATGATATCTTTGATTGTGAAATCTTGCTCTTTTAGAGTCTTTTTGTAGGCATGTTGTGGTTGATGTTGGACATGAAGTTGGTTGGTATGTTGTTGGCATTTTGTATAACATTGAACATAGTTGTTGCAGTCTTGGTTAAGAGTGGGCCAATAATAGCCTAGGTGGAGGATGTGCTTGGCAACCATGTTACCGCTGAAATGTCCCCCACAAATCCTATCATGGAATTGTTTGATGATATCGGAAGTCTCAGTGGTTGTTAGGCATCGAAGAAGGAGGATGTCTAAGCCTCATTTATAAAGAAGTCCCCCTAGCATGGTGTATTGGGTAGTACTTTTGATAAAAGCCCACCGTGCATTGCTAGAGAGGTTAGGAGGTATGATAAAATAAGTCAAATAGTCCACAAGTCACTTATACCAAATGTCATGTGGACTAGAGAGGTTAGGAGGAATTTCCCCTAGAGATGATGGTCGAGATGTGCCCAAGATAGAAATCTTGGGTTGTGTTGGTTGAGAGGTCTTGACGAATAATGGATATGTCAAAGGTGTAGAAGTCTGGTCTTTTCCTTTATCCTTCACAGTTTGGGGCCTGATGGCCACATTAATTGTCTTGATTTTGAATAAAGGAGTGAAAGGTGGTAGAGGGACCATAGTCTTGTATGGGGATCCCGAATTAGGTGAAGAGGTTTGAGAGGCATGAGATGATGTTGGAAGTTTGTCGAAGGAACCTTCAACAAGTAGGTTGTCTTTTTCCATGTATTGGCAATTGATAACCTTAAGGGCACAACAATTTTTAGTTTCATGTCCAGGTGTGTGATGATATGCACAAAATTTAGTGTCATCGAACCAAGATGGTTTTGATTTGAGAGTTGATGAGTGTGAAGGTGAGGCATGGGATGATGTCAGTAGCTTGTCAAAGGGGTTCTTAAGGAGAAGGGTGCCTTTTTTTAGGTGTTGACGAATGACAACCTTAAGATCACACCACTTTTTATTATCATGCCTAGGTGTGTGATGATACGCATAGATTTGAGTGTCATCGAACCAAGATGGTTTTGATCCAAGAGGTTGGTATGGTTTAAGAGGTGGGAAACTGATGCTAGAAGACTGCAACAATTGACATAATAGTAAAGCATAGGAACCTGCTAATAAGTCTGCGTGTTTTATTGCAATAGGGTTTGACAACTTTTGTTTAGGAGTTATTGGAGGAGTCTTTCATACCATCTTTTTGTTTGGCAGTGTGGCCACACGCGTAGACAAAACTTTTGTGGTGAGAGGTGTTAGATTTGTTGGAGGAAATATATGTTTAATGGGTGGAGGGAGTAATGGAGGCAATTTTTTTTTTAAGGTGTTGGAGTAGGGAGCACTCCTATTAAGGTGGATGGATGTGGACCCAAGATAGATGGCAAAGGTGATGGTGGGGGAGGAGTTTTCTGACATGGTTTAGTAGCCTTCTTTAGTTTATTGTGAGGACCACTATTGTGCGGGGCGAGGTTCAAATCAACCTTCACTTGTGGGTGAGTGAGGTTTGATATAGGGCAAACACTGAGAGATTTAATCTATTTCGGCATCGCAGATGCCCATGAGGGTTTAGGTTCAGGTGTGGATGGTTGAACTTTTGATGGTTTAGAAGTATGATCCCCCATTGGTAATAAGAAGGATGAGGGCGGGGCCACCAGCATTGGTGCCGTCAAAGCATCCCCCAATATCGAAGAGGTCAAAGTAGACTCTCCTTCATGTGAAATGGGTGTGGATGGAGGACTATCCTCCATTGGTGGAAGACAAATAGGAGAGGAAGGATCCTCTACCTTTGGTAGACAAATAGGAGAAGAAAGCTCTTCTTCTACCTGTGATGGACAAATAGGAGAAGAAGGCTCTTCTACCTGTAGTGGACAAATAGGAGAAGAAGGTTCTTCTACCTGTGGTAGACAAATAAGAGAAGAAGGCTCTTCTACTTATGATGGATAAATAGGAGAAGAAGGTTCTTCTACCCGTGATGGATAAATAGGAGAAGAAGGCTCTTCTACTTGTGGTGGAGAAATAGGTTGATTAAACTCTTCACACTGTGGGAGAGGTTGGTTATAAACCATGTCAACCATGCATATATTACGCTCTTGAGGGTCATTGACCATGGTCTGAACGTTGTTTTGACTAGGGGGATGATTAGGGAATGGTTTCCTAAAGATATCTATGTTTTGGTTGGTCGATGCATTTGGGTTATCCAAAACAAGATCCCCCTTGTCTAGCATGTCTTGGATAATGTTTTTGAAGTTTTTGCAATTGTCTGTGTCATGACCCTTGACACGATGATAGTTACAAAAGTCATTTTCCCTATACCATGTAGGGATGGCTTTTGAGGGGTCAAATTGGGGTGGTCAAATTTGAGAGAGATTGAGGACCCCCCGCTTGACTAGTTTATCCAAAATGGAAGCGTATGATTCTCCTATTGGAGTGTACTGACACTGTATATACCGTTGTTGGAATTGTTTGGTGATGCTTTTTGATGTGGAAGGCTTAAATTGGTTGTTTGTTATAGAGGATGATGATCTAATGACCACAGCATTTGCCGACCCCATGGATTTGGAGTTGGAAGAAGAAAGTTTGGAAGAAGAATGGTCATCGGATTTTGTGTTTTTATTTTTACTATGCAATTTGACCTTGTCCTTTTCAACTGCGTGGAGTTCAAGCTTTTGGGCCATTGTGAAAGCTTCATCAAGTGTGTGGAATGTTTGGACCCACAAAGTGGATGAGATGTGCTTGGCACATGCTCTTGAAAAGAGCTCAATGAGCTCAAGTTGAGGTAATGAAAAGGAGAGTTGGTTAATCAAATCTCTCCAATGGGCAATGAAGTCATCTATTGACTCATCGTCGAATTGTTTAATAGAATATAGGTCTGTGATGGAGACCTTCTTGGTGATGTTGATTGAAAATTGGTCAAGGAATAATTGGGCTAGTTGAGTGAAGGTAAAAAGAGAATGACTGGTAATAGAACTATAGCAATCAAGGGTGGTGCCAGAAAGTGACATGGGAAATGTGCGAAGTAATAATGCATCATCGTGTGTTATAAGGTAGCAAGCATGTCTAAATGCCCATAGATGTTGTTGTGGGTCCTCTTTACTCTAAAAGTGAGTAAATTTAGGGAGTTCCCACTGACTAGGGTGTGGTCTAATAGGCACTGAAGGGTGAATGGGTTTGTTGTAGATTTGTTCATATGAAAGAACATTCTTTGAACCAGAAATGGATGTCTCAAAGTTAGACATCTTATCCATCAACATCTTGATTAGATCGGATGACAAATTGGCATGAGGGGCACCCCTAGGTTGTAAGGTACCTAGAAGGCATTGAGAGGGGCATATGACATACTTGGTTGCATTTGTGTAGGCATAACATATTGGTAGTTCATCATAGGGACTAATGTTGAGGTCAAGGGGGCTTGTGCCACGAAGTTGGAGGGCATAAATTGATTAGATGCCACCAAGGGTGTTTGAATAGTGGCGGCACTAGTTGAAGGATAGGTGGTCACTCTTGTATTTATAGGCACAAGAGTGGGTGGGATAGAAACAAGCAAGTTTTGAAAAGGTGTTGAAATTTTTTGCATTATTTGTGGTTGAGGGGGTACGGGAACCCAAATGGAGGTAGGTCCAGAAATAAAAGGAGAGGCCAAATCTTGAACATTGGCCATGGTTGGCTTAATAGTTGAGGTAATGGCCTGGGTAGTGGATGTTGTTGATATCATTGCCGCTTTATTAAGAGAAGTTGGCATCCCATAAATAAGATTACCTAAAAGATCTCGCATTTGGTTTCTTGTGAGATAGTGTTGGAGAGCCTTGACATTGTGATCAAGAAATCTCTCAAAATTTTGATCCCCTTCGGGAACCATTGGAGATTGATTTGGAGTTGGTTGGATAGGAGTACGCTCAGTGTCTGAAGTATACTCCATTAGAGGACTTGTTATGAAGGGCGAAGGTGGAAGTGGTTGTTGTCTTGCGTGGTCAACAAGAGTTTTAGCTTGACTACGTGTCAAAACCATTCAAGGCAAAATTTGTTTAGGTTCTAAAAATTGTATATTCCAGTCTCAGAATTCTATAATGTGTGTTTGATAGCCAAAAAGTTAGGTTTTGAACTTGCTATTTTGAAAGGAATATTTTTGACAGTGGCCGATGTCAGTTAAATAATCGATGTTGGTTATGAAGAGTTGCCGAGGTCGGTGGTATAACTGATGTCGGTGAGATGAGTTGCCGACATCGGTGGAAAAGCCGATGTCGGTGTCTGTGTATTTTTAGAAACACAAAAAAACTGATATTTTTGAAAAAAAGAGAAATTCTGAGTTGTTTTTGGATCTTAGAATGCAACCTCACTAGCTCAAAAGATCAGATACAATCAGAAAAATAGATGATGGCAAGCAACCTCTAAACATTAAATTCCTAAGAATAAATTTTAGAGTTGTGGTGGCTTATGCCTTAGAAGAGTATGTTTGGGAATTGGGCTTTTAGAATGGGTCTTAAAAAGGTAGTCTATGGATGGTTTTGGGTTATGTTTTGGTGCTCAAAAGTCTGTGTTAAGTTCTGTACGTGGCTTGGTGCTAGGGGCTTGCCCCCCTCACTTCAAAAACACAGAGCCGAGCTGGGATGCTTAGCCAATATATACTTTGCCTATAGTTTATACTTTTCTAGAGAACAGAGTGGGTCCTCCCCTTGGTAGTGAAGTCTAAGTATGATCGCCAGGAAGGGTAAGGTATCTACTAGGTGATGAAATCCTAGTCGAGCCTTGTCTCAGGTATGTTTAGATGTTTAATTTGATGTGCTTGTGATCTGGTTGTGTAGCATATGTGTACTATGCTTTATTCATAATGCATTTTAATTACTAGATGAGCTAAATATGCATTCAAGTAGGAATGAAAATGCAATAGTGTTTTTAACCCAAATTGAAATGTTTTGTTTAGATGCAAACAAGGGGAGAAGAGGTTAAGAGTATGAATTGTCACTACTCTAAGATGCAAGAAAGAAATGACAAGAAGAAAAAGAAAAAGTTCTTTTTAACTCGTGCTTATGGTTTCTTTTCAAAATAAAGAGACAAACGAAAGATGCAAGAAGAGAATTTTTCCCTAATGCACCTAGATGAAAGTTTGATTTTATAAGAAATTAACCCAAGGAAAACTCTAGGGTCCCACCGGGCGTGCCAGAATGTTTCTACTCACTTTTGCTATTTACATTCAGAAGAAGGAAGAAACTACAGATAATGGTCAAGGGTTAGATGATACTCAGATGAAGTTGCACACCATATCCAGACGTTTTAGGAGATCCTCTTTGGCTATGGAAGAAGACACCTGTAGAAAGAATAAGACTCAAACACAAAAAAATGTTAGATAAAGATAAAGTGGACTGCCAAGCAACGCTCAGTCTCGGAAGCATAAAGCTCTGTGAGGGATGGCAGTCCACTGTTTATAAGTATAAGAGTTGTAAATAAGGAAATGACAAATGACTAACAAAGAGGAAAATAGATAATGCGTACCTATTTATTTACAGTCTGTCTGTCACAGTCATCGATGTTGGTAGTCCTACTGGCGTCATTTTGTTAATGATGCCGACGTCAGTTAGTCAGCTGACGTCGGTAGGGGCAATGAGCCTTGGATAGGTTTGGACGGGTTTCAGAATGTGTATGTGGTTGACAGAGGGGTCTGGAAGGAGTCTAGGTCTGTGCAAGGTTTTAAGATAGTAAATAGGGTCTGAGAGGGGGCAAAGATAAAGGGTTGATATGCAAGAGGAGGTGTGAATAGCAGGAAGGCTCTTTAGCCTTTCCAGGAAGAAAGTTCGCTCTGGTTGGTTGTATTTAGAAATAGTAAATAGAAAGCTAATTAATAATGTATTCTAAACACTAAAATGGATATAAGAATACTTAGCTCTGTTTGGAAGAAGAACCAAGGGTGTCAGGATGTTTGTTCCTGATGTGGCTAATGTAGAAGACTTCGTACAACCTTCCAATCCAATGTCTAGAGTGAATTCTATAGAGTTTTTGTAGCCTGGAGAGTGATGATAGGATTTTGATGCTTAGTCTCAAAGCATCTTCGTCGATCTTTTAGAGTTTGGGAGCAAGAGAATTTGGATTCGGGCTAAGATAATTAGCATTCGAGCCTCTAGCCAAGGTCAAAATTTAGTTTTAAGTAACCGACGTCAGCAATTTTGTCAGCGTCGGCCAATGGTTAACCGACATTGGTAGCTAGAGAATGGGTAAAAAGGCTATTTTTAGCCTTTTGCCCGTTCCTCCATTTTCCAAGTTTAGTTGCCGTTGGTGAACGGTCTAAAGGTGGGTTTTATAGGTGTGAGAGTTAGTGAGACAGTTGGAATACGTCTTAGGTAATTATGATTTGGAGGACTTAGTCATAGGGTGATAAATGGTCTCAGGGCGAGGTATCCAAGGTGAGGTGTCTAGGGTGATGTCATTAATTTAAAATAAGTAATTTATTTTAAATTAATAAAGTGTACAAGGGACCAAGGGGAGTCGACACAATTTTGGTGTCTACAGTTTCTTCTCTCCCCTTTCCATAGTCATTTATATATTTAGTAAGTGAAATAAATCAATATTTAGTAACTCAAAATTTGTCTAGTTATATGCTCTATCTTATGCAATCTAAATTTTATGAGTTTTGGCATAGTTAGATTTGTAAACCCAAAATAAGTTTTAAAAAAAAATAATTGAAATAATAGAGTTATGTTGAGAGATTAGAATAACCATGGAAGAAACAAAATTTTGAGAGATGGAATGAACTTGATAATAAAGAGTAATATTTTAATGAATAAAATGCATGTAGTAAATAATAAAACTATTTGTGTAAATGTTAATTATGCCCCTTTTAGTTAATTTAACTTAGGTAGTGTTGGATAGATATTTTGTAAGCTATCAAAATATACCTAGGTAGTCATAGGATTAAATCCCCTTCATTTAATGGTGAATCTCCTATACTCATATGTTTATCTACTCTAACTATTCACACTTCAATTTATCACAAATTATACTAATTATTCATAGGATATACACAAGTTATCTAATTTTAGAGTATTATTGTAATCATAAAGTTCATGAACCATAATAAAGTGATTTTGCAGAAAGTAAGTAGTTGATTCAGAAATTTATGCAAAGAAGTTATTAGAAAGTAGAGAATGAAAAGACTAGAATATGTGAGAAAGAATGAAATTGTACTTCATAACAAGTAGTGTTATAGAGCTTAATATATCCATAAAAATAGATAAACATACAATATATGATAATTCTTTCATAAAATGATTAAGAAATATTTGAACTCATATTCAAATTTAGCGATACCATAAACTTTACCATTTTAATCCTAACAAAATGCACCAAAATGTCTCCTTAGATGCAAAGTTCTTTAGAAACCAACTTTCTTCTTATTCACTTTTAGAAAATTTCATATAAAAACACACATAAATCTAAATTCAAATTTTTATATCACTTCATCTCTTTTGCATAATAGTTACAATAGCTTTTTTAAAATTACCATCCCCTTGGCATGCATGCCTTCACCCATACTTATACTATTTTATATATAAAAAACAATTATGAGACAACTCCTTAAATTCCCCATGTGCTACGTTAAAATATGAAAACCATTGAGAGACCTCTTCCTTGAATTTCTCTTGTGTGGCATATAATGGCTGATGACATGTAGCATTTATAAGTTTCACTATTTGGATTAGATGAAACTTTCTTGCATGTTGCCCACAAATTGTTTAAGTAAATTTTTTTTAAAAAATGACATCAAGTAATGACCTCTATCCAAGTTAATTGAGTCTTACATTTTACAAAGCAACTTATTTTTATAACTAACATCTCTGAGTGACAATAATTACAAAGTAACTACTAATGAGGCCACCAATTACTTTTTTTCATATCCTTATCCATACCTTTTTTATGTAAATCCCCATAACCATCCATAAATCATGCAAATGAATGAATGAATTTATCATTTTATGTGTGTATTTATATATAAATTTTATGTTATGAACTAATGACGATTTTTATTTGATTAGATTATACTTGTGTAACCTTATTTAAAAAACATTTGAAGGGTAGCATAAGACTATAGGAATCTTGTTTTGGCACAAAACTTATAGAGAAGCCCACAATGAAAGGGGCTTTTACCTATAGGTCACCCATAGCAACTATTGGCTTCCACTTACATGGGGCCCATAGTAACTGTTGACTTCCACCTATAGGTTTCCCACAACACTTGTTGGCTGCCTAGAGCCACTAATGATTTTCACCTATAGGTTGCCCATAGCCACTACTAGTTATCACCTATAGCCTACCCGTAACCACTGTTAGTTTCCACCTACATGTTGCCTACAACAACTACAAGATTTCACCTACAAGATCCTACAACCACTACATAGAATATAAGTATTATTATGATCAAATATTAAGGACAAATCCAGCTATCTTGGAAATCAAGTGGATGATTGAAGAGGATCCTCCATAACTATTCTATGGATTCCCCACATGAACAAAATATTGAATGTGTTGTCAAAGATGAGAAAAATAAGGACAATGGAAAGGAAACAAAAATAAGTAAAATAGTAAAATAATATACATTACCCTTAACTCAGTCAGGCCTAAAACAAGTAACTTCAGTTATTAACCACCTAAAGGTTGATTGGGGTAGTTTTAAAAGTATTTATACTTTCCCTAGTTTTGTGTTTTTGGTTAAAGCTAATAAACTATCTTTTATATTTAATGGTAGAACCTAGATTAGATTAAGAATTGGATAGATAATAATAGATTAGTAGAATTGTATAAGTCATTACATTTTGAATATTGTAATCTTATGTATCAATATTTAATTTCTATAGATCTAAGTAATGAGAAAGTTGATTTTTTAATAATATTTTGTAAAGTCTCTCAAAGAAAGATTGGAACTTAATTTTGAATTAGGAAGGGCCCCCTTGAAAGGAGTTATAGTGAAGATCCTAACCCTCTTTAGTTTAACTTTGTTGTATGTTTATTTCATTATTAGTTTGATTATATAAAGTGTGATGCATTTGTGATTCATAAGTGTGAATTATTTATGTATTTTTGTTATAATAGTTTTATAGTATAACTATATGGTGAATTCATCATAACTTCATTATACTACAAATAGTAAAGCAAGTTAATATATGAATCAATAATACATATATAGTGCTAACATATTTGAAAATCATATGCACCCTAGGTTGATAATTAATGTTAATTAGAATCAAGAATTTGGTAATTAATTGGGTAATAAGTGTGTACAACATTTTGGCACCATTATCAAGGAGGGTGTCAATTATTGTTTTCTAGATCAATTATTGCTTTTCAATATTTATTAATACACTATCCTACACAACCAGGCAAGTCAAGTGAGGACACTATGGTGTCTTATGCCATATGCCTAAGTTCGTGGATGTTGATGGTGCACAACATTTTTGATGCACTATCATACCCAACTAGACAAGTTGAGTGAGGGAATTATAGTGTCTTATTCCAAATGTCTATGTTTTTGAATGTTGATGGTGCACAACCTTGAATGCCTCTTTACAATTTTGTGATTTACTTAGTTAATGGTTTTCTTTAGAATTTACTTTCTTGTAAGAGTGATTTATTTCTACAAAGTGTGATTTTAATTTTCCTACTTTTTAAGGTAATATTCATGCTTTCATTTCTTATTTTCTAGGGTAAATTTTTGTCTTTCATTTCCTAATTTCTAGGTTAATTTTTTTGCTTTCATTTCCAACTTTCTAGGGTAGTTTTCCTACTTTTATTTCTTACTTTGTAGATTAATTTTCCCACTTTGAATAGATAACTTTACTGCTTCCTAAAAGTAAAATTTCAATTCCAATCATTTTGATTTTTGTACTCCTTTATTTCTATAAATTTTATTTTTTGTTTATTCTAAACAACCTCCTAGAACACCTTAAAGACATACTAACCCTATGCAATAAGGGATAGGACAACAAAAGGAGTGGCATAATGTTTATACAAAGAGAAAGAGATTCTCAAGGGAGATTCCTCCTAAATAAGCTACAAGTTGTTATTGATAAATAACTAAAAATACCTGCAATAATTAAGAATCATGTTGAAAAATAAACCATAAGCTAGAGGGTTCTTGAATAAGGAACACTACAAACTAAAGGAGGTAGATTGCATAAGAAGTACTATTGACTTTGAAAAAGGAAACTGAAGTAGAGGAAGCATTAGCTGAGTTGGTAAGAAGAAATGAGGGAGAAGAACTTCATGAACCAAATACTCCATAAATTAACTTAAAAAAAACATTCTAACAAGGCTTTCTTGAATAAAGTAAATAAATCTTAGGGGAGTCTTTAGATTTCTCATCTATTAAAAATATTGTGGATAACAAATAAACATTTACTATCAAGATGACAAAGAGAATGATATAGAATTTGAATATATGATCCTGATTACCTTTGGTATCCATATCAAAAAAATTCCATCATGAATAGAGAATGAAACTTTATGGATGACAACAGGACTCTAGATATAGTTACTTTTGAATTTCCCATTCAATATGCAATAGGCAAAACACAAATTAAAAATATTTCACCCTCAGCCTTGCCTAATTTTAGATTTACATTATCAAAATACCAAGACACATTCTTGTTATAATTTTATATCCTCTATAAAATCTATGATTATAGTTAGGATGCACAAAAATTGAAACTTTTTCCTGCCACCCTCAAAGACTTAGCACTTCACTAGTTCATGGGATTGGGTAGTAATTCAGTCCACACTTGGAAGGACATGAAAAAAATTATGGATAAGTATCAAGAATATGGAAAACTAAGAAATTATAAAATAAATGACATCTTCAGGATGACTCAAGAATGGGATGAATCTTTAGAAGACTATGCTGAACGGTTCATGTTTAGTGTACATAAATTCAAGCAAAGTGCACTAAGAGAAGAACCTCTAAAACTTATCTTCCTAAAATTAGTTAGAGAAGATTGTTTGGAAGCCTTAGACCTAATGAGTGGGGGAGATATCTCCCATCTACCATTCATAGACATCAAAGAGTTAAGCAAGAATTATTCTAGGTTTGTCATAAACAAAGTTAGGGGAAACAGGCTTCCACTGATAGATGTAAGTGGCCTATCAAAAAGTGAAGTTAGTAACCTATTAAAAGACATGAAATAGGATATCATTAGTCAATTGGACACCCAAATGGATAACCTACACTCAAGGCAAAAACAAATAGCCTTGGATAAAACTTTGAACATCTATTGTCTAGATTGTAAGAAGAAGAAAAAAATTATAGGTGTCACAAGGTTTGGGATAAAGTAGCTAACATCACAGCTGAAGAATTAGAAATAGTAGAGCTACATGCTATAGGAGGAAACACAGACTAGGTTTTCTATGTTTCAAAAATAAATCCATGGGTTGAATGACCATATTATCTAGGTATGGGACAAAATCCACCTTTTGAAAATTGTACCTCCTTTAATTCACAATTTATAAATACTACTCTGAACTAGACTAATCCATGGATGAATGTCCCACCTCCTAATTCTAGTTTCCAGCCACCTCAAACAAGCTACCCCACCACCTCTTAGTATCATCCATAAAATATATCCCCACATTAGATACAATCTTGGCAACCACCCAAGGCCCACTCTTCACAAAATAGTGGTAGCAACCGTAGAGACCCAATCAGCCTAGGAGAAACAATCAAGGAGGATTCCCTCCATGATAGCAACAAAAACCTCATGCTCTTATGCCCAATACATAAGTTGCACCTAAACTTAAGCATCTCCCTACCTAGCCCATGTCAAATCCTAAAAATAAGCTGATATAACCATCATTTAGTACTGAACTTGTCTAGTACCCAATAATATGGTGAACATCAATGAAGTTCACCTATATTCAAGGAAAGTTCTACCACCCCTAACCCCACCCATAATATTGGATTTAGATCAAGAAACTCCATAATATCATGATAACCCACCTTCACCACCATAATAACTCTCTAGACTAGAAAATAATTTTTTTGATGAAACATCCCCACCATTTCTAGAATGTCTTAGCCTTTAGCACCATGTAATTGAGCCTGAATTTCATTTCATAGGACAACTCAGGAATCTTTGTGTTAAAATTCCTCTCTTTTAATCCATCAAGTATGTACTCATATATTCCAAAGCTATTAGAGACTTATGTCTATGTAAACCTAGAAAGCAGAAGAAGCATCCCAATACAGTGCATGTAATTGGTCAGCTAGTAGACATTATACTAGGAAACACCTTGTCAAAGAAATATTTAGATCCAGGATGTCTAATAGTAATAGTCCAGATCCATGACCAGAAGTTATCCAATACATTGATAGACCTAGGGGATACAATAAATATAATGACAACTGAAACCATGAACAAACTATAATTAAATAATATTCATCCCACATCTATAATGCTACAAATGGTTGATAGGTCTATAATCAGACCAAAAGGAGTCATTAAAGATCTTGTCATTACTATAGATTCTTGGGATTCTCTTGTAGATTTCATTATACTACAACCAAAGTCTAATTTAAATTAATACCCTCTTATCTTAGGAAGACCTTAGCTTTCCATAGTTGATGCCTTAATCAGCTACAAATCAGGTAACATGTTGATATCTAATGACAACTAACTAAGAAGTTGGTCCTCTATCCTCCAACACAGCTGGTCTTAGCACTAGAGCATACATTGTGGGTTGAAAAAGATGAGGCAGACCAATCTCCCATGATTCTTGTATTCACCATAGACCATGCATGAACCTTAACTAATTAGGAGGAAAATAAAACTCTCTCCAATGCTCTTTATAAAAATTACCAAACTCATTATATAGATCTTAGCCACCTGCAATGTGTTGAGTGCCTATTTTTTAGCCTCTAAAAAGAGGATAATTCTAATGTATCTATATAAGAAATATTATAATAATTGTTACCTCATATCCAAACCATATCCATTAGTAATATATAAATGATGAAATTACTCTCACAACAAATTGAAATCTCTTCAGGAAAAACATTGCTTATTAATAACAATCTGGAGTCAAATGAGAAAAAGCACCTAGTTAGCATGTTATGCAAACCAACACACTTTTGCATGGGATTATGAGGATATACAAGGAATCAATCTAGAAACATGCACACATCATATCTATATCAAATAAGAGTGCCAACCAATTAGATAGACACAATGTAGGATGAATCCATCTCTTAGATAAGTAGTCAAAATAGAATTACAAAAACTCCTGATCACTAGATTTATATATCCCATCTCAGATAGTGAATGGGTTTCACCATTGGTAATTATAACAAATAAAAATGGAGAATGATGTGTATGCATATATTATATGAAACTTAATACAACAACCAAAAAGGATCACTTTCCTCTACCCTTTATTGATAAGGTGTTGGACACACTAGTAGGAAAAAAATATTTTACCTTTTTGGATGGTTTTAGTGATTAAAAATAGATTATAATTGCTCTTAAAAATTAGGAGAAGACCACCCTCACTTGTCCTTAGGGTACTTAATCTTATGTTGTATTAATTTTTTGGCTATGTAACACTCCTACAATATTCCATAGGGTTGTCCTGAGCATCTTCACAGATTTGGCCAATGAATGTGTAGAAATATATATAGATGACTTCACTCTTTATGGAGAAACATTTGATGAGTGCTTGAATAACTTGGAGAAAGTGTTGAAACACTATCATGGGAACCATTTGTCTTTAAGTCACAAGAAATGTTGCATACTTATGATATAAGGCATTGTCTTAGGCCACCATATATCTGTTGAAAGAAGTAATGTTGACCGTGAAAAAATCAATATCATAAAAAACCTACCTATTCCTTATAAATAGAAATATGTCAAGATTTTTTGAGGACATGTTGGTTACTACAAGAGATTCATAAACAATTTCAACAAAATAGTAGCACCATTATTCACTCTCCTGATTAAAGATGCTAAATTCATATGGACTTTTGCTTGTGATATAGCCTTTAAATAATTGAAAGAATTATTGACCACCACCCTTATTTTGTGTAGTCTTGATTGGAAGCTTTCCTTGTATATTAACATAAACACTTCATATACTTCCCTACGATTTATGCTAGGCCAAAAATAAGAAGCACTCAATTATGTTATATATTTTGTAAGCAAGAACCTATAGTTAGTAGAATTAAATTACACAATCACTAAAAAATATTTCTTGGTAGTAGTCTATGTTATCAACAAGTTCTATCACTACATAACAGGGTGTCAAGTCTTTTTTCATAGAGACCATGCAACCATTAGGTACCTTATGAATAAACTAGTTGTCCCAGGTAGAGTGATAAGATGGTTGCTCTTATTACAAAAATTTGATCTAACTATTATAGATAAGCCTAATAAGGACAATGTAATGGATGACTTCTTATCATGACTACAATTCCCTCAAGAAAATACCATTGTGGATGACTCATTTCTAGATGATCACCTATTCTCCCTCACCCTTACCACACCTTGGTATGTTGATATTGCTAACTACCTTATAACAGGGTTACTTCTATAACACTTCCTCCCAAAATAAAAAAGAGCTTTGTTTTAGAAAAGTGGCATATATTCGTGATTGTCTAGATTCCTTTTCTATACTAGGCCTGAATCCATCATTAGAAGATGTCTCAAAAGATGAATTTTTAGATATCCTCAAAGCCTATCATGATAAACCCTGTGAAGGGAACTTTATAACCAAATGTAAACTAGTAAAAATATTGAATACATGATATTATTGGCTCTCACTCCATAAAGATGCAATAAGGTATAATTCTCATTTTGATAGATGTCAGCATATGGTGAGACCCACACATTCAGATGAGATGCCTTTGTAGCCTCAAATGATGCTTGAACCATTTGAAAAATGGGGCCTAGAATTTATAGGATATGTTGATCCAAAACCAAACAACAAATAATACATCTTTGTATGTACTGATTATGTCACTAAATGGGTGAAATTAAAGGATCTTATACACACCAGGGATGAGAAAGTGGTAACTTTCCTCTATGCAAAAATATTCACAAGATATGGTGTGCCATGAGAAATAATCACTAATCAAAGACCCCAATTCACTACTATTTTAATTATTTCCTTGGTCTAATAATACGAGATTAGTCATAAGAAATTAACTCTATATCATCCATAGTCCAATGCACAGGTGGAAGTCACCAACAGGGAGTTAGAAAATATTTTGACCAGGACTATTAATATGTCCCATAAGGATTGGGAGGCTAGACTTCCTAATGTTGTTTGGGTTCACAGAATTATGTGGAAGACCACTACTAGCTTCACCCCATATGATTTAGTCTATGGGAAGAAACATGTCTTGTTAATTGAATTTGAGCACAAAACCTTACAGACAACAATAAAACTTGGGATGGATATATCCAAAGTACCAAAAGAAAGGCTTATGCAACTTAATGTCTTAGATGAATATAGATATAAGGCATTACAAAACATAAAAATTATATAGTATCAGTGGATTGGATGGCATGACATGTACATTAAGACCAGGAAATTCAATGTAGGAGATTGGGCCTTTCTTTTTTATTCAAAATACAAGGATCACAAGGGCAAACTCCAAACTAGATGGCTTAGTCCATTTGAGATTGACCATGTTTATGACAATAGAGTAGTGTAACTCCAAACCATTGATCTAGTAATATTCCATCTACTGATTAATAGCCATAGACTAAAGTTGTATAAAAGTCCACTCACTCAAGAAGAATTTTCCAAACATATATGCATGCAATTAAAAAATAAATACAATGATGTACTAGATCAACATGATGTCTCACCAGATAAAGGGAGAACAAGTCAATACATAGATGAAAGAAGAGAGGAGGACATCCTAGCCCTCCTCTAGCATGGAGACTGAGACCGTCACCTGGTCCTTGACCAGTCACCCTCATAGATGACTTGACAAGGACCTAGAATAAACATTCTACTGTAGGTAGTAGTTAGAGTAAAAAAAACCAATAATAAAAACCCCTTTTTGGGTATTATTGATAGTTTCTAGGTAGAAAACTAGTCTATTGGTTGCCTAAAACTAAAAAAATTGGGCCTAAATAGAAAACCAACTTGCTAGTTATTTATGAGTAAAAATCAAAATTAAAAATAAACAATCATTCTAAGAAAAATTATTCATCTTCCTCTAGTTACCATAGGCTATTTTGTATCTATTTCAAGCACCTCCCTCACCATTGCTATAGGCAAGTTTGAAAATGAAGGTATTCCTTCAATTGTTATGGCTCTTATGTAGGTACTATGGGCACCTTCCTCACATCTGGGCATAGCTTTGTAGTTGTTACGGGCACCACCTATGGTTGTTGTAAGTGCATCCTAGCACCTTTCTAAGTGCATGTAGGTTAGTTATTCATAAACTCTAAACTATGGCCTTGGCTATGGGCTTTTGAGCAATTCATATAAGACACTAGACAAGCTATAGGAGTGAAGGAGGATTAGAGAAAAAAATTCAAAACATTACTCAAGCATACCCCTAAATAACAAGGTAAGAGCCACAACAAAGGCATACACTTCTAATCTCCATTTGGAGTGTTATAGACCATAATTTGTGGCTACAGGGACACACATGAACCAATTTCAGCTTCTAGTGATTTTATGGAGATGGTTTCACTCTGTGACATAGTGAGATCTAGGATTTTTGGGAGCTTAGGTCCTAAGTTTGAAAACCCTACCAATTGCTAAAGGAAAACTTCACTAGGCACAAAATCCATAGGAAGTAACACAACACATAGATAAATCATTAACAGGCTCATGCAAAAGAAGACCACACAATAATAACACCTTTAACTACCTTATTTTATGTTCATTAGCACCTAACTTGGATAACACAAATATTCATAGTGACCACCTTGTGGTAGGAATACAATAATCTATCATCCAAATACAAACCCCTACTCTAGTTCCATGCAGGATGTCATGATTACATTCAAGTTATTGAGGGCATCATGGAAGGATAACATCCTGTGATCTCATGATTACTCAAGGGGCCCACTTCAATCAAGTTATAACTACTAGGAAATCATTGCATTCCAACAACCACTCGCATGTAAACACTCACATGCAAATCCTCTACATAACCTTAGGTAAACCATTAAAAAGGTACATCATATATTTTGGTCATAAAAAAGCATTTTTTCTTCTTAATATATTATATTGAAAATCATATTTAATCATTAACAAGTCATTTATTAAGTCTTATCTCCACTCACACTCATACCCTCATCATGAACTCATCCTCTCTCTTTTTATCCTACTCATTCCATGTCACTTGGGCAAGTGACACCTCATGTAGGATGGGGAGAATGTTATAGGCAATCAATTCCATGCATTCTAGGATAATCCATGTGTGTATTAAACACCCATGATGACACCATATAATCAATCATAAAACTAATCACTATTATTATTTTCATTTATGAGTATAACCCATTCAAACAAAGCTGAAGCATGACATTACCTGCAACCACAAACCACCATTATTAAAAAAACTTGCTTTCCTACAATTAGAACTCTATAATCTAAACTAAGTGTGTTGATAATTATCAATTCAAAGGGTCATCATAAAGCTAAACCTAGCCATAATAGAAGGGTCAGTTATGAGATTGGAACCCACAAATCATAGGCAACTTCAAGGAAACCCCACCAGCTAGGCTATATTTAACAAATTTGGATGGACCACTAATTTTGACAAATTATGGCATTTCTCAAAACCCCTTTCTAGGGAGTTTATAGGGTCCTTTACAAGATATCAAACTACTTCACATGGCATTGAATTTCTAGTCACTGAAAAATTGATAAGCTAGGCAACTAGGCTACCAAGTATAGGAGAAAACTAGCAAGACAAACACAATGGTCAAGAAGTCAAACAATAATTCTATCAGGGATATGAAAGGCTTGTACTAAAGAAAGGTGGTGTAGAGAGACTTAGCCTACCTACAACCTAGAGGGAACTAGCCTCATACATCATCAAATATATGACCTATGAAGGAAGGTATTCTCTAATTTATACTCTCCAGTATAAATTTTAGAATCACTTAAGGTATGATTGGACCATTAATGTTCCAAATCACCTATGGAACATTCTAAAAAATATGTCCAAAGAATACTAAAATGGGATTGAGAAATCCCTGTCTCATTATTGCTTGATATGGTTGATAACTAAACATGGAATAAACACTGTTAGACATGACCTTAGTTGGGAAAATTTTATAACCATAGGGAATGGTGAACCTTAGCATGAAGAGGGAAATAATTAGTATCAATCTCTTAAAGATCAGGCCCAATAGACTACACAAGAAGGTACTACATGCACTAGTGCTACTGGATAGCCTATAGCCACTAAAGGTTTATTTGAAACTACTAAGGGTAGAAGAAAGAAAAGGAAACTAGTCCTACATACTTTTGACATAGAGGAGTAAAATCCACCCACACAAAATGGGAAGAACATTCCTTCTCCCACTATTCTAACTATCTCCTCACTAAGGATTGATTCTTCCACCATGGTTTTTTTCAAGGGAAGAGAAATTTCTTCCATCAACTGTTGCATAAGAAGAATAGGTTCTAAAAACCACCCCTCCTAAAAATAAAAAGGAAAATAAATAAAAAAACCTCTGTATCAAGAAAAAAAGACCTCCTCCTAGGAGATTTCATAGAATTAAGAAAAATAACACAACCCTAGCCTCTTCACCCATAGACATCAATGAGGATGAAAAGGAAAAGAAAGAGACCAAGATTCAAAAGACCTCTGATGGGTTTGAGATTGTTGAATAGTCTAATGAAGAGGAATCTACCAAGGAAGAAGAAGCAAAATCACTTAAGTCACCTAGATTCATTAAGGAAGACATGGATCTCCTTAGAAACATTGGGTACATAGAAGAAGAGTTGATAATGATAGATCCACTTATAGAAGAAGAAGACTTTATTGAAGAAAAGATTGTGGAAGAAGTAAAACAGGAGATAGTTCATCATGACTAGGAGTTATAAACCTTGGAATAAGATATGAAAGAAATATATAGGCTAAGAAAATATATAATAGAGTTGAAAGGTAAGAGAGGCTTGGAAACACTTATGGGGGTATTAGAATTTATAGAAGCATCTATGGAAAGAGAAAGGTTATTGGAGGAACTTGCATCAACTTCATCTACTTTTCCCATAGATATAATTAGTGTACCCTTAGAGGCACCTATGGAAGATAATTATCTATATTTGGTACCTTTATACAATAGATTTTCTCCTCCATTACCCACTGCAAAAACACCTATAGTAGAAGTAATTAATGTGGATCTTTTAGTTGCCACACTAGTAGAAGTTGATAACCTCTTGAAATTTCTTAAATAAAAATTTGGTGATGATGAAACTTACCACAAGGAGTTGGTACAAATATTTAAGGTATATGTTGAAACAAGAGAGAAGTAAGATGAATTAAAAGAAAGCCTGGAAAAGGATAAAATTAGGATCAATTATTTGAAAGAAAAGATTACTAAAATGCATGAAACCACTAAATTGTTAATGGAGTACAGATCACCTTCTAGGGTGTATGTTATCTAATTAGAAGAAATATGTCTTAAGTTCAAATATGATATGATTTATAATGATCATTTCTACATGGTTTATCACCCTAAATATTTATTTGAAGTCTATAGACATGCTGACCCTAATCTCCAAGCACAATTGAGTTAGTTTTACATACACTAGTATGATGTACCCCATGATATAAATTGAAATCCAAATATAAAATTGGGGGATTTCCAACTAAATGAATTTAATTCATATGTCTTTAATGAAACAAGAAGAGAGAAATAGGTGGAGGCATATCAAGAAAAATAAAAAGAAGCTACCCTAACAATTAGGGGAAAATCAGTAGATCTAGAAGCAGTAATAGATGAATGGATCTCCTTCATGAACTTAGATACTCTACAAGCATTAGTCACAAGGAAACAAGTAGAGGTTCAAAATCATTACTTGAGTCTTATGGAGGGAGATGGAAAGTAAATTTTTGCTTCTTGTTCTCATAGATGTTTAAAATTATCTGATGTTTTGAAGAGAAAAGAACCTTATTCCCCTCAAAACCTTAGGGAGGCCATACACTGGGTATACATGTGTATTAATATTGTCAGGAGGAGAAGGATAAAATGGTTGGGATTGATGTTTCAACCTCCCATGTTTTGGTTCTAAATTCTTGATTAAGAGGGAAACGTCCTAGTTGACAAAGAGGTAGAGAAGAAAATATGGAAGAACATTGATGATGCTAAAAGGTTTTATATCTTTGAAGGGATGGGTTGCACTATGCCCCTAGATTTCAGAAAATTTGGTGGTTTCAAAATGCATCAAAGTCTTGCTTAAGGTGTAGCAAGAGGTTAAGTAGGGGGTGTGATGAGGCCACCAATTTCTTTATTTTATATTCTCATCTATACTTTTCTACGTAAATCCCCATAACCATCCATGACTCATGCAAATAAATCAATGAATTTATGATTTTATGTGTTCATTGATATATACATTTTATGTCATGAATTAATGATGTTTTTTCTTTTATTAGATTATACTTGTGTAACCTTATTTAATAAACATTTTAAGGGTAACATAATAAAACATGAATCTTGTTTGGACACAATACTTATATAGAATCCCACAGTAAAAGGGGATTCCACCTACAGGTTGCTTGTATCAACTGCTAGCTTCCACCTATAGGGTGCCCATATCAACTATTGGTTTCCACCTATAAGTTTCTCATAAAACCTATAGGTTGTATATATCCATTGTTGGTTTCCACCTATAGGCTACTCATATTCATTACTAGTTAACACCTGTAGGATTCTTGTAGCCACTGTTATCTTCCACCTACAACAACTACAAGCTTTCACTTATAGGAGCTCACAGCCACTATGCAAAATAAAATTATTGTTGTGGTCAGATCTTAAGGACACATCCAGCTATCTTGGGAACTAAGTGGATGATTGAAGAGTATCCTCTATAGATATTGTATGGAATTCCCATATGCAAATAATCTTAGATGTGTTACCAAAGATGAGAAAGACATGGACAATTGAAAAGAGACAAAAAGAAGTAAAACATTAAAATAGTATACATTGTCTTTAACCTAATCAAGCTTAAAAAAAGTAACTTCAGTTACTAACCACCTAAAGGTTGATTGGGGTAGTTCCTAAATTATTTTTACTTTCCCTAGTTCAGTGTTTTTGGTTAAAGATAATAAACTACCTTATGTATTTAATGACAGAACCTAGATTAGATTAAGAGTTGGATAGATAATAACAAAGTAGTAGAATTATAGAAGTCATTGCATTTTGAATATTGTAATCTTCTATAGAAATCTTTAATGGTTATAGATCTAAGTAATGAGAAGGTTTATTTTTTAAGAAGTCTTTGTAAAGTCTCTCAGAGAAGGATTGGAACTGAGTTCTGAACTCAAAAGGGACCCCTCGAAAGGAGTTGTAGTGAATATCCTGACCCTCTTTAGTTTATGTGTGTTGTAAGTTGATTTCACTATTAGTTTGACTATATAAAGTGTGATGCATGTGTGATTCATAAGTTATAAGTATTTATGCATTTCTATTGTAATAGTTTCATAGTATAACTATCTAGTGAATTTAGCATAAGTTCATTGTAATATAACTAGTAAATCAAGTTAATCTATGAATCAATAATGCATATATAGTGCTAACATCCTAGAAAAACATATCACCCTGAGTTGATAATTAATGTTAATTAGACTCAAGAATATAGGAATCAACTAGGTAATAAGTCTAGATAAAAACTACTTAAAATAAAATTACTTAAAATATATTTTTGAAGAAAACAAAATAAAATAGAAGTTGAGAAGAGTATCAATAAGAATCACTCTAGTTAATAAACTTTTGTTCTATACTTTGCTTTGTACTTGATGTGTTGAGACATCATAAACTGAATGGTTGCATCATCTAACTTGGCAACTGATTGCCTTTCTATTTCAAATCTTAGTATTTCTCTTTCCAAATTCTTACAATATCCTCTCACCTTTCCAAGAATAGGTTCTATCCTTTTGACTTGTATTTTAATTAACTCTTATTGATTTTGATGTGAAGGGAGTTGTGGCCTTCTCAATTACTTTCTTGAACTAATGATGAAATTTCTCATGTGTCTCTGGTAGTTATTCTGACCAAACATTAGTGAGATAGAAGATACAATCCTCCATATCTAATTTTACATTATGAGCATCTTCTTTAAAAGTCTTCATTTCTTCAAGCATTGCCTGAAAAATGCATATGCAAAAAAATATGATGTGTTCTTCATGATTTGCTTTTGTAACTAAACCCTTTGGAACAATATTTTATTTAATCAAAATATTTTCATTTAAAGCATTTTTTCAATGAAGGATTTCCTATTGTAATTAAGATATTCTATTTTCACTTTCAATCTCCTTCATCACTATTTTTAGTTATGCTAATTTATTCTCAATATCAGTTAAAGTGTCTGGGACCTCAAGAAATCCTTTACATGCAATTTGTAACATTTTTTCTATCCATTCATCAATTGCTTTGGCCTTGTCACCAATTTATTCCACCTCAGTTATTGTTTATTGATCAATCATATCTCTTAAAAGTAATGGCTACTGAGGAGTAGATCTTACCACTTTGACAATTATTTCACACAACATAGAATTTTTTTCCTTTAAATTGGATTTATCACCCTTCTCTTCATCAAAATTTTGAAAAAGAGTATTGATAAGGGTCTGTGTGTCCTAATTCAGGCCTTTTATAGTGACTTCTCCAATGGGCACCTTTGTAATTGCTAAGTTTTCTTCAGTGATTTCACCTTTATGTTGACCCTATGGAGGAACTAATATTTCTAGAAATTTTTGATCTAAAAGCTCAATTATAATATTTGAAGTCACTCTGGTACTCTTGGGATTTTTACCCTTATGATTAAGACTTTTTAGAAGATATAAGTCTATCTCCTCCAAGTTAATTTCTTGTTTTGATTTAGGAGATATTTTTAATTTCAACCATGAGGATAAATCTATACCAATGGAAGTGGTTGAATGTATTACCATTTGTTACTGATTATTTCTCACCACTATCTTTTGAGCAAGAACTTCTATACATAGAATATCTTCTAATTAAACAACATTATAAACTATTTATTCATATTTTTCTTTCTCTACATCTTTTTTTTCTCTACCTCTTTCTCAAAATTTTCATGTTCTTTGTCTTCTCTAGTGATTTTATCCTTAGGTTCAACCATTACCTTTTATTGTGATACCTCTTGAGATGAGATCATTTCATCATTAGTTACCTACTCTGAATATTTTTAGGTATGAACAGAAGGAATGGTAGGATTATCCTTAGAAAGAGGTGGAGGTGGATAAATATGTGGATAAGATGGGGGAAGAGGAAGAACATTAGTCTCCTTCTAAAAAGGCTTATCAGGAGGTTTGAAGCTAGGAGACTTTGAAAGTGGCATGAGTGTGGAAGGATCTACCTCTTTCACTACTAGCTATATATTTTTCACTAGTAATGAAGATGAAGATGTGATGGGTGTGGTATGAATAGGATTGGTATAAAAGGGATTGGTAGAAGTGGGAGTGGTAGAAGAGACTAGAGGAGATGTAGGGGTAACTGGCTAAGCTAGATCTTTTTATTTTACTAGTGTGTATGTGTCATTAACATTTTTATTTAGTTTTAACTTCATATTTGGCTTTTGAATACCTTCTCCTTGCACTAATTTACTCTTATGACTTATTTGATCAATTCATGTCATTACTAGCTCTTTCATGTAGTAGCCATTACTAAGAATCCATGCTAAAGTGATAGCAATAACTATTGAATTTATCTCAATAATAGTCTTTACTTGATTCTTCTTGTAGCCAATTTTTGGTAGTGGAGCATTATCTCCTCTCATTACATGATAAGAATCATGAATTAATTTCTCATCATCTTCCATATCTTCAGAAATGGTATCCAAATCAAAAGATCAAATTTGTTGCATAGTCATCCTGATATTATCTCTTCTTCTCACTTCAAAGTCATCTCTAAAATCAATTCAAAAGTTCTCAAGAGTAGGGATATGTATATACCAAAGAGAAACTATATTTTGAGTTATGCCTCTATAATCAAAATTTTCTCTAGCCTCAAAATATGATTTATTATAGTTATGGTACATCTCTGTTTGTACATTTTTGGCCTTATAAATGATTACATACTGATAATGTGTAATAACAATAGGAAAACCAACTGAATAATAGTGTACTTTTGACTATAGATCATGCAATTTCACTAGATACCTACACAACTCCATTAAAATTCATTTATCACTAGGATACCTCAGTAATTTTACTAGTGTCCCTATGAAACCATTAACTTTGATGTATGTGAAATTCAATAAATAAATAAAAATGCATCCAAAATAGGAAACTACCTCCCAAGATGCATCATATACTCTCTTGGACTTTAAATCAACATTCAATTTATAAATGACTTCATAAAAGAATCCATCATTTACCCTTCTACAGTGCATGAAGTATTATAAAAGAGTCAATTGAGGTTAGTATTCATAGACCAGCGCTGTTGTCAAAAGCCCTTTTGTAGTTAGCCTAGAGAAGGCTCAACTTGATGATGCTACATATACTAAATATGAAGTCATTTTGAAGTCAAGAGTCTACAATAAATTACTCAACTGCTGATCAATGTTATCACTTATCATTCTTGACCATTCAATCATAGCATAACTTCTATTAACATCAATATCCCTTATATAAGCATATATCTAGATTGAAAAGTTCTTGGAATTTTTCTCTCTATTGATTCTACATAGTAACTAAGTGATGTCATCAACTTTTTGGACCAAGTTAGATCTCACTATTTATCTTGGAAACCTTTAGGTCTATTTTGATTTCTCTAGGTAAGTTATATTCACTATCTTCATATAATCTGGTGTTTTACTCTTCCAAAGATGTTTATATTTTTTAATTGATAAATCTATCACTTTAGGTCTTATTGGGATCTTTAAATAGTAGTCAAAAGACTGATCATCTAATATAACCACCACATTGCATATAGTATCTTTTACTATTCTAGTGAGAATATCATAATACCATTTTAAGATAAATTTAGGTAGCTGCGCAGAGCTTGAAAAGGCTATAACTTAAAGGATCCCATTATTGGTCATTAATAGCATGAGTGGTGTTTTTACTGTTGCTTTGAAACTTTCCAATAACTCATTTATGGAAACATGTCCCATATTAGTGTCATTAATTTTAGATAATTTTGATGTAATGCAAGACTCAATGGGATATCCTTTATATTCATACTTCATCTTTGCTTTTTTTGACTTCTCAAATCTCTTTGTTGTAGTCTTCCATTTCCTACTTGGCCCTAGAACTTATTCAAGTGAAACCTTAGGAACTTGTTCAATTAGATTTACTTCTTATACTCCTTGTTTCACTCAAATTTATTTATCATTCTTAAGAAGGTAGTAAAACTAAAAATATAGGTTGTGGTATAAATACCTACTAAAAGTGCACATGTTGGATCAAAATATTGTGAAGATATCTTCTTTGGTTTGGGAGGAAGACCTATAAATAAGAAAGCACTAAAGCAAATTTATTGGTTAGATAAGTATCTACGTGGATCGTCTAGCTGCAGTTGGATCCTAGAAGTGTGAACTTCCTCAGGGGCTATCAATCCACCATTTTAGAATAATCAATTTGATAAAATAGAAATAAATTACTTTCATCAATAATCAAAACGTATTAAAACTGATAACAATAATTTATTGATAAAGAGATATGTTATAAATGATCTAATTAATGATAAGTTGATTAGTGTTAGTGTTAACAGGCTAAGGTATCATTCAAAAAATTAGGAAGAAGTATATGGTTAGGTAGAAGCACAGAAAAGAGGATCTAATTGGGTATATATGGTAAAAGGGAGCTTGTTGGTTTTAGGTATGATAGTGAACCATCAATGGTTAAGATGACCATTGATGGTTAAGGGTAACTATCGATGGTTAGGTAATTGTTAGAATTTGGGATAACCATCGATGGTTGGGCTAATCGTTTATAGTTTCCTATAGGTGAATTAAGGCCAATATTCTAGGTGTGAATTGTAAGATGTAGGTGAGGTCTATATTAATTTCAAATTTTAAATACAATAAATAAATATGGAAAATAGATTATTGTCTTACCAAGAAGGTGGATAAGATGGATAGTTGAGGTGGATTGCTTAATGTAAAAGCTGATCATAATTTCAAAAAAGTTATGGTGATTAGAGTGGTGATGACAAGTTGGTCTTACTATATTTTTGAAGCACCTATTGATGATTGACCTACAAAAGAGATTCTAGATACTAGAGCTCTTGATAATAATTATAGATTGATTTTCCTTTACATCTCTCATTTTCTTATAGGTAAGGGCAAGAGGCTAAAGTGGAAGTGTAACTAGGTGATCTAAATATAATTCATACATGCAATACCTCATGAAAAGATTTATATGTCTTATATTTATAAAACCTAAGGTGGCAATTTTCATGGTGATTGTATGTTAAGTTCCAGTCAGTGGAACCTAACCATTGATGGTTAGGATGACCATCCATGGTTAACCTAATCATCAATGGTTGAGGCTAAAAGGTCAAAATGGGTAAAAAGGGCTAGGTTCAAACTAGCTAGGTCAAAATAACTAAAAATGGGTTTAGTCAAGGGTACATGGTCTCAAGGGGTCCTTAAATTGGTCTAAGGGGTTATGACATTTGAAAACATGGTACATATTTTTGGTGTCTACATTTTCCCTTTTTTATTATATGGATTCAATCAACAAGTTGCAAAACAAAAATGGAAGCTAAGAAAGGTTAAGGTCAAGGTTACCCCAAGAATGGGAGGAGGTGGTCCCCCTCAAACTAGGAAGTGATGAGGCAAACTGAAATTGGGTTGAGGTTTGATAAAGTGGAAGGTGGTAGTTGATGAATGAGACGTAGAACATGAGTATAAAAGTAAGTGTGATAGTTCAGATCATGCAAAGACTAAATTTTCCAATGTTGATGAAAATAAGGTTGTGCGAAGAAGATAAGTGACCAATATATCATGTGACTATTATAGGCATGGTATTTGAATACACCTATTAGTCTCCAAGGTAGATTTGAGTATTTTGGTGGGTATCCAAGGTAGGAAGTACTCCCAATAAAATACCAAATGGGTCAATATGCGATGGGTATCTAAAGTAGGAAGTGCTCCCAAAAAGACACAAATGATCTAGTTGTTCCACTAGGTGCTGAAAAATTAGTGAACATGATAAGGTCAATTAGTGTGATTAGAATGACCCAGGCAAAATCATCACAAAACATGCAAATAATGTGCTAAAAATGATCAACATCACGGTAGATGTATAAAAATGGGTGGGTTGGGGTTTGGCCAAGTTGACTCCATATGTACTAGGCATGTAGACACTACCTACATAGTTTAGGGGATGCAATATCCCACAACAACTTTAGGCCAAATGTAGTTCTTACTTGAAAAGGTAGTGATGAGGTAAATGCTTAGGTAAATAGGTAAGTGAGAGTGTATAAAGTGAGGTAATTAGATTGTCAAGGATATACACAAAATGTGACTAAGTGCAATAATATTAATTACAATGGCCATCATTGAGGTAGGCATGGTCAAATAAGTCAGTCAGAGAAGGGTACTCTTAGAAAGGTCAAGTGATGGTGGATTTAAGTGGAGATGAGGTAGCACCTAAGAGGATGCTAGTGAAAAATTTAAAGGAAAGATGTGGGACCCTGACTATTGATGGTCAAGGTTTTGAGGGGTTGACCATCAATGGTCACCATAACCCTTGAAATTCAAGGGGAAACCCTAAAAATTGAAACATAAAAAGTGAAAGTGAAAAGTCATTTTCACTTTTTAACATTTGACCTTTATGATTTTTTCTCTAGTGATTTTGTACTATGGTGTTTTGTATTGAGTGTTGACCAAGTTGACTATGAAGTAGGGAGTGGTGATCGGTTAAGCTAGTGCTTGGGGAGATTTAATGTTAACTAAGATGGAGGGTGGATGAGGGCATGGTTGAGTAGAGGGACATGAGCTCTAACCATGTCATTGATCATAGAATAAGGTAGGGGAGATATAAAATTGATAGCATGGTTAAGTTAGTTCTGTTAAATGTTCATTGTAGAAAATTTGAAATGATGTGGTTAGGGACTTAAAGCTAGTTTTTTGTTTAGGAAAATAATACCTTAGTTTTAGGTTTTCACATAATTAGGCAAATGTGTTGTTGAATTGGTAGTTGTAAGGTGTGTTGGGTTAGGAATGGGTGTAGATTTTTTGTAAGTAGGTTAGTCTTAGAATTAACTATGATTTTTAGGGTCTTGAGACGTCTAAGGTTCAAGGATCATGTTGTCAATGATCACACATAGTGACTATCAGTAGTTGGACTTGACCATCGATGGTCAAACCTGAGGGCCAAAAAGGATTATAAGGACCATCGACAGTGCAAAAAATCATCAATAGTCAAGGGTATGCTTATAAAATATAGGTATAGGTTGGTACTTAGTATGATGTATCAAACCAAACATACATACTAATATTGGTTTTACAAGCTTGTGACTAGATTCAGATGAGAGATCAAGTTCCCACACTCTTCGTAAAGGCTCGTGGTGTGATGGCCATTGACAAGTGGAGATATCTAGAAGCCATGGGCCTAGGTACAATGCATCACTATCATCATGTACCATGAGACCAATCTATGGTTATCACACTCATCGAGAGATGGGATCCCACAATAAACACATTCTATTTACTTACTAGTGAGATCACCATCCTAATAGAAGATATGGCCAAGATCACTAGGTTGCCCATATGAGGAGATCCAATTTACCACATAGAGATTGAGGAGATAGATTACCACATGGACTTGATATATGGTGCAGAACAAGTTCATGCATAGTTCCATGTAGGTGGATTTAGGTATGGTCCATTATATTAGAGGGTTATTGGGGACAACTTCTTGATGATGATGATGATGATGATGATGATGATGGCTTTGATGATTTTTATCCTACCAGATTCTATGGGTGGTTGACTCCCATAATTTCTTCTTAACGTGTTAGTGGAGATGCTTCTGTTTGGGTAGGTGTAGGTATTGCTTAAATAGATTTATAGATAGTTGTGGGACTTTAGAGCACATAATATTCATGGGATTAGTGTTATATTTGTGTTATATTGTTGGGATTTTAAACACATTTAGGTATTAAAACCCTTAGGACTAGCAGAGGATACTCATAAATTGATTAATTATGTTGCTAGCTTCATACAGTGGAGAAGAGCAATGGCCTATACACAAATAGGTGGTGGGGCCAAGGACATCAAGTTGTTTTATGATGTATTAGAGGGTCTGGTGCTAGGGTATGTCACATGGTGACCATATGTTGGGTGGACATAATAGGTAGGATTCAGGTACCACACTATAAGGCTATAGAGTTGGAGGTGGGTGTATGGGAGGAGAGAGATGAAGATAGAGTTGATCCTATTCAACTAGGTATAAAGGTAGTTCAGATTAGTATAGGGGATTCCACTTGATGCAATAAGTTATTAGAGAGAAGAGGTTGAGTTCCTATTAGTTGAGCTATAGGCACAAGACATAATGCATGACTTTGAGGAGTTACCAGTGGGAGGCTAGGTCAATGATGCAAGTATTACTAATGGTTACATAACCTAGTACCAAGGGAGGTATGCTATAGTGGATTTTGGATGGGGTGATGGTGGACACTGGGCTATGGATGTCGATTTAGTGGTAGCACAAGTGTAGGGTGACCTGCAGGCATCAACATCTCTATCAGTAGCCCAGGCATAGATAGCTACATTACAAGGATAGGTGGCCACTTTGTAGGGTCAGATCACAACACTATAGGAGAAGGTGGGGGTAATGAAAATAGAGAGGGACCAGATGTGAGGACAAATAATATCTTTATATGGGTAGGTGGCCACTTTGTAGGGCTAGATTAGCTCATTACAGGGATAAATTAGGATTATGATGGTAGGTGTAGTAGTAGGAGGGCCATTAGATTTAGTTATATGAGCATGGTATCTAGTGATTATACAAGAGCTTAGATATTATGAGGTGATGGTACTTGATTAGTTTCCCCATGCCATGATATTTATAGAGTATATATCTAGTTTACGTAGTGGGGTTGCACTAGCTACTCTAGCATAGTGGGGTATTATAGTTGGATAGGTACGGGTCCTAGGAGGACTATCATCAAGTACAAGTATAGATCTAGATGAGGATAGTGGTAGTAGTGTAGGTGGTCTAAGTGACTTAAGAGCCTGATTAATATATGATATATATATGATTTTTGATTTTGGCCTACCTGTCGATGATGTGAGATGTATATTTTGAGAGAGAGGTGACACATTGTGACATGGATTATTGTTTTTTGATGATTCAATGTATATGATGTTATGACATTTGATATTTCATATATGATGGATGTCTATAGTATATGTGATGTCCATGTTTGTGATTTATGGTCATGTATGTTCATGGTTATGGTTATTTGACTTAGTTTAGGCATGTGATGTTTAAAAAGTTTAATTATGATGTTTTAATTATGCTCATGATTATGATAGGATATGTTATGGATGGATACATGTTATGGCTCATGTTTATGGTTATGTGGATTGAATGGTGAATGGTATATACTATGATGATTTTCTCATTGATTATTTTTATGGTGTAATAATATGTTTAGAGGCTTACATGATGTGTTGGATAGGTAAATGTTTGTGGTTGGATGTTTTATGTTTATATTGTTCTTAGCCCATTGATGGATGTAAGATGTTTCTTGTTGACATAGTTCATGTGTTAAGCACAGAATATACTGAGAGGGGGGGTGAATCAATATATCATATATCTTATAAAACTTTCCCTTAATCAAATTCACTTAATCAAACATTCAAGATATGCAATAAAACTCAAACAATAAACATCACACAAGAAAGAGAGAGACACCAAATATAACATGGAAACCCAATGTGGGAAAACCCATAGAGAATAATCTCAAGTATATGAATGAGCACCAACCCAAACAATATTCACAAGCCAAACTTGTAGGAGGACCATACCCCTTTGCCAAGCACCAGCCTAGCTACTATTCGTGAGCACCAACCCACAGGAGCACCATACCCCTTTGTTGAGCACCAACCCAACGATTATTCGTGATCACCAACCCAAATGAGCACCAACCCCTTATGTATACCACACACCTATCTCTCAATGTTGCTATATCAACAAATGATAGTTCAATACAACATCTCTTTCCTCTCTCTCATCTTTGCTCTTCTAAGCTAGATATAACAAATAAAAATCATATTCAACACTCACAATTGCTCTTCTAAGCTAGATAATATAATATCAAATCAACCTCTTTATTTCATATTAAAAATGGCTTCTCAAGCCTTTATTTATAGCTTTCCAAATGACCTTTGGCCTTCCCCCTTTGTTACGCTTCAATCCTCATGGAAAATGGCACCAAACTTGGATGACCCTTCATATTCAAGCCTTTGAAAAGTCATGTGGTGACCCTTCATGACCAAAAACATCCTTCCATCTTTTGTCCTCATCTTGGTGACTTTTCATATTCCTTAAAGTGTCCCTTCATGAGAAATTGTGCCCTTACTCTTTTGTCTTCACTTGGTGACTCTTGGTATTCCCCAAGATGACTCTTCATGGGAAAATGCGTCCCATCCTTTTTTTGTCTTTACCCCGTGGCTCTTCAACTTCTCCATGGGCCCTTCTTTTGTCTCATATGCATCCAAAAATATATTCATTAATATTAAATAAATATTAACTCATATTAGCCAAGATATATTTATTACAAACAACATTAAATTAAATGGGGCCTTTATCACCAATAATGCTAAACCTTTGACATCATTAACAATATTTCCAACATCATGATGTTCATGTTTTCGGTATGATGTTTTTTGTTCATGTTTATAGGCTTACATAGACTAATAAAAGATAATAAAAAAGGACATGATTCCTTTTCATTGGAAAAGACTAACATGAAACCTAAAATTGGATTGTCTTAGTGAAAAGAAGCCTTTCAAATGTTTCACATTAACATGCCTAGATTAATAGATAGGGATCCTGATGGCATTATGTCAAGTAAGCTCATAGTCCCATGCATATGAGATGTGGAGGGAGAATGGATTGAACTAGAACCATTTAGTAAGACTAGTATACCTTTTCTATAGGCATCTAAAGAGGTAGTATAAACAAGTTTATGTCTATATATAATGTGTAGACTGATTGATATGGGAAGTCTACTAAGCACAGCTAATTGTCGCTTTTCTAAGACTATTACTGATATGAGAGTTGATTGTAGCTTTCAAAATTATTTTGCTTTTGTTTAAGGACCTTTTGTTTTATGCTTGAGGGTCCTTTTCTATTTTGATTTTGCTATAAGGTTGGAAAATTTGATCGATGCAAGAAGCTTCCAAAAATTACTTAGCATTTGACAAATATTTTATTTAGCCATCCTTCAAGGGAATGGTCTAAGTTTTTTGTTCAAATGATTTTGATAGTTATCCTTTTAGTGAGTATTTTGCCTTACATTTTTGTAATTTCAAATGATTTTCAATAGTTATCCTTCAAGGGAGCAATCTACAGATGTTAGGGGTGACCCATGATTCATTTTTTTTACTTTTGCTACTACTTTTGCCTTTTATTTTTTTTTTGACCTAGAATTGCTCATACATGCTCAATGGATTACCTTTATGAAGGAAAAACTAAGCTGACATGAAGATTCAGTAAGTGAAAGAGAAGTATAGATGACAATGACCATAGGAACTAATCTCAAAAGAGATGGGAAGTACTATGAGAATCATGCCATGGATAGATTCATGGTATCCAAAGTTCAAGATTAGGATATAATTATGATACATAATCACATGATTCAATTTTAGTCAGTTGCCCCTAAAAAAAGAGGGAAATAAATATGGTCGCAAGGGATGAGCTTAAGTTAGATAAATGATGATTATGACCCCTATCTAACAATAAAAGGGATGTAGATGTGAAAAATTGAGAGGCTTAGGTTCTAGTTTTCCTTTGAGAGAATACAAATGATAAGCTCTTGATTGATACTTATGGTTAATGATGTAGGGTCTAAGCCAATTGAAAGCAAACTTGCCTCTTTTGCTTTTCTCCATATTAGTGACATGTTGGTTTTCTGTAATGACAAGATCTCCAATATTAAATTCTCAGAGTTTTATGTGTTTGTTATAGGCTCAGATAATTCATTCTTGATAGACACAAAGATGGGAAAGAGTAGCTAAATGACATTCATCAAATAGCTCAAGTTATGATAAATATTATTGATGGTAATCATCTTCTAAAATGAGGTCGCATAAATATATGTGAATATAAGGTATTTGGATTTCAAGAGGCAAGATGGCCTCAACTTTAAAGATGAGATAAAAAAGGTGTAGCACTAGTGGGGTTTTAGATGCTAGTATGATATACCCATATGGTGAAGGGGATGTGCAAGTGCCAATCTTGACTTGAGGTATTAACCATTTTTGTAATCATGTTGTTCAGGGTTTTGTTAGAGGCTTTGGCTTATCCATTTCTTATAGGTGATAAGGTGATGAAAAGCTAATCTTAATACCAAATAGGTCACAAAGTCCGTGAACTTGTTTATTTTTGAAGGATTTACCATTACCAGTGATGATTTTATGGGGAACACTGAAATGATAGATGATATGATGGGTGATGAATTCAATAATGTTTTCAGCATTTATAAGGACAAGAGGAATAGCCTCCACAAATTTGGTAATATATTTTATTTTGGTAATGATAGAATGATTTCATTGTGAAGAGTGGGGGTTCATTTCATTGATAAGGTCTAGGCCCCATTATAAGAAGGGCCAAAAGTCTATAGAAAAGTGAAGATTATTACTAGGTGCATAATGTAAATTAGCATGTTGTTGACATTTGACACACTTTTTCACATACTCACAATAATCTTGGTTAACGGTAGGCCGGTAATATCCTAGGCAAAGGATATGCTTGGCCATAGTGAGGCCACTAAAGTGACCCCCATAGATACCATCGTATGTCCCTTTAATGGAATGAGAGGCTTCTGAACCATGGAGGCAACAAAATAGGAGGCCATCCAAGCCTCATTTGTAGAGGATTCCTCTCATAATGGTATAATGAGAGGTTCTTTAAACAAATTCTCAATCAGTATTCCTAGAAAGGCCGAAGGGAACTATGCCAAGGTGAAGGTAGTCAAAGGTTTTCTTGTACCAAAGGTCAGGTAGATTTTTCTCCACACTAAAAATGGTAAGAATGCCTGATTTGGTGTAGGAAGGTTTGGTGAGGCAATGGAAAATCATGCATAGTTTAGAGCCTAAGGGTGCTAATGGGATTTGACAGGTAAGAAAAGCCATGGTATCAACAAACTTGTTGGTAGGCTGAGCATTGGTTTGGATATGGTAATGTTTTAGTGAGGCTAAGAATTTTGTGATGAGTTATCTAA
The DNA here is from genome assembly GCA_037957365.1 of Torreya grandis. Taxonomy (NCBI): domain Eukaryota; kingdom Viridiplantae; phylum Streptophyta; class Pinopsida; order Cupressales; family Taxaceae; genus Torreya; species Torreya grandis. The sequence goes on from JARHVA010005650.1 coordinate 306,577, forward strand.
ATAGTTTCATCATTTCATTCTTACACTATTAAATGTCATTGACTTGGTTGACCACTAGCTAAGAATCTCGAAATATATTGATTTTTCTGACTCATAGGGCTAGGGTAGTTTAGAGACCTATTAATAGGGCTTTGTACTCAGCCACATTGTTGGTGCATTTGAAGTTGAGTTTAAAGGATAAGGGAGGTGGTTCATCGATAAGGGAGACAAAGCCAATATCAACTCCCCCACCACACTGACATTTGGAACCATCAAAAAACATGGTTACCTGATTAGTGAAATCTATTTGAGATAGGCTTGTGATAGACTTGTCTCAAAATTAAAAAGGGTGAGGTTGATTGTTCACTATGGGTGCCTCATCTAGTTGGTTTGCAATTACTTGCCCCTTGATTGACTTTTTCTAGACAAACTCAAGATCAAACTCAGCTAAAAGCATGATCCCCTTATCCAAACACTAGTTTTGGTATGGTTTGGAGTGCATGTATTTGAGGGGGTTAGCATTGGTTATGACAAAAATTTTGTGGTTAAGAAGGTAGTGGTAAATTTTGGTGGCCATGAAGACTAGGTCCAAACACAATTTTTTGGTATGTGTGTACTGAGTCTCATATTTGACAAGTGTGCAGATAATGTAATATATGAATTTATCTCTATGTTGTTCATCTTGATGGGAAAGCATTACCCCTAGGGAGTGGTATTTGGTAGATATATAGAGGTAGAAAGGTTAGTCATCCTTAGGAGGTGTAAGGACAGGTGAATATAGTAGGTACTCTTTGAGTGCATCAAAGGCCTTTTGACAATCAACATTCCACTTGAAAGAGATGTCCTTTTTCAAGAGGTGGTGGAAGGGTTAACACCAATCAAATATTTAAGAGATGAAGTGATGAATGGATGGAAGTTTCCCCTGTAAGCTATAGAGTTGTTTAAGATTGGTTAGAGGTAGCATCTCAAAGATGGCTTTGATTTTGGCTAGATCAATTGTGATCCCTCTAAGGGAAATGATGAAGCCAAGAAGTTTTCTAGGAAAGATTCCAAAAATACATTTTTTTAGATTAAGGTAGATGTGATAATGGATAAGTCACTCAAAGATAATATTGAGAATGGATAAATGGTCTATGCACAGCTTAGACTTCCCAAGAAGTTCATCCACATAGTTTTTTACAATTGTATGGATAAGGTCATGGAAAATATAGGTCATAGCACGTTGTTAGGTTGCTCTAATGTTCTTAAGACTGAAGGGCATGAAGCTATAATATAAAGTCCCCCATGGGGTGATAAAGTTAGTTTTGTACTAAACTTTAAGGGCAATCAAATTATAATTATAACTTGAGAATTCATCCATGAGCGAAAACATCTCATGGCTTGTTGTAAAATCAACAAGTTGGTCAATGCTAGGTAGAGGAAAGTCATCCTTTGGGTAGGTGATGTTGAGGTTACAAAATTACATATAGATACGTAGTCCCCCTATGGATTTAGTGATAGGAACAATGTTTAAAACCCATTGGGGATAATCAATAGGTTGAATAAACTTGATAGAAAGGAGGCATTAAAGCTCTTCTTTGACAAAGAGGCCTATGCGAGGGTGCATTCAAAAAAGTTTTGTTTGATAGGTTTGGCATCATTATTGGTTATAATGTTGTGGGTGGAAATAGCTGGGTCAATACTAGGCATATCAACATATAACCAGGTGAATGCAATATTGTAGTCTTGGAGGAAGCTAGAGAAGTCTTGTATTTCCTCATAGGTGAGAGTTTGGCCAAGTTTGATGATGTGGGAGTTATCTAGAGTACCGATGTCAATGTCCATGGTAGATTCACTCAACATGGTTGATGTTTCTATATGTAAATATTTATGGATGGAATAATTTGGTGTACCAAGGTAGGTGATAATAACATCATCATCTTGACACTAAACAATGTTAATTGTAGGAGAGTCTTCTCCCATGAATTTAAGATGGGTCAAAGGGATGGATATGGTTGTGCCTTCATTTTGATAAGTTAGGGTGCTAAACATAATCATGTTGATGAAATAAAAAATTTGGGTGGGATGATGTCCTCATCCTCACCCACATGTGGAAGGGGTGTTGGTGAGGAAGGGGTTTCTTCTTCAACAAGAGTAGGGGTAGTTTGTTTGGCCTTCTTCTTATTGGGAAAAATGAAGTTGAGGTCATGCATATCATGAGGTTTTTAGGTCTTAATCAAGGTCAGTGTGTGTGTGCCATGCTCATATCATCCTAAACTAAATCCCTTCTAGGCACACTTGTGAAAGTATATATTGGCAAAGTTAGGGTTGTCTAAATAAGTGAAGGAAGAGATAAATGCTTAAGGTGAATAGGGAGTGATGATAGTGTTAAGTGGCTTGTCAATTCCTCCATAGATAAATTGGGTTTGATAGATTGAATGTTCCAAAGAGGTAATATCTCAAATATTAGGGTCATAACCTAGTTGGTGGTTGAGTTTCCCATATTCTTGGGGAGTAAGGAGGGAATCAAGGGTGAGGATATGGTATTCTCCAAGGTTGAGGCATTAAAAGGTATGTTCCAAAGGACAAGTGATGTATATTTGGTCCATGGGGATAAACAAGCTAGTAGAGGCCTTAGTGGACTTTAGCTTTCATGGTGAGGGTTTGAAGGTAGTTGTTTGCAGTGTTTTAGATGGAGGCAAAAGAACATCATTAGGTTAGTAGACCATATTACATGTTGTAAAAGGGTTAGGGTCAGCTTGTATGGTAATAACTTCACCTTCATGTTCAAACTTGATACAATGGTAGAGGGTAGAAGGTACACGTCCCATGGCACAAATCTAAGGTCTTCTAAGTAAAACATTATATTGGAATTCACCTTTGACTACATATAAGAGTTTAGGGAGTGTGTAAGGTCCTAGCCAAATGTGGAGGATGATAGTTCCCAAGGTAGTAGTCATAGTGTTATTAAAATATCGAAGGATGGCTAAAGTTTTGGACTTGACATTATCTAGCAACTTAAGTTGCTCATATGCATGGGAAGATATGATGTTGATATTCCCCCCCCCATAGATCATAACTCATTTGATGTGGGTTTGGTTGATATGGGCTGTAATAAAAAGAGGGGGATCTGAGTCTTTAGGGTGAATAAAAGGTATCTCCGAGTCCTTGAAGTAACAAGGGTGGAGAGTCAAAAATAGCCAACTAAGGCCTCTATGGGTTGGGAGTCCCCCAATCTAACTTTAATGGCATATATAGCCTTGATCATAGCCTGATGATGATGGGATGAGGTGGAAATGAGATCATAGAGGCTCATTTTAGTAGGGGTCTGGAGGAGTTTTTTAAGGATGACCCTCTTGATAAATTTAGAGTGATTAACTTCTTATGCTCCTAAGATAGTAACTTTGGGCTTAGCTGTAAGCATGGAGGTTTGGGTCTGGTTAGCTATAGGGTGAGTTGGTGGGTATGTCCATGAAATGGACACTTTAGCCTTCCCTTTATCCTTTTCTTATGATCATGTGACCACATCAATGGTATGGATAGAGAGCGAAGGTGTAATGGGGGTTTGGGTAGTTTATCCATCACTCTAAGGTAAGAGTGGGGAGTAATAATGTGTGGGTGGATAATTTTTGGGTGTAATGATGGAGGAATAGATGGAATGTCATCTACCAAAAGATCATCCTCATCATAGATTTGGTGTATAATGGCCTAGAGATATTTGTAATTCTTTGTGTCATGCCCAAGTGTCTTGTGATAGGAGTAGATTTGATGGTCATTCTACCAGGTTGGATTCAAACCAAAAGGATCATAAGGTCTAATGGGAGGTAATGTGAGGTAGGAGGTATGTACTAACCTTTGAAGAATGGTTGTATAGGATTCTACTAGATGTAAGGAAAGTTTTGGGCTCATGGTTTTGGTTGGTAAAAAGGGTGTGTGGGTGGTAATAGGTTGGGTGAGAGATGACTTGGGTAAGGTGGTTCGGTGGATGGTTTTGGCCTAGGCACATTGGTAGTTGAGGCGACTAAATTTGGTGGTCTGATTGGTTATGATGTGTGAAGGACCGGTGCATTGGATAATAAATGTGTTAGCATAATTAATGGTAGTGGGTGACATATGTTGAAAGGGGGTTTATTTTTTAGCACAATGGAAGGGTGGGACCCTAGGATAGAAGGCAAGCTAGAGGGAGGTAGAGGCTTAGTCATGTGTTTTTTCAATTCTTTCATCCTTTTGGTTGGTGTGGGTTGAGATATAGGTACAGGATTGGGTGAAGTTAAGTCTACTTTCAAAGATGGGTGAACCAAATTCTGAGTAGGGAAGTCATCAAGAGTTTTGAAAGTTTTTGTTAGTGAGGTGGTGGCTTTTTTGGTTTACTGACAAGCTGAGGGCTTGTTGGAGGTTTGGATTGGTTTAAGAGGTGGTGGAGAGATGATGGATTGGTTTGTTAGAGGTGTGCTTTACAATTTAGGTTTGTTGATGGAGGGAAGCCCTAATTATTACCAAAAAGTGGCTTGATCCATGTCTATTTTTAAGGTGAATTCTAATTTTTGTACTAATGTGGAAAAATGTTTGTGTACTAGTCCTGATCTATGGGTAGTGGATGCAATAGATAAAATTGTAGGTTGGGTGGGATGCTTGGTAGGTTGGTTAATCTCTATAGGTGAGGGAAGCAAGGATGAGATAAATGGCTCATCCATAAGAGGTGTGGGTAACAATGTTCCTCCTTTAGGGACAATATCCATAAGAGTAGTGGTTTGGTGGGCATTTGGTAGAGGTAGTGAATAAATAATGTTAACTTCCCTAGATGTATTGTTTGAGGTAGTATGTGATGATTAACTTATTTGGTTTGGCTATTTGAAGGAGGGTAAGGTGACTCCATGACCTCAGTAAGAGAAGTAGGGGAGGAATGGGTAGATTAGATGATCAAGTCCTCATGGGTAGGTGTATTATGAACCATGTTGACCATGTGGGAATCATGAGAGCATTCAACCTGTGTGTCCTCAGCTTTGAAAGGGGCATGATCTGGAAAATGTTTCCTAAAGATGTCAAGAGCTTATTTTTGAGGGGCATTGAGATTATTTAACATGAGTTCCCCTTTGTCGATAACACTCTGAACAATATTATTGAAAGTATTACATCGATTGATGTCATGTCCAATTACACAATTAAAATCATAGAGATCATTCTCATTGTACCAAGTAGGTTTTGGATGAGAATAATCAAACTACTGGGGAGGTTTGATAGGTGGAAATTGTATAAGGTTATATTTTAGTAGCTTCTCTAGAACTAAGGTGTAAGATTATCAAAGTGGAGTGAATTATTTTTGGTTATTTCAGTTTGGGTTTCTTGCATTTGTATTGGAGATAATTGGATAATTTTTTTGGTTGACATTGGGTGGAGGCGTGGTTTTAAGGATAACATCATTCATGGTTCCCCTAGTTTTGGTTTCAATATTGGCTTGGTTGCCTGGTTTGGAGGAAGAGATCTCATTGGTTTTAAAGGTAGATTTATTATTTCATAACTTCAATTTACTCTCATCTATGGCCTAATTTTATATCTTACGTTCCATGGTAAAATCCTCATCAAAGGTCCTAAAGCTATGGACACATAGTGTAGAAGATATATGTTTGGCAGCAAATTTTTTTATAAGTTTAGGTTGAGGCAAGGAAAATGAAATATGATTAATCAAACTTATCTAACATGTGACAAAATTGGCAATGGACTCATTATCAAATTATCTAATATAATAGAGGTCTGTGATGCATACCTTCTTGGAAATGTTAATGGAAAATTGATCCAAGAAAACATATGATAGTTGGGTGAAAGAAAAGATGGAATGCTTGGTAAGGGAACTATACCAGTCAAGTGTTGGACTAGATAAAGACATGGGGAATGTTTGGAGGAGAAGGGCATCATCATAATCAATCATGTATCATACATGCCTAAAATCCCTAAGGTGTTGTTTGGGGTCCTCCTTCCTTTAAAATTTATTAAATTTTGAAATTTCCCATTGAGGAGGGTAAGGTCTACTAGGAATAGAAGGATAAATAGGTTTGTTACAAATATGATCATAGGATAAGATGTTATGAGCTCCTAATATGGATGACTCAAGGTTGGTCATTTTGTCCATGAGAATTTTCATTAGGTTAGTTTGAGGTGGTACACCAAAAATATTGTAAGGTTGATATTGTGGTTGAGTTTGGGCAACATATTGGTAATTGCTTCGAAGTGGAGAGGACGCCACATATTAAAATGTGGATGATATAAGCTGGGTAGGGAAGGATGATGGTGATTAGGTATTGGTTATGTACCCTTATAGGCTAGGATGTAAATTAGGTTAGGTGTAATGGGTAACTGCTAAGAAGTCCCTATGGATTGGGTGTGGATGGTATTTGGGTTAGTGACAAGAAGGGAGGTAGTGACCTTTGTGTTAATGGGTGGTGAGGTAGAAGGGATAGGTACCCCTAACCTTGGTAAAGAGGTGTTAATTGATGAGATAGGTTTAACAAAGGAGAGGTTGGAGATGTTGGTGGTGGGTGCTCTAGCTATAAGTGGGACATGATGGGTTAATGGTTTGGTTGTCTCCAAGGTAGAGGAGTCATTAGTTAGGGTGGAAGGTGTATAGGTAACAGTTGGTTGGATAAGTTGGTTCTCAACCATAGCATCAAAGGGGTTAGTAGATGAATATTCCTAGGTGGTCAAAGGTTAGATGGTGATGGTAGCAATAGATATACCTTCCATAAGGTGGGATGGCATGCCATAAGGAGGATCTTGAGGTGGAGTTGAAATCAAGATATGGTGAGAAGAGGTGTTAAGATAGTGCTAAAAGGCCACTAGATTATTATCTATAAATGTGGTAAAATCCTTGTTTCCTTGGGGAAATACTCAAGGAAAAGTAGGGCTTCCCAATGGACAAGGTGAATATTCTACCTCGGAGATATACTTTATAGATGAAGATGTATAAGAGTTTGATTTAGGTGACGTATTTTATTCTACCAGGTCTCAAGTGAGAACCATATAAGGAAAGAGAAGAGAAAACAAGAACAATCTCACTACTCAAACAAAAAAAGACAATAAAATGATAAAGGCAATCAAGATACACACTTTGAAGTATGTCAAGCCTAGAGGTTAGTTTTAATCTCACTTTTGGCTTATGCCTTAGTTTATGAGAATGTGTTATAAAAGTTGGCTTGTAGATCAGGTACTATAGAAGTAGTCTATGGTTGGTTTTAGGCTATTTAGGTACTCAAAAGTATCTATATTAGAATTAATACATGGCTTGGTATTGGGTCCTACCCCCTCACTTCATAGTCCCATAGAGATAAGGGTGTCAGGTGCTTAGCCAATATATATTTATATCTAGATGTGATACTCAACTAGAGAGATGAGTTAGTTCTCCTCTTGGTAATGAACTCCAAGTAGGATTGCCAAGAATGGGTATGGTGACTACTAGGTGATGAAATCCCAATCAGGCCTTATCTCAAATTATTTTGATGTTTGATTGATGATATTAGTTTGTCTAGTGTGTGCAACAAAAGTGGTGTTATGATAAAATTACTATGCTTTAATTCAAAGTGAACTATTGTTAAAAGCAAGCAATAGATGCAGTTGATTTTAAGCCCAAAATAAATTTTAGTTTCAATTATGAGCATAGATAGAGAGAATAACATAAAAATGCAAATAAAACACGAGTAAAGACTCTACATCCCACTGAGCATGCCATAATGTTTCACTCAAATTTTTATATCATTCAGAAGAAGGTATTAAAACTAGAAATACTAGTTGTGTTATAAATACCTAATAAAAGTGCATGCATTAGATCAAAATATTATGAAGAACTCCTCTTTAGATTGGGAATAAGACCTAAAAATAATAAATCACTAAAGTAAATTTTTTGGTTAGACAAGTAGCTAGATGGATTGCCTAGCTATGGCTAGATCTTAGAAGTATGAGCTTCCTTAGGGATTGTCAATCCATCATTCTACAATAATTAAGTTGATAAAGTAGAAAGAAATTACTTGCATCAATAATCAAATGGTATTGACATTGATAATAAGAATTGATTTATAAATATATATGTTATAAATTATCTAATTAATGATAAGTTGATTAGTGTTAGTGCTAACAGGTTGAGGTATGGTTTAGAAAATCAAGTAGAAGTCTATGGTTAGGTAAAATCAAAAAAAAGAGGATCTAATTGGGTGTAGGTGGTAAAAGGGAGCTTGTTAGTTTTAGGTATGACAGTGAACCATCAATAGTCAAGATGACCATCAGCAATTAAGGGTAACCATCAACAATTAGGTAACCATCAATAGTTGGGATAACTGTTAGTGGTTGGGCCAACCATAGATAATTACCTGTAGGTGAATTAAGTCTAATATTCTAGGTATGAATCCTAAGAGTTGGGTGAGTTTTGTACTAATTTCAAGGTTGAAATATGACAAATAAATACAAATAATAGATTATTATCTTATCAGGAAGGTGGCTTGGATGGATAATTGAGGTGGATTTCTTGATATAGAAGCTGATCATAACTCTGATAGAGTGATGGTTCGTGGAGTGGTGATGGTAAGTTGGGCTTACCAGATTGTTGAAGTTCCTAATGATGATTGACCTAAAAAAGAGATTATAGATCCTAGAGCTCTCGATAATAATTACATATGGATTTTCCCTTGCAGATCTCCTCTTCTTATAGGCAAGGGAAAGAGGCTAAATTAGGAGTGTAACTAGGTTATCTAAATACAATTCATCCATGCAATGCCTCATGAAAGGATTTAGATGTCTTATATTTAGAAAAATTAAGGTGGTAGTTTTCATGGTGATTACATGTTAAGTTTTAGTCAGTGGAACCTAACCGTCAATAGTTAGGCTAATTTGCAGCAGTTATCTTAACCATCGACAGTCGAGGATAAAAGGTCCAAATGGGAAAAAAAGGCTAGGTTCAATCCAGTTAGGTCAAACTGACTAAAAATGGGCTTAGGCAAGGGTAAATGGTCTTGAAGGGTCCCTAATGTGGCCAAGAGGTTATGACATTTAGAAATGTGGTACAAATTTTTGATGTCTACACTCCTAACATTTGTTATGACTAATATTAGAAAGACTTGGTAAATGCTCTTAAAATTTTTGTATGAGTTATGTTATTGTCTTGAGTAACAATCCTAATCCAGATTCAAGTATTTTAAACTTTTGGTAGTAGTAAACCTTTAAAAATATGGGAAACTCATTCTAAATAACAAGGTATCATAATTATGGGAAGGTCTAGGTCAAGTCTTCAGGGTTGAAAACTTTGAGCAAGTCATAACCATTTACAACTCTAGGTTTCTTTGGGAAATTTACTAGGGTTTGAAAACCTAGTGAAGTAGAAACAAGAGATAGTCTAAACTCAGGGTAATAAATTCTCCTTGGGAACTCCATGTAATATGGGACCATTTGTTCAGGTTCAGGATTCCAAGTGAGTAATAAGTTATGAAGAGTTTAGATAGGTAATCTAGGTCAAATGCTAAGGATTTACAAAAAATATTCTATCTTTTGGGATTTTTCTTAAGATTTTTCATATGAAAAGTGTTTCTAAAGAATTTTTAAAAGGTTTTAAACAACACTATGCATGCAAAAATAACTTACAATAGCAACCAAAACAAGAAAGGATAAATAAACCTTTAAAATGGTGAATGAAATATTAACAGACTAAAAATGAGATAAACACCCAAAATAGGGTCATGAAAATAAATGGGAAACAATCTAAATACCTTGACTGCAAATGAGTTGTGAATATTTTGCGCCAAAATCACTCCAGAAGCTCACACAATGTTGTTTGATATTCGTAGGGGTAACAACTAGGTTAAGAAATTTGAAATCTAGGTGGGAAATGAGGTGGAATTTTATAATTTTTATATTAACCCATGTGTGATGAAATCCACATAAGTGTTTTGATGACTATCAGGTTTCATGGACTGCTTTGCTTAATTTGGTCTACAAAGTCAAGTAACTCTATGACCCTGATTTGGTCTAAGCTTATGAATACTTTAGACTTAAAATTTTCTATTTATTTTACTTATGAATTTAATCAAATTAATTAACTTAAAAACCCTTGGTTTGTTTTAATTAGTGATTTTCAAGTTTACGAATCTACTTTACTCAGTGTTTATGATAAGCAAAGTCATTTTACAATTTTGATTTAAATTGGATGGTATAACTCAGGTTTGTGATGATAACTTACTTCACTTTTTTGAATAAGTAAATCAACTTAGAGAACCTTAGTTGGCCTATAAATGAATACAAACATTTTTTTTAATCTTTTGGAAATATGGACAAATAGGTTTTATGATAATGATCTGACAGACATTTTCTAACCTTATGAAGCAATTTGAAGCAATCTTGGTAAAAAAATAAATCATAATGAAAACTAATAAATTCAAGTATTATTTATGGGATTGGGTTTTGACAAGGGTAACTAACTCACATAAGACAAAATACAAAATTTCAATAGGGGTAACCCAAAATTATCTAAGTGTAAATTTTTTTAGGACACTAGCTGGCTCCGATTGAGGACATCTTTATTTTGATTAGAAAAGATGAAACAAAGGTGAGATATCAATATCTCTAGTTTTGAGTCTTTTCTATTGGCTGTAGATTCATGTAAAAATCAATCACAAAAAACCTCAAAACAAACAAATATAAAAATAAAAACAACTGCACAAAATAAAAACTAAGGTTTTATTTATATACATACAAATGTTACCCTGCTACTTAGTTCTTATAAAGCTTCAGGTGCTACCTATTTTAAGGTAGCGGTAGTTCAATTCCATCCTAATAATCTAGGATGAAGCTATATTTTCCAATAATATTATTTATTTTTAAAGGTCATTTTTAAAGTGAATCAAATTTATCGTGCATCCATTTTGGTATATTTCACTAATCCCATACCAGGACTAAGTCACCAACTTCAAACTTTATTTCTTGATCCTTTTTGTAAAAATAATTATTTACTTTCATTTGATGATTAGTTAAATAGTCATCAACTTGAGTACAAACCTTTTGTATTTCAAATAAAAACATAATCCTCCTATCAAGTGAATCTTGATAAGTTGCATCTTTAATAGCCTTATATAGTTGTAAAGAAAAAAACTCTATGTTAATGGGTATTTCAGCATCCATTCCATACAAAAACTAAAATTGTGACATTCCAATAGCTTTCTTTGGAGTGATTCTATCAACCTATAATGCATTAAATAGCTTCTTGGCTAGGTATGTTGATTATCATCCACCAACTTATGAATGATAGTCATCAAGTTATTGTTACTTGATTTATTTTGGCCATTTCCCTGAGGATAGAAATTTGAGCAGTGGACTAATTTTATTTCATATAAATATAGAAATGAGTCAATTCAACTGAAGAGAATTTAGTTGCATTATTTGTTACTATCTTTTGAGGATTACTAAACCTCACTATAATTTTTTTCTCAATAAAATCACATACAAATTCAAAAGTACCTTGCTTGACAGGAATGGCTTCCATCCACTTGCTAAAGTAATCAGTGGTAGTTAAGACATAACAATGGTTGGCCTTTGAAGAGGGATTCAACATGCCAATAAAATATATGCCCTACTAGTATAATGGTTCATTGATTATGACTAGTTTTAAAGGCAATGATGGAAACCATAGATATCCCACAAAATGTTAACATGATTGATATTTATAAACTCAATCCAAACTATCTTGAAAAAGAGTAGGCCAATAGTGCCTTACTCATAAGATTTTATGTGTTGCAACTCATGACAAAAAGTGACCTCCACATGCTCTATCATGGAACTATTTCAATAGTCTCTTTTTTTGTGCTTTATTCACACAATGGTGGAAGACACCATCAATTCCTCTTTTATACAAACCATTATCCCAAAGGATAAAATCCTTTGACTTTTGATTGACAGTGAATTTTTCATTATGTGTAAGATGAGTTGGACATTATCCATCAGTTAGGAAGAAATCAATCTTACTATACCATTCATCAATAAGATCAAAAAATAGAACCATGGGAAAATTTTCATCTAATTAATATTAAAGGTAAGATATCATCGTATCTGTGTCATCTTATTTACCTTTTGTCATTAGTTGTCACAAGTCTCTTCCTCTCACTAGATTTTTTCGTTTGATATCAAGATCAAACTCTTAAACCATAGATACTTGAGTGCCTCTTAGCAATCCCAACTCTTGTTGTGTTAGAATTGATTTCACTATAGTGTTAAGTAAATATACTTTAGTATGTGAATAAAAAATATAGTACCTAAAGGCTTTGCATGCTTTGACTCCAATAAAGGCATGTTTTTCCATCTATGTATACTTTAATTCATAAATTTGCAATGGCTGGCTCATGAAAGCTATGGGAGATTTAATATATTCGTCATTATTTTGTATAAGTATGGCTAACATGGTATGTTAAGAAGAATAACAATAGAGAATGAATTCCATTTGAATTCTTTCTTATTTTTCATCATGTCATAAATGTGGTGAGTTAACTTGAAAAAGTTAGGAATGAACCTTCTAAGGAAGTTAACCTTACTAAATAATGAATTTACCGCTTTCTTAGATGTAGGCATAGGTAAAATTTTAATGGCTTTCACCCTCTCTAGGTCAATCTTCATTCCTTCCTTTGAGATAATGTGCCCAAGAAGTTTTTCTTCAGTCATGGAAAATATTGATTTCTTAGGATTCAAAGAGATCCAATGTTTCCTACACTGAATGAGAACCTCTTCTAGATCAGCCAAATTATTACCTCTCTTCTTGGAGAATACTGTCAAGTCATTAAGATATACAACTATACTCTTATTCTTTAGATATGCACATGCCAAATCCATTGCATTCTTAAATGTTGCTTTGACATTAACAAGCCCAAAGGGCATCTTTTGGTAGGCAAATATCCCCCATGGAGATGTGAAATTTATCTTGTATTGATCTTCTTCTATCACTTTTATCTAATTATATCCTAAAAATTCATCTAATATGGACAATATTTTTGAGCCTATAAATACTTGCAAGGTATGATCTATAATAGGAAACATATATTTATCTTTCAAATAAACTTGATTGATATTATGAAAATTAACACATATGTATTTATCCATTATTCTTTCTTATTGAGACAATTTTAGCTAACCATGTTGAATGATGAATGGGATAAATTATCTTAGCATCAATTAGTTTCTATATTTTATCAAAGATAGTACCTGTGATTGTTGGGTTATGATGGTGAAGCTTTTGTCTAGAAGTTTTTACCTCTAGATGAATTAGAATGTAATATTGTACCTCCTTTGGCTAAAAGGTCATGAGTTTTTTATAATACCAAGAAAATATTGTTAGGAATAAGTGATTAATTATGTAATAACATGCAACACAAAATTCATTCCTTAAACTCATAGTAGCAGAGACATATGAAAGAAAATTTAGATCTAAGCAAATACACAAATAACACTAATATAATGTGGTTCACCCAATGTGGGATATGTCCACTAAGAATCTCTCTATAATATTATAAACAAGAGTACAAGACAAATCTCGTCAAGAAACCTCTCACAGAGATAATTTTCTCCAACCTGAATTTACACCAAAATTCCTGAGATGATAAGCTACACCTCAAACCTGATCACACCAACTGAAGAGAGAATACAAAGCTAAAAAATGAGATAAAAATTCAATTATTAATGTGTTTCCCCTCACCCTTATTTATAATGTCCAAAATCCCTTGAAAAATGTGCCATAACATGGAGATAACCATATCACCCCAAATAAGGGAGGTTACAACCACTCGAGATAAACATAATACCACAATTGTCTCAACACCTTACCCACTTCTCCATAAAACATGCCACAAAAGTGGGAAGTGGTTATCATACTCAAAAATATGCCCCACCTTTTGTGAAAGTAAAAATTACATGTTAAAATTTCTTGGTAATTTTATTTTTACCTTAGGGGTGTTGAAATGGGCTCCACATTCAATTATCTCCCACTTGGAGTTCATTTATCCTTGAAAAAAATTTAACACTCCTCCATGATTTTCATGGAGACCAACCAAAGATGAATATAACCTCAACTTACCCAATGTAACTACCTTGGTCATCATATCTGTAGGATTCTAGGTCATATGTATCTTTTCTAGCTTCACCATGTTTTCCTCCAAAGTTATCCTAATGAAATGATACTGCAACTATAAGTGCTTCATTATTGAATGCAAAGTGGAGTTATTGGATAAATGTATAGCATTTTGACTATCATTATTTAATCCCCCAACTTCTTTCTTATGACCCAACTCATTAAGTAATTGTTGTAAATAAATCATCTCCTTGCTAGCCTCTATAACAATAACATACGTAGCCTCTGTAGTTGATAAAGCCACAACTTTTTGTAACTAGAAAATATAACTAACCAATGTATCCTCAATAGTAAATACATAACCTATCATACTCCTCTTTCTATCAATATCTCCATCCATATCTAAGTCCACATAACCATGAAAAGTGGTGTTTGATCCACCAAAACACAATGTTGTACCCATGGTTCCTTTCAAATATCAAATAATCCTCTTCACTACTTTCCATTGCTCATAACCTAGATTACTCATGTACTTACTTACTACTCCCACTACATGGGAAATATCTAGCCTAGTACAAACCATATCATACATTAAGATACCAATCATTGATGAGTAAGGTACCCTAGACATCTTTAGCATTTCTTCTATCTTAGGGCACTACTCCTTTGATAATCTAAAATGGCCTATCAAAGGAGTCCCAACCGGCTTAGCATCTTGCATACTAAAATTCTTCAAAACTTTCTTCATGTAATCTTCCTAAGATAAGATTAGCTTCCTCTCTTTCCTATCCTAAGTTATCCTCATACCAAATATTTTCTTTATGGCACCCAAATTATTCATATAAAAGGACTCACCAAGCTACTTCTTGAGTACTTGAATCTGTTACATGTTCTTTCCTACAACCAACATGTCATCTACATATAATCATAGGATAATATAATTTCCATCCTCAAATATCTTGATATACACACAATGGTCATAATGGCACCTAGAGTAACCCTATTCCAACATAAATCTATCAAACTTCTTATACCATTGTCATGGAGCTTGCTTCAGGCCATACAAGCTCTTATTTAGTATACACACTAATTTATCCTTTCCTTTGACCTGATAACCCTATGGATACTCCATATATAATTACTCCAAATCACCATGAAGGAATTTTATCTTCACATCTAATTGTTCTAAGTGAAAATCCTCTACTACAACTATACCAAGCACAGTTCTAATAGAAGTCATCTTAACAACATGAGAAAAAATCTCATCAAAATCAATATCTTTCTTATATGCAAACACCTTGACCACCAACCAGGCCTTGTACCTTTTTCTTCCTCCATCATCTTCTTTTATTTTGTATACCCACTTATTTTTTAATGCTCTTTTGCCTTGGTTAGCTTCAGCAAATCCCATGTCTAGTTCTCCATGAGACTCGTTCCTCTTCCATGGCTTTCTCCCACTTCTTCCTAGCATTCACCTACAATGCTTCCTCAAAACATTTTGGTTCTCCACTATCAATAAGTAACAAATAACTCAAATATGGGAAAAACATTAAGGAGCTCTTATTACCCTAGAAAACCTTCTTATTACAAGAGTTTGGGGTTCTTATGTAGGAGGTTCCTAAACTATCTCCTTGGACACCTTACCATTTGTAATATCATCCAACACTATGTACTCTTTATGTTCTTATTCCTACAACTGATCCTTATACATGCTTTATTTTTAAGACAACATCCCTAGACTAGAATATTTTATTTTCTCTAAGACTCTTAACCCATAAACCAGAGTCCTCCTCACCATAACCAATAAAGGTGCATTTCTCATACTTAGCCTCTAACTTGGTCCTATCTTTCTTGGTGACATAAATAAATGTCTCACATCTAAAGACCCTGAGAAAAGAATAATTAACTTTTTTACCAGACCAAGCTTCCTCATGTACGCCTCCATCCAAAGGCACTAAACATCCTTTGTTAATCAGATATACCATTGTGCTAATTGCTTCTACCCAAAACATTAAGGGTATCCCTACATGTAATATCATGCTCTTATCACACTCTATGATTATCCTTTTCATCCTCTCTAACACTCTATTCTCCTATGGCATCCCTGGAACTATTCTTTGCCTATGAATTCCATTTACTAATCAATAATCATCAAATACTTTGCTACAAGACTCACCTCCATTGTCTGAATTGAGACATTTCAACTTGAGACTTGTTTCATTCTCAACCAAGACTTTCCATCTCTTGAATGTTTCAAACACATAAAATTTATTCTTAATGAAATAAACCCAAAATTTCCTAGCTACATCATCAATAAATGTAACAAATAATCTAAACCACCAATAGAAGATACCTGAGCTAGCCCCAATACATCTAATTGAACCAACTCCAACTTATTATCCTTATTCATAGGTCTAACCCTCAAGAACTTCAATCTCTTTTGATTCATGTACACAAAATCATCATAGAAGTCCAAATCAACCTATTTTAATCTGGGAAACTTATTTTTCAAGATCTCCATGCCCTTTCAACTCATATGACCAAGCCTATAATGTTAAGAAGTTACATCTCCATTTTCAACAACTAAATTACAATGATCAACACTACTATTCAAATACAAAGTTCCAATTTTCTTACCTCTCACAACCACAAGATAATTCTTGGTAACTTTCGAAGAGTCTACTATAAACATCACAAAACAACCCTCACTATCCAACTACCCCGTTGATATTAAATTTCATCTTAACTATGGGACATGTTTGACATCCTTTAGTATCCATGTGTTCTCATTCTGCATATTCACCTGAACACAACCTTTCCCTACTATAATGCATGGTTCATCATCACCAAGATAAACATGTCCAAAATCTCTTTGACATAATTAGTAAAATGATGCCTATGTGGGGTGGCATGAAAAGAAGCCCCTAAATCTAATACCCAAGATTCAAAAACATTATCCAAGGAAAGAATTCAAGCATCTTGACTAATAGTACATGTTGTCATATTTACCTCCTTGGTATCCTCATGTTTGGTCTTCTTATCCTAAATTTCCAAACATTACTTCTTTGTGTTTCCACTTTTCCCATAGTGCTAGCACATCATCTTGGCTCTATATTAGATCTTCCCTAACCCTTTGACTTTCCATGGTTTCCTTTACTTCTATCCTTTTGTCTCCCTCTAGTCTCCACCATCAAATCATTCCCTAAAGATGATTCCCCAATTTTCTTCCTTCACATTTATTCATTAAGAATCACACCTATAACATCCCTTAGCAGGGATGACATTACTCATAGCCATAACTAGGTTATCCAAACTATCAAGTAAGGAACATAAAATCAATAAAGCTTTAACTTCATCTTCAAATTTAATACCAACAGAATTTAGCATGGTCAAAACCATATTAAAATCATTTAAATGATTAGCTAAAAAACCATTTTTAGACATTTTCATATTAAATAACCTTTTCATCAATAATAAATTATTAGAGGTAGAGGGATTTTCATATAACTCCCCTAATTTCTTCATCAGACTAAATTTTTTCATCTCCTCTAAAATATTAAAGGCAACAAAAGATGCAAGGCACAATCATATGGCTCCCAGTGCTTTCATATCAATCAAATTAAAATCTACCTAATTTATACCTAAAGGTTAGCCAACTTTCCCCATCAAAGGGTTATGAAGATACTTCTAAAACAATTAATCCTCTATTTGCATCTTCCATAGTTCAAATTTCTACCCATTGAATTTTTCAATTCTAGATCGCCATTATTTGCCATAGATCCCACTCAAACTAATATTTTTTCCTCTGATTCACCACTTTAGAAAACTACTAAAGCTAGCTATGATACTAGTTGTTAGGAATAAGTGATTAATTATGCAATAACATGCAACACAAAATTCATTCCTCAAAATCATAGTAGTAGAGACATATGAAAGAAAATTCAGATCTAAGCAAATACATACATAACACCAATATAATGTGGTTCACCCACTATGGGCTACATCTACCAAGAATCTCTCTATAACATTATAAACAAGATTACAATATAACTCTCAACAAGAAACCTCTCATAGAGATAACTTTCTCCAACCTAAATTCACACCAGAATTCTTGAAATGCTAAGCTACACCTCAAACCCGATCACACCAACCAAAGAGAGAATACAAACCTCAAAAATGAGGTGAAAAATGCAATGCTTAATGTGTTCCCCTCACCCCTATTTATACTTTCTATAATCCCTCAAAAAATGTGCCATACCATGGAGATAACCATATCCTCACCAAATAAAGGAGGTTACAACCACCTAGGATAAGCATAATCCCCTGATTCTCTCAACACCTTACCCACTTCTCCATAAAATGTGCCACAAATGTGGGAATTTATTAAAATACTAAGAAAAAAGGCCCACCATTTGTGAAAGTAAAACTTACATGTTAAAATAGCCCCAATAATTTTATTTTTACCTTAGGGGTGTTGAAACAAGCTCCACATTCAATCAATATATCAATATATTTCCTAAGAAGCTTAATGAATGCTTATTTTTCCTCTTGGAAACAACATTTTCTAATGTTGACCATATTGGGATATTCATCATTACCCAAATTAACTTGTACTTCTATAACATAACTCTCACCATATTCTTTTTTTTTTTAAACTGATCATGCTTATCAAAAAAATTCTAAAGAAACAAACCTTTTAGGGATTTTATTTCCTTTCAATTGAATGACATCTTCATTATCATCATGCTCAAGGTTAGTATTATCTATTTTTGTTTGGCATGGAAGTGAACTAATTCCTTTAAAATATAGTTCTTCAAAATTATCTTATTGATCATAGAAAGCAGTGATTTATTTGTCATCATTAAATAACTACCACTGATCAACATTGTCTAGAACCCTTATATGTAAAACCATATCTAATCTATAGTTACCTTCTCAAAAAAGTGTAGGTTTTTGATTTGGCATGAGTAGAGCTATAGTAATGATAATAAAATTATCTCTAGATTTTTGATCATGAGGAATGAAATTGATTGAAAAGGCTATAAAATCAAGTGTTGTATTCAAAACTCGATCATGAAAGTGCCTTAGCTTGTTATTTTTTACTTGGTATTGGCCATGAATTTGCTTTAAAATCAACTCAATGTCTCTTTATGATTTTAAAATTCTCACTCCTTTTTATTATGCTTATTCCAGTCCTAACAACAATGTTTCATACTCTACTGTGTTATTAATATTTTCAAACATTAGTTTTTAAGAATAAGGATATACCTTACCATCAGGTGATACAAATACAACTCTAACACCCAAACCAAAAGAAGATCAACTACCATTAAATTCAAACATCTATATTTTATCTTGTTCTTCTTGTGTCTCTTGTTCTTATATGTCCTTGCCCAATTCTAGGTAATAAACTCCATGATTTGATTCTTCAAAAAGAATCTATGATCTTGGATCATCTGACTTAAAAACTATATACTTGGATTTATTCTTGGGTTTAAGTTTTTTATTCACACGTCTAATTGGAATATGAGAAAAATACCAATCCATCTTGACTTCTCCTCCTAGTTATTTGTTGAAGTTTTTACTCAACAACATTTAATAATAAATATAAATATTTGCTAACAGAATTGTCATTTTAAGTCTCTTATCTAGAAAAGTTGTTAGAACAACTTGAACATCTTTAATTTTTCCAATCAAGGGAACTTGTCTTTCCATTAAGTAACATCTCCCTATTGAATTATTCATATTGAAGCCAAAGGAATCAGATGATTTATATGGCATAACATTATCAAAAGCTTTAGAATTAAGGATACAATTGCTCAACTTGAACCCATTGATTAAGAGAGATACATAGAATGGTTCTATTCTTTTCGATGTGGAAGAAGATGTGGGAGAGTTAAATGTAGAATTGTTTTAGAAAGAGACCTTTTGGGGGAGTATTCAAGATACCTTTATAAGAATTATTTGTTTTGTTTGACATTTACATTGAACATACTTAACTAGTCTATTTAGCTAATCTAGATAGGACCTCAAGTATTCAGATTTTGACACTTGAATCTTAGATTTCTTGATGTGGTCAATAATGTCAAAATAAGGGATAAACATAGAAAAAGTAGTATTAACTTCATGTGTATGAGTGACTAGCTTATGAGTTTGATAAGAAGATGCTTCATTTTTATCTTTTAGAGTAAGAAAAGTAGGTAAAGGACTACCTCTTTTGAGAATGTTAACATCTGACTTGGAGTCTTCTTTCTCTTTCCCTCATTTCTTGGAAGATTTTTCACTATCTTGTTGAATTTATGACCTTATAAATAATGCAAAAGATTGAATATGATCCTCTTCAATCACTTCTTCATAATCACTTTCTAATTGATATTCGAAGTAGCATGTATTGGAGTTACCAACAAGATCTACAAAATCATCATTAGCAGCAAATCTTTGATTAAAGTTAGTAGCCATATGATCTTCTTCATTTATTTCAACATGAATTTTTGGAACATCCTCAATTTATAGTTTTTTTGGAGGCCCATCAATATGATTCTAGTTTTGATTTTTAAAATTATGTGTAGGTGCATTCTTGATAGAAGCAGAATGAGCACCTTGAGTTATTTGTCTTTTAACTTGAAACAAGTCATTAGCTAATTTCTACAACAGGGGATTAGTAGTGGTTTTTAATGTAGTCAAATTAGAAATATCAACCTTATAATTTGTTTTCTTGATCTTCCCAACCATAATAAGGTCATCTTCAACCATTATAACAATGTTCTGAGCTACTACTAAATCAGCAATATGTGCCCTACACAATTGATAGATAACCTATGATAACTAAGCATTGATGAAAAAACACTTCTAATTATCACCAATGGGTTGAGTAGTTAGAGGTATTTTTTACAGTAGTCTATTAAATTTAGCAATGAAATCTTACATGTGTTCATGTGGTTCTTTTTTAAGATGAGTCAATTGGGTGAGCAATATGTGTGAGTCTTCATCAACTTTAAATACTTTTTTAAATTAATCACGCATGGTGGTCTAATTAGTTATGATGAAAAGATCTAAGTGATAGAACCATTTTATAGCTAAGTCATGTAAGGTTTCAATGAGGACTTTGATTGACACATCTTCATGCTCAACACAAATCACTCCACATGTTACAAAGAAAGTAGTTAAGTGCTCATCCATACTTTATTTTCCATCCCTTGTAAACTTAGGAAAGTTATTTCTTGATCCCTTAGGAAAGTCATAGAGAGGAAGAGTTAAATTCAATGGGCCAGTCACTACCCCCCAAGGGATATGAAGTTATTTCACCATTCTTCTGATAATAAGGAATTAAGTATTAATAGGTTGGATTATTCTTAAAGAATTATGTTACAACTGATTCATAGGATTTTGTACTTGTCTGATAGGCCAAAAAATTTCTCTTCTTGTTCTAGCCTAGGGAGGAAAGCTAAAATTAAACTATTTTTGTAGTTGAAAGAAGTCATCAGTTTGGCCTTGAGATCTTCTTAACCTAGTGAAAGGTTGATTTGTAAAATTGAATCACTTATGCTTATCTTAAATATTTGTTTAAGTTACTTTAGATTTATGGGCAAGTACTTGGTAAGCCATTACTTGACATGCAACAACTTAAGATAAGTAAAGCACTTTTTTTGACATGCATCAACTTAAGATAAGTAAAGTGTTTCTTTTAGATGAGTAAAGCTATCTTCACAAAACATGCATTTATAATCACAAGTGCACCTTTATGCTGCATGCATCTTTTTACATGGTAATGTGGAAAAATGTAATTTTTTAGAACTAACCACTAGTCTGTGTCTATCTTACCCTTGTGTGGATAATCTAATCTATTTTTGGTTTGGTTAAGATCATATTTCCTCAATGGAGTCACCAGAAACTGTTGGCTAGATATTTTTTAGGCTAGCAAAAAATACCTAGGTAGTCAAGGGATTAATCCCCTTTATTTAAAGGTGAAGCTCCTATACTCTTATTTTTATCTACTCTAACTATTCACACTTTAGTTTCTCACAAATTATACTAATTATTCATAGGATATACACAAGTTATCTTATTTTCAAGTATTACTTCAATCATAAATTTCATGAACTATAATAGAGTAATTTTATATCAATTAAGCAACTGATTAATAAATTTATGAAAATAAGTATTTAGAAAGTAAAGAATGAAAATACTAGAATATGTGAGAAAGAAGGAAATTATACTTCACAACAAGTAGTGTTATAGAGCTTATTGTATTCATATAAATAGATAAACATACAAGATATGATAATTCTTTCAATAAACAATTAATAAAGATTTGAACTCATGTTCAGTTTAAGTGATAACACAAAGTTTACCATTTTAATCCTCAAAGAATGCATCAAAAGATATTATTATACATAAAGTTCTTCAGAAATCAACTTTCTTCTTATTCACTTTTAGCAAAGTTCATACAAAAACACACCAAAATTTAAATGAAAAGTTTTAGATCACTTCATCTCTTTTGCATAACAGTTATAATTTATTTTTTTAAATTATCATCCCCTTAGCATGCAAGCCTTCACCCATACTTATAATATTTTAGATATCAAAAACAAATAGGAGACAACTCCTTGAATTCATCATTTTCTATGTTAAAATCTAAAAAACATTGAGAGACTTATTCCTTAAATTTCTTCTGTGGCATGCAACAGTTGATGACATGTTGCATTTCTTAGTTTCTCTATTTGGATCAAATATAACTTCCTTGAATGTTACCCATAGATCATTTAAGTAATTTGTTTTAAAAAAATGACTTCAATTAATGACCTCTAGCCAAGTTACTTGAGTCTTACATTTTACAAAGTAACTTATTTTTACAAGTAACTTCTCTGAGTGACATTACTTACAAAGTAACTACTTAAAAAAAATTACTTAAAATAAATTTATGAAAAAGATATAAGAAAATAGAATAAGCTGATAATAGAAACAATAAAACTCACTCTAGTTCATGAACTTCTATTCTACACTTTTCCTTGTACTTGATGTGTTGAGACATCATAAACTAAATGGTTGAATCATCTGACTTGACAACTAATTACCTTTTTGTTTCAAATCTCAATAGTTCCCTTTCTAACTTATTACAATATCCCTGAACCTTTTCAAGATTGGATTCCAACCTTTTGACTTGTTTTTGGCTTTTAATTAACTCCTTTATTTATTTTGATGTGAAGGGAGTCATGGCCTTCTCAATTACTTGATTGAACTGTTGATGTAATTATTCATGGTCCTTGGTGTTTATTTTGACCAAACATTAGTGAGATAGAAGATACAATCCTCCATATCTACTTTTACATTATAAGTATCTTCTTCTAGAGTCTTCCTTTCTTTAAGCATTACCCTAAAAATGTGCATGTGAAAACAAATGATGTGTTCTTTTTGCTTTGATTTTGTAATCGATCCCTCTGGAACAATCTTTTCTTCCATTAAAATATTTTTACTTAAATAATTTATTTATTGAATGCTTTCTTGTTATAATTCAAATATTCCATTTTCAATTTCAATCTCCTTCATCAATGTTTTCAACTATGCCAATTTATTCTCAATATCAGCTAAAGTGTTTGGGACCTTAGGAAACAATTTTTGTATAGTTTGTAATATTTGCTCTATCCATTCATCAATCACTTTAGCCTTGTCACCAATTTATTCCACCTCAGTTATTGTTTTTTGATTAATCATATCTTTTGAAAGTAATGGTTTATGAGGAGTAGATCTTGCCACTTTGGTAATTATTTAACACAACTTATAAATTTGTTCCTTTAACTTGGCTTTATCACCCTTCTCTTCATCAAGCATCTAAAAAAGAGTATTGATAAGGGTGTGTGTGTCCTACTTCAGGATCTTTTTAGTGACTTATCTAATGGATACCTTTGTAATTGATAAGTCTTCTTCATTTATTTCACCTTTATGCTTACCCTATGGAGGAACTGAAATTTCTACAAATTTTTGACCTGAAGGCTCAATTATTAGCTTTGAATTCACTCTGGCACTTTTGGTATTTTTACCCTTATGATCAATACTTTTCAGAAGCTACAATTTTATCTCCTCTAAGTTAATTTCTTCTTTTGATTTAGGATCTATTTGCAATGCCAACCATGAGGAGAAATTTGTACAACTAGAAGTGGTTGAATATATTACAATTTGTTACTAATTATTTTTCACCACTATCATTTGAGAAAGAAATTTTGTACATAAAATATCTTCTAATTGAACAACATTAGAAACTATTTGTTCATATTTTTATTTATCTACATCTTTTTATTTCTCTACCTCTTTCTCAAAATTTTATTGTTCTTTGTATTCTCTAGTGATTTTATCCTTAGGTTCAATTGTTACCTTTTATTGTGATACCTCTTGAGATTAGATCATTTATTCAGTAGTTACTTGCTCTAGCTCTTTTTGGATATGAATATAAGGAATGGTAGGTTGATCCTTAAAATTAGGTGGAAGTGGATCAGTAGGTGGAGAAGATGGGGGAAGAGGAAGAAGAATATCAGTCTCCTTCTAAAAAGGTTTCTTAAGAGGTTTGAATCTAGGAGACTTTGGAGGTGGCATGAGTGTGGAAGGATCTACTTCTTTCACTATTGGTTGTATGTTTTTCAATGGTAATGAAAATGAATATGTTATGGGTGTGGTAGGAATAGGAGTGGTAGAAGAGGGAATGGTAGAAGTGGGAGTGGTAGAAGAGACCAGAGGAGATGTAGGGGTGACTAAATGAATTAGTTCCTTTTATCTTACTAGGGAGTATGTGTTATCAACATTTTTCTTTAGTTTCAACTTCTTCTTTGGATCTTTACTAACTTTTCCTTGCAATGCTTTCCTTTTATAACTTACTTGGACAATTTATGTCATTACTAGATCCTTCATGTATTAGCCCTTACTAAGAATCCATGTTGAAGTCATAACAAGAACTACTAAAGTTATCTCAATAATAGTCTTTACTTGATTCTTTTTGTAGTAAATTTTTGGGAGTGGATCATTATCTCCTCCTGTTGCATGATAAGAATCATGAATTAATTACCCATCATCTTTCATAACTTTAGAAATGGTATTCAAATCAAAAGAGTTAATTTTTTACACAGTCATCCTATTATTATCTCTTCTCACTTCAAATTCATCTCTACAATCAATATAGAAGTCCTTTATGGAAAGGATATCCATATAATCATTACAAACTATATTTTGTGTTATACTCTAAAATCAAAATTTTATCTATCCTCAAAATGTGATTGATTGTAGTTATAATACATCTTTATTTGTACATTTTTGGCCTTATAAATTCTTGCACAATGATAATGGCCAATAAAAATAGGAAAACCAACTAAAGAATGGTGTACTTTTGACTGTAGATCATGCAATTCCACCAGTTGCCTACATAACTCAATTAAAATCCATTTATCACTAGGATACCTTGGTAAATTTATTTGTGTCCTTATGAAACCACCAACTATGATGTATGTGAAATTCAAAAATTGAATTAAAATGCATCCAAAATGGGAAACTGCCTCCCAAACTACATCAAGTACTCTTTTGGCCTTTAAATAAACATTCAATTTATAAATGACTTCATAAAATAATCCATCATTTACCTTTTTATAGTACTTGAAGTATTTAAAAAGAGTCAATTGAGGGTAATATTTATAGATGAGCTCTTTTACCAACAACCCTTTTGTAGTAAACCTAAAAAAGGTTCCACTCGATGCTACAACATATACTAAATATGAAGTCATTTTAAAGTCAAGAGTCTAAAAAACATTACTCAATTACCAATAAATTTTATCACTTATCACTCTTTACCATTCAATAATAGTATAACTCCTATTGATATCAATAACCCTTGTATAGGCATACATCTAGGTGGAAAAGTTCTTAGCATTTTTATGTCCATTGATTTTATATAGTAACTGAGTGATGTCATCAACTTCTTAGACCAAGTCATATCTCGATATTTGCCTTGGAAATATTAAGGGTTGTTTTGATTTATCTAGATAAGTTGTATTCATTATCTTGATACACTCTAGTGTTTTACTCTCCCATAGATGTTTATCTTTTTCTATTGATAAATCTATCAATTTAAGTCTTGTTGGGATCTTCAAATAGTAGTCAAAATACTGAACATCTAATCTGACCACCACATTACCTTTAGTATATTTTATTGTTCTAGTGAGAGAATGTAAAGCTTGGTAAAATTGTAGCTTGCAAGATCCCAATATTGGTCATTGATAACATGAGTGGTGTTTTGATTTTTGCTTTGGACATTTACAATAACTCATTTATGGAAATATGTCCCATGTTAGTGTCATTGATTTCAGACATTTTGGATGCAATGCAAGACTCAATGGGATATCCCTTTTATTCATACTTCATCTTTGCTTCTTTTGACTTCTCAACTATCGTTCTTGTAGTCTTCCCTTTCCTACTTATCCCTAGAAATTTTTCAAGTGCAAGCTCAAGAACTTCTTCAATCAGAGTTACTTCTTCTTCTACTCCTGACATTTGTTGTAACTGATACCAGAAAGACTTGGTAAATGCTCTTGAAAGCTTAGTAATTATTCTTGTTGGTTTATAAAAGGTTAAACAACTAAGTTAAGTTGTCTTGAATAGCAATCCTAAGTGAGCTTTAGGTATTAGGAAATGACAGTAGTAGTAAACCTTGAAAAATCCAAGACACTCATTCTAAGTAATAGGGTATCATAATTTTGAGAAGGTATGGGTATTTCTCAAGTCTTCAAGATTGAAAACTCTGAGCAAGTGATAAGCATTTAAAACTTTGGGTTTCTTTGGGAAAGTTACTATGGTTAGAAAACTTGATGAATTAGAAGCAAGAGATAGTCAGAACTCTGGGTAAGCAATGTTCCTTAGGAACTCCATGTAACATGGTACTAGTTGTTCAAGTTTGGGATTCCAAGTGAGTAATAAGTTATGAAGAGTCTGAGTAGGTAATTTAGGTCAATCTATAGGGATTTATAGAAAAAAATATATCTTTTTGGATTTTACTTAATAATTTTCATATGCAAAGTTTTTATAAATAATTTTACAAGGTTTTAAACAACGTTGTGCATGCAAAAATAGATTACAATAGCAAGCAAAACAAGAAACAATAGAGAAATGTTAAAAATAGTGAATGAAATATTAAAAAAGGAAAATGAGATAAACACACAAAATAGGGTCATGAAAAAAAATTGGAAACAATCTAAATACCTCTACTTTAAATGGGTTGTGAAGATTTTACACCAAAATCACTCCAAAATCTCAAACAATATCATTTGATATTTGTAGGGGAAACAACTAGGTTAGAAAATTAGAAATCCAGGTGGGAAATGAGGTGGAATTTTATAATTTTTATATTAACTCATGCATTAATGACAACTAAGTGACACATGTGAGGAAAGCTACATAAGCATTTTGATGACTGTCGGGCTTCATGGACCGCTTTGCTTAATTTGGTCTACGAAGTCAAGTAGCTTTACAACTCTAATTTGGTCTAAGCTTATGAATACTTCAAACTTGCAAACCTTTATTGATTTGAATTATGAATTTAATCAAATTATGTAATTTCAAAACATTATGTTATTCTAATTAGTGCTTTGTGGGTTTACGAATCTACTTTACTCAGCTTTTATGAGAAGCAAAGTTATTTTGCAATTCCTATTTAAATCGGATGGTGTAACTCAGGTTTGTGATGATAACTTACTTCACCTTTTTTATTAATTAAAGTAACTTAGAGAACCTAAGTTGGCCTAGCAGTGAATCTAAACACTTAGTTTTTTTAATCTTTTAGAAAGATGGACAAATGGGTTTTATGATAATGACCCAGGCAAACATTTTATAACCTTCTAGAGTAATTTGAAGCAATCTTGGTAACAAAATCAATCATAGTGAAAAATACTAAAGTCTAAGTCTTATTTAGGGGACTAATTTTTTACAAGGGTAATTAAATCACATAATACAAAAGAGAAAATTTCAATAAGGGTAACCCAAAATTTTTCAAGTGTAAAATTTGTGGGGACACTAAGTAGTTAGTTTACTAGTAAGGCTAGTTAGTGTGTAAACATGTCCAAGGATTTATTTAATGCTAACCTATCTCATATGTGACACAATCATTAGATTCCACCTTTAATTTTTTCAATAGGAAAATACAAGTAATGGTGTGACTTTACTATATGTATTCTTGTTGGGTTATTTTAGTTAATTCTAACTCAGGCATTGAAGTCTATCCCAACAAGCTAGTGCACTGGCCCTATCATGCCAGAGTTAGGTATCATGTGCTCACCCAAAGCATGAAACGAAAGACTAGTTACCAAAGGTTTTGTAACACAATAAATTATGTTTTTTAATCCTTTGTTATTCATATCTAAAGGATTATTTAATAACACAAATATACTATGACTATCTTTCTTGTCCCAGATGTAACTACCATTATTACAAGGATCACCATTATTATCTAATAGTAGTGACTTATAAAATAAAAATATACCAATAACAAGACAAATAAATAAACCATATCCATCTCTATCACTTAGTGTATTTCATCATTCATAACATAATTTGGTAAAAACTAGAATCTCCCATTAGATGCTTAATTAGTTATAAGGCAAAGCTCTATTATCTATTCTCTAAAAATACCATCATTACAAAAGATTACAATAGGGGTATTTATACTTTTTTTTTCCATAACCAATTATTAATATCATTAATATAATATTAAATGGTGCATGTACTCCCAATAGACTGAGAGTCATACAACTTTACAAAAATTTCTTCTTGAGGACCTAAGGCCCTGTACCCCTAGATCCTTGCTCTATGTTATAAATTGGTGGTTGTGTGTTCTATTCCTTGCAAGATAGTATAAAACCTATGATAAAAATGGTTGAAGTGTACCATATGAATCATTCTTCTAACTACTTTTACTTCCCACATGTTCCACTTCCCATGCACTCTGCTTCCCACATGTTCCCCTATTCTTTTGCTTTTATTTTGAGTCCTATGTTCTTGAGTTCCTTGTGACATTTTCTTTTGATTGGGTTCTCTCACGCTGATTCTTATATACCATTATCCTCTTTCATATATCAATTCATGCACCATGATGATTGTACACCTGGTAGCTATGCATCATGGTCCTCCCACACCATGGTCCTTCTACACCATGTCAGTCTTGTGCCAAAATGAGACAATGGTCCTTCCACACCATGATAGTCCCATGTGTAAAACTTGGATAGTACTTAATCAAAATTTACTGGCCAACATCACCCACACTATTCCCTTATTTCATCCTAGACTAAGCCATGCTAGTGTCTTCCAAAAATTTAGGCCCCTTCTTAAATTCCTTCTTCAGACCATCCCAATGGGATAGTGCATCGATGACTTTGGAAGTTATTATTTTGATGGCCTCTTTTTATTCTTTCAACTCCTTAGTTTGGGTTAGAATCTTGATCATTTTTACCTGTTCATCTAGAGATATGCTAGCATCCTTTTGGATGTCTTCTAGTATAGAAACCTCCTTATCAACCTATCCTTGGAGGGTGGTAAAATGTATATTTAACTAATAATGATGGTTATTATTAGCATTCTCCATACTTTATATGTATTTAAATTATTTTTTGCACTCGATGTGGTGTTTTATTAAAAGGGAAACATCAGTCTCTTGCCACCTCAAGACCTATTTAACTTAGAATTGGACCTCAAAAACTTTATTTGGCTACGTTAGGCATGAAAAAATGTCATCTAAAATGGGTATAAATTCCCCAACTCTCTCCAATGTGTGCTTTTATATGTCAACTAATATGGTGAACTATTTAATTTCTTTCCCCTCATTACATGGCATGGGTCACTCTTTGCATTTTTATCAACAATCCAACCAAGGTCTTTAGCTTTATGAATACATCCCTATCCATTAGTATGCCATCTATAAGTGTTGGATCATCCTTAAAAATTCTTTTTATAGAGGGTTAAAACCTTTACTTTCACATCTATGCTCTCTTGGATCTTTTGTTTCAAAGAGGTCACTTCCTCAGCTGGCACTTGCTTTTTTTAAGTACTTTATTTTACATGTCCACTACCTTGGCATGTTTCATCTCCACTATGTATACATCAAAATTTGAAAAAAATATTTTGGTACATTATTTCCTTGCCAATTTTCAAAAATGAAGCACTAGCTATCAATGGGGTGTGGCTTTATAGATCTACCCTCATTGTATCTAGCAATGTTAGAACATCCAAACCTAAGGTGATGTTATCCAGTGGGAGCTCAAACTCATACACCTCATTATACATGTCAAGTAGGAAGGACACCTACTTTCTAGTCTTAGAAATTTATTCCTTGGGATGGAATTGCAGCCAAAGATAAAGTTTCATGTCTTCTATGTCAAACTGGTAACATTCATACATAGTGGTTGTTGTTCCTGCATCTTCTTATCCTGATTCAATCAATCCCTTCCCCTTATTGGGGTCTCATTCTAGATCAATATCCTGGTGGCCACTAATGGCCATCTCAATTTCTTCCACACTATCTTCTTCATTTTATTCTATCTCAACATCAAGTAGGGAGTCATTAGATGTGGCCTTCTCTTGCACCAGTTAGTGAGTCCTCTTAGAATCTGATCCTAAGCTATGGATTTGCACCTAAGGTAACTCTTGTTAGGGTTTTTGTCTTGGATGCAGCTATGGGGTAGTTCCTATGGTAGTCCTCAAGGAATATGGAGGTGGATAAAGTGGGGGTGAAGGTAGAAGTGGAGGTGGAAAAGGTGGTGGAGAAAGAGGGAGATTGGGCTGAGGAGATAAAGGGTCAAGGATAAATGAGTGTAGAGAAACAAAATGAGAAGGGAATGGAGAATTATGAGGAGGTGAACTATGAGGAGGGGATAGAGATGGATGAGGTGGTGAAGGTGAAGGGTGAGATAAAGGTAGAGGTGTATAAGGATGAGAAAAGGTGGTTTTGGAGGGTTGTGCCTTTACCATCCTTTGCTTCTTTTCGGGGGGCTAATGCCCACTCAAACTTATGCTTGGTATCAGTCACTTCTTCCTCCTTAATTGTGGTGCTTGGGGGAGTCTTTCCTTGGGATTTCCATCTTGAGGGTGCTAGTTGGGGTATAACACATATAAAAACTTATGAACTTACTCCCTAACCAAAATATCCTTAACCTTTATATCAGTCAAGTCTATTTCCAACCTCTCCACATAAGCCTTCTTACCTAGATATACATAGATTTTTTGGAGGCTATGAAGATCCACGTCAATCCTTTTTGTCTAAAAAATGAATATATATATATATATATATATATATATCCAATTAATTGATTCTATTAAGTACTGAGTAGAGAAGGCATATGGTAGCTTGAGCCATGCTGAAAGATCTCCTGATGGAATCATAGATATCTATATAAGTGATAAATGTTGTTTTATAGTGAATTATGCTTTATCTATAGCTAGGGGGTAAGTCTTTGGGAATTCACCACTCATTCTCAAATTCTTCCTTCATCCCATCAAACCAATACCTCATCTTTATCTTGTATGAGGGGGTGATATGTTGGGGCAAATAGAATCCTTGTAGAGCTTCATGGGGGACTTATGAGTGGGAGGGTGCACCCACTTTAATTCACCCAAACTATAATATAGTACTCCATGTTATGTTGTGGAGCCTATTTCTAAATTACAATGTATTTTAAAATATTGTACATTTTAAATGTATTTTACACTCTATATGTATTATGGATCCCTTTTAATAGGAAACCACTTTTGGATTGATTCTACCCATGGTTTTGGTACCCGTTATTTTTTGATATTGTTTTGTTGATGTGTTATGTATTGATGGATATTTCATAGGTAATACATCATGAGAACTCAAGTTTGATAAGGAAGAAAAGAGGGTGTGAATTCAGGTGTAAATTTAGGAGGATTTGTTGAGCACATCTCCAAACAATATTTATGCATTGTAATTGTGAGAAAACTGATCTGAGAGTGGCTTTTACTCTCATGGATTGTAATAAAATTTGAGCAACTGTTTCTTGGTGGATGTATCCCATATTGGGTGAGCCACATTATATCTGGTCTTCTTGTTGTGTATTTTATTTTTGTTCTTTATGCATCTTTTTGTATATCTATTATTGTGATTCTATGAAATTATTCTACATCAATTTCTATTTTTATTCCTAACAAATGGTATCAAACCTTCAGGTTTTATTTACTAAAGTATTGAATCAAAGGAAGGTTTATTAGTTCAAGTGGGATCTATGGATGATGATCACAGATCAAAGGTTGAAAAGTTCAATTAATAGAAATTTATTCTATGGAAGATGCAGATGGAGGTTTACCTCTATCAAGATGACCTCCATGCTCCACTGGAAGGAAAATTAAAGCAACTGGTGAGTATGAAAAATGAGGCTTGGGAGCTATTTGATAGAAAAGTACTTAGGGCCATTAGGTTATGCCTTGCATATTTAGTCAAATTTAATATATCATAGGAGAAGACCATATAAGGTCTCATGAATGCATTAGGGAAGTTATATGAGAAACCCTCTACTTCTAATAAAATATTTTTAATGAAAAAGTTATTTAATATGATGTTGTCTAAAAATGCTTCAGTTGTTGATCATCTGAATGAATTTAATATAATTGTGAGAATGTTTAATTCTATAAAAATATATTTTGATGATGAAGTTAGGTCTTTTCTTATTTTTTGTTCCTTACTAGAGTGTCAGAATACCCTGGTAATGGTTGTGAGCAACTCGGTCTCTAATAATGCCAATTTGAAGTTTGAGGATGTCATAGGAGTAATCCTTAGTGAGGAAATGTGATGGAAAAGCTCTGAGGAGACTTATACTTTAGGTGATGCTTTGGTGGTGGAGAGTAGAAGGAGACAAAAGTTTAGAGGAAAAGGAAAGTGTGGAAAGTCAAATGGTTCTTGAAGGTCAAAATTAAGGGCCAAGATGGTATGTTGTCACTGTGGAAAGACTGGGCATGAGAAGAAAGATTGTTGGTCTCTTCAGAATAAGAACAAAAAATAGGAAGACACCAAGGAGGTGAATACAGCAATAGGTAATGTCTGTCAGGATGCATTAATTCTCTTCATTGACAATATTACTAAGTCTTGGGTTTTATATTTAGGGGCTTCTTTTCATGCTACACCATATAGGCATTATTTTATTAATTATGTTCAAGGGTATTTTGGACATGTTTACCTTGGTGATTATGAGCCTGGAAGCATAGTAGGAAAAGGAAGTGTTCAGATCAAGATGAAGAATTGGAACACTTGGTTACTGAAGGATGTCAGGAATGTGCCTAAGTTGAGATATAATTTGGTATCTGCAAGATATCTAGGTAGTGAAGGTTATATGGTGACATTCACAGTAGATTCTTAGAAGGTGACGAAGGGTGCTCTTGTGGTAGAAAGAGGTAAGAAGGTTATTACCCTATATTTATCAAGTAGTATTTATTATTTTAATTTAGTTATTGCAAATGCATAAGCAACTTTATGGCATAATAGGCTCAGTCACATGAGCCAAAAGGGTATGCAATTTTTGAAGGATTAGTTACCTAGATTTAAAGGATTTGATTTAGACTTTTTTGAAGACAGTGTGTATGGAAAATAGAAAAGGGTAAAGTTTATCAAGGTTTGACCTATGAGGAAGGAAAATATGTTAGAGCTATTTCATTCAGATATATGGCGGCTGACTCAGGTATCTTCTATTGGTGGGTCATCTTATTATGTCACTTTTATTGATGATGAAACTAGGAAACTTTGGGTGTATGGCATTAGGAGAAAATTTGATGTGTTTGATACATTTAAAATATGGAAAGCCTTAGTTGAGAATGAAACATGTATTAAGTTAAAATGTCTTAGGTCAGATAATGGTGGGGAATATTATAGCAATGCATTTTTTGATTATTTTTCAAGGAATGGAATTCATAAATAGAGGATGATTCCAAGAACTCTACAGTAGAATGGAGTGTCAGAGAGGATGAACTAGACTAGCATGGAGTATGTTAGGAGCATGAAGTTGCATGCAGGACTACCTCTTCAATTTTGGGTAAAAGCAATAAACATAGCTATATATCTGATAAATAGAGGTCCTTCATTTGCTTTAGATGGAGGCATACCTAAGGAAGCTTAGTCTGGTAAGAAGTTTGATTACTCATTTTTTATAATATTTATTTTTGAAGCCTTTGTTCATATTGATAAGGATGATAGGACCAAGTTAGAGGCCAAGTCTAAAAAATGCACCTTTATTAGTTATGGTGAGGATGACTTTAGTTTCTAGATTTGAAGTCTTAAGGATAAGAAAATATTTAGGTGTAAGAATGTTGTATTTAATGAAAAATTCATGTATAAATAGTAGTTGAAGGATCATAAAGAATATTCTAGAAATTATTACATAGTACTGGAGGACATTGTAGATGATAAAATGTCCAAGCAACCAATTTAGGCACCTACTCCACAAGAACCCCAAACTCCTATGGTGAGAAGGTCTTCTAGGGTTAGAATGGAGACTAAACATTTTTCTCCATCTCTTAATTATTTATTACTTAGTAACAATGGAGAGCCATAGTGCTTTGAATAAGCAATGCAAATAAATCTTAAGAAGAAGTTGGAGCAAGCTATGGATGAGGAGCATCAGTCTCTCATGGAAAACTAGACTTGGGATTTGGTAACCCCACTTGAAGGTAAGAGAGTATTGTAGAACAAGTGGGTTTATAGAGTTAAAGAAGATGATGGATGAAAGAAAAGGTATATGGCCCAGTTTGTGATAAATGGATTTTCATAGAAGAAGGGAATTGATTTTGATGAGATTTTTTCCCCAGTGGTAAAGATGACTTCTATTAGGATTGTTCTTGGGATAGTGGCAACTGAAGACTTGCACTTAGAGAATCTAGGTGTGAAGACTACATTCCTTCATGGTGATTTTAATGAGGACTTATATATGGAGTATCCATAGGGAAGAAGAACATGGTGTGTAAATTGAAGAAGAGCTTGTATGTCCTGAAATAGGATCCATGATAGTGATACATGAAATTTGATAGTTTTATGATGGAGCAGGGATCCTCCAAGTGTCATTTAGATAATTTCATATATATCAATAAATTTTATGATGGTGATTACATTATCATTTTTCTATATGTGGATGACATGTTGGTTATAGGTAAGAACATACAGGAATAAAGGTACTCAAAGAACAACTTAGTAATTCCTTTACTATGAAGGATTTGGGAGAAGTAAAACAAATACTTGGTATATAATAACTCAGGATAGGAAGGAAAGAAAGTTGAATTTATCCCAGGAAGATTACATCAAAAAGGTCTTGGAGAGGTTTAGTATGTAGGATGATAAATTGATTAGGACTCCTTTAGTAGGTCATTTCAAGTTATCAAAGGAATAGTGTCCCAAGACAGAGGAGGAGATAATCTAGTTTTCACATGTACCATACTCATCAGCTATTGGTAGATTACTATATGCCATGGTGTGTACTAGGCTAGATATTGCCCATGTAATGGTAGCAGTAGGTAGGTACATGAGTGCTCCAAGTAGAGAACATTGGAAGGTAGTAAAATGGATCCTTTGGTATTTGAGAGGGACCATGAGGACAATTTTAAGCTATGGTGGATTGGACACCACTTTGTGTGGCTATATAGATTCATACATGGCTAGAGATTTAAATAGAATGAGGATTATAATAGGATATGTATTTACTATAGGTTACACAGTGGTGAGTTAGATTTCATGACTACAGAAACTTGTGGCTTTGTCAACCACAGAGGATGAGTATGTTGTTGCCATTGAGGCAAGCAAAGAAATGATTTTGTTAAAAAAATTACTTGAAGAGTTGGGGCATAATTAGGAATAATGGAAGATATATAGTGATATTTAGAGTGATATACATCTAGCAAAGAACTATGCTTTCCACTCTAGGATGAAGCATATACATTTGAGGTACCATTTCATCAAGACAGCTTTGAAGGAAGAGAAGTTGAAGCTAGAGAAGATTCATACCATTTAGAATCTTGTATACATGATGACCAAGGTGGTCACAAGGGAGAAAGTGAAGATATGTTCAATTTTGGTTGGCCTTCATAGTTGATAGTGAAGGGTTGAAAATCTTGCTCAGAGGAAATCAAGTGCAAATTTAGGAGGGTTTATTGAGCATAGCTCCAAACAATATTTGTGAATTTTAATTATGAGAAGACTAATATAAGAGTGGTTTGTACTCTCATGGTTTGTAATAAAATTTGATCAAGTGTTTTTGGTGGATGTAGCCCAAATTTGGTGAACCATGTTATATCTAGTCTTCTTGTTGTGCATTTTATTTTTATTCTTTTTGCATCTCTATTTATATCTATTATTGTGATTCTACAAAATCATTCCACGTTGATTTCTATATTTATTCCTAACACTTTGATCTCATTAAAGACCATTAATAAAAGGATTGTTCCTCAAGGGAACTTGTACTTGGGTTTCTTATGTGCTTTCTCTACATCTTTAATTTTTGGATCAAGTACAGTGCCCAATTGTACTTTAGTCCCTATGAAACTTGGTGAGAAATGTATAGGTGTGCCATGTCCACCTCCTTTTAGTGATCAATCCCTCTAATCTTGGTGTAAATGATCCATATCATAACTCTAAGGGTGGGATCTTGAAAGTTATTAATGTGCATTGCATGCCCTTGATTTGGATACATTAGTGCCATGGCTATCCTTTGTATCTCCTATATGTCAACTAAGTCATCGATCAAACTCATTCCCAAACATTGTAGTCTAGTGACTTTATTGATCCTCTTAGGGGCGATCTTCATGTTGCACTCAATGAAGTAGATATAGTCCTCATGGACATGCTAAAAGAGAAACTATACTGCCTCCATAGGTTTACTAAAATATGGTATCTTAAATAGTTGAAAGAGTCCCACAGTGTCCAATTAATTATTAATCAATAAATCATAGACCACTTGATTCCTCATGTTGGTGGTCTTAACCTAATAGTCATTCTGGAGCTCAACCTCATTCCCCAACTAGTGATGATTGTAGTTAAATATTGTGGCCATCGAGACTTTAAAGACCTAGTTCTTCATGTGCAATATTAAATTTGGGTACTACATCTCTTACATCAATAGAGAAGGAGGTGGTGATGATGGGGCCTTTTGTGTCACTGATATTTATGCCTATTATCCTTTCTTCACCATATTTTCTTATTCTTATATGCACTTTCCTACTTCTCCTCCTGTGCCATATGCTTGTTTTCCTAAGCATTATTCTTGTTCTAGAGTCTCCTCCCTAATGGGAAACCAATCTCTTTCATTCATCTCTTCTTCCTCTGGTATAATTGGTAGTTTTTCTAGTCTCTTAGCCTTTTATTAGGTTGCATTACCCCTCGAAGATATTGAAGGTTAATGCATGACCATCTCACATTCCCAAAATAATACATGGTTATAGGTAAATTTACTTTAGAATTTTGAGCTTTAATAGTTCATTAATGGTGGACTTTTAACCTACGAATGCAAAAACATCCACCCTCTTTTTGCTTAGTTAACAACCTAATTGATTCACTAAGAAGATAAACATTGCTTTCTTCTGAAATTGAATAACTTTTAACGTATGAATGAAAAAACATCCACCCTCTTTTTACTTAGTTAACAACCTAATTGATTCACTAAGAAGATAAACATTGCTTTCTTCAAGAATTGAATAATTCAATTCTAGTATGGTTGCTTATTTTTAGCTCTGGTTCATCACTCATTTTTAGCACTTAGCATTTTGAGAATTCACGCATTGTAAAACATAAAATGACTTTACCCTTTCTATTTATAGGCTCTATAGGGGGTTTACCCTCATTAACTTCTTCCCTCTCCCCATCACTTTGGATAATAAATACAAATATTTTAAGGGTCGTCATATTTCAAATCTTACCCTATGCAATTAATGCATTAATGGTTTTGTCCCATAACATCCTTAGCATGTTCCTCACTATAACTAACCCTATTTCATTGATGACACGTCTCTTCTCATGATTTTATTTGAAGTGGGTGATAGCTATATCTCACCCTTTTGGTGTGGTGGAATATAACTATCCCTTTTTAAATTTATAACATATAGCAGTAGCCTTACCCATCAGTGCCTTAAATGGCTCTCATGCCCTTAATAACTTGCATACCTATACATATTGCATTCCCAAATATATTACACACTCATTTACTTACATGCCTTTTATTTTTAACCTTACATGTGACTTATTACCCCACACTAAAATGGTTCATGGTCCCACATGAAAATAAAAACATAAAAATACAATATATTATAAAGAAAGAGTTGTACGTAACAAAGGTAACACTTTTATTGAAAGCAGGAAATCCTAATCTAATGGCATAAGCCTTATTGAGTATAAAAGTTTACATTATTTTAATGTGAAATACAGTCAAATCTGACTTCTATTATATGTCCTAGGAGGAACCGACCATCCGTTATTTATAAGCAACATGCCCCTATAGGTTGAATACCATGTATTAAAAATAGGCCATCTCAATGGATACAAAGTTTTCCAGGGTGGTGCACGAACTTAGAGTCATATAACAAGACCTTCATTATTGGATAAAAATTCTTTTTCTTGATATGGAGATCATGACATGCCTTTTTCTTGTATTTTTCTGCATCTTGGCTCTAGTGAGTGAGAAACTGGTTCTTATCTAGTTTCATCATCCAATTTTCTCATGCATGCTATATAGAGGGATGGTACCAAGAATTCCACTGGCATAACCATTTCTTTCCAAAATATTAAGTTGAATAGTATTCTTTTATTGATACACTTATATGTACTTTGATTGGCCCAAAGTACTGCAAACAACCTATCATCCTAGTCAATCTAGCCAACATTGTATATTTTTGTAAAAATGGTACCAAGGATATTATTGAAAACTTTAGTAGTTTCATTAGCCTTTAGGTGGTATGTTTTTTTCTTGTGGTATGCAATCATGAACTCAACCAACAAGATGCAAATGGTTTCATTCAAAAAGTGGGTTTCTCAATCACTAGTGAAACTCATGGGATACCTAAACCATGTTATAACATTCTCATAGATGAATCATTTATTAGCTGTTATGGTACATCCCTTTACCAATTTTGTTACCACCTAACACATGAGGTAGTAATTTTTTGAGATCATGTATCAAGAACCTATTCATCATCTTGATAGAGTGATGGGCCCCACAAAATTGATAACCCATTTTTTGAATAGTTCTTGAGAAGGGATGGGTCATAAAGGCATAACATCTCTTCTGTTAGATTTATCTACACTTTGGAAGATGTCACAATGCCTAATATATGCTTCATCATCTTTGAATAGAGCTGGCCACTAAATCCCAACTAGCAACTCCTTACACATGGTAGTTTCTCTAACATAGTATCCTATGGTAATACCATCATGAACTTCTCATAGTACCTCAGGGTGCTCATGTTGCATTACATAGTAATGAAGTACCTCATCATGATCCATTTATAAAGGTCTCTTTATAGGATTTGATAGGGTATGGTGCAGACTACAAGTTGGTTTTTCTCCTATGAGGTGAGAGAGTTGAGAATGAAACTAATGTTTAGAAATATTGCAATATCTTCTAGTTCTTCAAGTACCCAAGCAAATCAATATATTTTTATGTCAATAAGATCATCCTCTATGGTGTGTGGGGGTTCATTTATTTCAATTCAATATAAATGGTCAGGTCCATAGTTAGTCTTCCTAGATTTCAACACTATGAAAAATTGGCATTCTTGGAACAAGACAATCCAATGGAAAATTCTTTCATGTAGCACTAGTTTTTTGATAAGGTACTTCAAGGCTCATGATCTTTATAAAATGTAAAAGGAGTGGCTAGAAGATATTGCCTAAAATTCTATAAAATGTAGACCATAGACAAAGCTTTTCCCTCTATGGTGGTATAATTCCTTTTAGCTTGTGTCAGTTTCCTATTGGCAAAGCAAATTAGGTGATCTAAATGACCTTCACTTGGTTGTGCAATAAGCATGTTAATTTACATGCTAAATGCATCAACATGGACATGAAAAGGCTTTCTCTAGTCAGGTAATTACAATATAGGAGTAGTAACCAACTTTTTTTTAGTGTTTCAAAAGCTACCTTACAAGAATTAGTCCATATGAACTACTCATTGTGCTTCAAAAGTTATTCTAAGGGCAAGATAATCTTGGCATAACCATGAATGAACTTTATATAATAACCCATTTGATCCAAGAATGCATGCACCTCACATTGAATCTTGGGCACCAACAAGTGAAAGATCTCAAATACCTTCATTAGGTCTACCAAGAATCCTTCCTTACAAATAATATGCCCAAGAAGTACACCAAAAGGTATTGTGAGTAGGCACTTCTTCAAATTTAAGGAGATTTTTAACACCTAATAGCACTCAAGCATGAGTCTTAGATTATCACAATAGTCCTTGACCAACCCATATGCCATCTAATCATCCAAGTAGACTTAGAGGAATTTGTGAATGAAATATTTAAAAGCTTCAACTACTATCTATGAAAACACTATTGGAGCATTTTTCAATTCGAAGGGCATAATAATATATGCAAATAATCCCCATTCAGTGGTGAAATTTGTTTTAGGTTGGTCTTCTTTATCTATTTGGACTTTATGGTACCCTGAGAATCCATTCATAAAATAGTACACTTCACAACTAGAAATACCTAGCATTTTCTCCATAAAAGGCATTAGAAAGGGGTATGTTACATAAGATGCATTTAACATGCAGTTATCTACATAGATATGGATACATCCATCCTTGGTGAAGAATAGGATATTACCGATGTCATATTCTCCTTTAGTAACTACCAAAACTTGGTACCCATGTGCCTCTCTTCATGGATATACCATGCTCACTCCCAAGTAAGTAAATTCCTATTGAATGTATGCACCCAAAGGTACTTAGGTAAGTATGTTTCCTCAGTTTTCCATATTGTCTCACAAGCCTCAATGTGAGGTTTAGGTGATTGCACATCACTATAACTAAGTATTCCCCTTATCTTATTATTTTAGTGTAATCTATGATGAAGAGCAAAATGTACTTGATCCCAATTCAGAAGGTGAT
Source organism: Torreya grandis (assembly GCA_037957365.1). Classification (NCBI taxonomy): domain Eukaryota; kingdom Viridiplantae; phylum Streptophyta; class Pinopsida; order Cupressales; family Taxaceae; genus Torreya; species Torreya grandis. The sequence goes on from JARHVA010005650.1 coordinate 347,728, forward strand.
CTTTATGGATATGCCTCCATCTTACAATGGTGCCATTAAAAAGGTGATCTAATGACATCATCCGATCATTTTCGGTATCATATAATTCTTCATGATTCTAGAAAAAATCACATACCTCCATTTATCTTTAGAACTATAGGGCTTCATTAACTCTTTTTAGTGGTGGTCTTATCAGTGGTCCTCTCATTGCTAAACCCATGAGGTGCATGAATTTGTGATGTTTAGGGAATTAGAAAATGAAGTTTTCTCTTATGTTGATGATGCTACACATCCTTCTGGTGAGATCATAGTCATCATGGGCCCAATAATTACAAGAATTTCTTGTAGTATTTGAAATAAATTGGTTATCAGTCCATCGAAGAACACCATCTAAGGTTGGATCATGTTGTTCATCATTTTGATCAGTAACATTATACAAATGGTTGATACCTTAATCAACATTGATGACATTGATATAAGGAGGTCCTTTTTCCTGATCTAGTGGTATTACTACATGATAATCAATATTCTCAAAACTAATGTATCAATTTTTAAAGCTCAAGTTTGCATGGTTCTCATTACACCAAGCCCTTCCCAATAGGACTGGGTAATCATCAACTTCAGCTAACTCTAGAACCTCAAAATATACTTTTAATGGAACTCCAAGTATGTCAATTGTGGCATTCTTGAGGAACCTAATAGGGTGCACTCGAGTCTTATTTACCATGAGTAAGACATGAGGTGAAGGTTGTAGGGATGGATTGGACATTTTTCACCAAACATCTTTAGTGAAGACATTGGATTCTGCACCGGTATCTACTAAAATGTCTTGGATTACCCATCTATTTATGGTAGCATTAACCAACATTTCTTCATCTTCTAAGGAAATAGAGGAACTAGGAGTGTCCTTACACTGAGCATGATTTAAATAATGGTCTTCACTTTTCTGATGAGTATTGTAAAATTTGTGATTCTTATACTCATGACACCAATGACAGTCCATAAATCAGTGATATCCATGAAGCACGATTATGGGACATTTGCTAGACCTCAATATCTAATAACCAAGACAATGATGGCTATCATGGGTGAGGGAGAGGACAAGGATGAGGAGGTAATCAGTTCCCACCCAAAATATGTTACAAATGTTGATCTCCATACCACTATCAAAAGGATTTCCCAGAGTACTTGATGTGTGTGTTTTACAAAATGGACCATCAACTAGAAGAGTGTCCTGATCTATATATATCTATCACTAAGGAGAGAAATAAAAAGGGTTATAATATGATTCAAATAGATAAACCATAATAGAATGCACACCCAATGATCTCAATATTCCAACAAGTAAATATTACCACTTGTAGTAGGGGACATACTCAATCAACATCTCTCCAGTAGTAATGCTCATGGGAACCAGTGTGGTAGTGAGGTGGTTACCTAAGTTTGGGCCTATACTCTAGCCTTGAGGGCCAAACCCACCAGGCATCCCAAGATATGCCATAGAATTCCCTTAAAGAGGGAAATACAATGTAAAATCTAAATGAGCATCCAATGGCTTAGTTTTAGTTTCCCTTACCACTCTATTTTCTAACTTTGAACTATATGTATCCCAATTTCATATACTACTCTATCTGAATCAAAGGCATGAACATGCACTATGGTGGGGGAGCCTAGTTTATTTAGACTTGGTTCCTCAACTCTTGCAATTTATCTCATTTTTCTTTTATAATATAGAAGTGGCAAAGAATGCAACTCGAAAGTGATGGGTTCCTCATAAATGTTTGCTTCCTTATGGATCCTCATAGCACTCCTAGAGGTATTTTGGTCTCTTCCAATTCCACTAACTCCCATGATCCTTTGATGTACTTCATCATAATTCCATTTTCATAATGCTCACTAGCTTGCTACCATGCTAAACTCACAATCTTTAATCGATGTAATGATCTTTATTATTTAATATATGCAAAATTAACCTTAAGGTAGGGAAACACCATATAATACTCCTTTAATAAGGAATAACTCCACAATTTCTCTTCGAGGGGACAACCTCCAATATCCTCTACAATAGAAGACTCAATGCTCACTTGATATCCTTACCATGATAATCATCTCCTATATATATACATCTATCTAACCCATGGATGGGTAACCTCATAATCCAATGTAGGCCGACCATTACCCAATGTACTACTTCCATAAGTTACTCTATTATCCTAATATATTTTACCCATATAACTAAGGGGATGTGTGCCGCATGTCGGCATCTCCATCAACCCATATACATCAATATATTATACCTTTAGGTACATAGCATTCCTTCCCTCCTTGACATGTTTCATCCCCGAAACATAGGAAGAAACTAAATAATGAGTGTGCTTCAAATCATTGCCCACTTGTCTCCAATCTCGATCATTTAGCCATCCATATGTGATCTTGGCAGGTGATAGCTCTCCAAGCTTGTTTCCAAATTTTATTGTGCTCCTCTGATTTCGTTTATGATCATAATTATAATGCTTTGGTGTCCAAGCATAATTATTCCTCTTTTTATTCCATGTACCATATTCCACTGTGTTACTCTGATTCCAACCATGACCATAGTAGGTATTCTTCCATGCATAGTCATAGTGATTCCCCCATTCATCCCATGTGCCATAGTATTTTTTCTTTGGATTCCATGCATATCCATAATGATTGGAAAATTTATTTCCTGTATAGACAAAATGATTGTTATTATGACACTTCCTCACTTGGTTCCATGATTGTTTCCTCTCATGATGATGTGGGTGTTTATATACCTCAACCTTTTCCAATACTTTAACCTTATCCACCTTTGCTTCTACCTCTTCCACTTTTTTCTTCTTTGTCTCTTGAGTAGATGAAGTGCTCATTTGTAATGTGTCTTTATCTATATTATCTAAATCTTCATCATGATCTTCATCACCTATTTCAATCTCATCCTTATGATCTACTTGGATTGTCATTGGTGCCTTTTTCACTATATCTTGTAAAGTGATCTTATTTTTCTTATACCAAAAGTTCATGAACTTTTTCTGAACATTGATATTCATTGTTTCCAAAGTCTCTAACCATAGATATTCAAGAACTATATCCATATCATCCATATCCAAAGCATAAAAATCTGAATGCAAAACATATTTTTCCATAATGAGCTTTAGATCTTCAAACATTGAAATATTCTTACCATCTACTTGAACCTCTTTGATATTCTTTGCTTGAACATGTAGATGCTTGGCCACATTCATGTTAATGAGTTTATACTTGCTAGTAGGGTTTATGGATACAACCACCTTCTTCTTTTGAATGCATCCATGAAATTGAAAAATTGACTTAGATTTCTTTGGAGCCAAATTATTTGAACTCTTATTCTTCTTCTTCTTCTTCTTCTTCTTCTTCTTCTTCTTCTATTGCTTCTTCTACTTCTTGTTCTTCTTCTTGTTCTTCTGATGATTCTTCTATTTCTTCTTCTTCTTTTTCTGCTTCTTCTTCTTCTATTGCTTCTTCTTTTTCTACTTCTTGTTTTATAGCCCAATGATCTAAAAAGATCTGTTTCATTTTTTTCCATGAAGAAAACCTTTCTATACAACTCAACTGATCAAACCAATCTAGTGCAGGCCTACACAAAAAAGGAGTTAATTGTCTTTGCCTAAAAGTTTTTCTAAAATTATTCTCCAAATGGAGCCACCATTCTCTAACATCAATATCAACTTCCCCTGAAAATATTTGCAACTCCATGATCCACAAAAAAATTAAGGTTCATGAAACCCTAAAATGTCAAAACTGATCCATAAAATCGCAACAAATCACTCAAAATAGATCCAAAAATTTTGAAATTTTTATTTCACTTCTCTTAAATCTGGTTACATCTCTAGTAAAAATTTCAAATAAAAATTCCCTATATTTCGGAAGATATAGCGAAATTATTATAAACCCTAAAATAGAAATAACTCCCTCAAAACAAATCAAAAAATTCTAAAATTTTTACTACGCTTCTCTTATATTTTCTTACATCTCCAGAAAAAATTTCGAGTAAACATTCCCTATATTTCAGAAGATATAGTGACATTAGGGTTTCACTCCACACAAATTACCCAAATTGAAGCTCTGATACCACTTGTAATGATCTTTATTATTAAATATATACAGAATTACCTTTAAAGTAGGAAAACACCATATAATACTCCTTTAGGAAGGAATAACTCCATAATGTCTCTTTGAGGGGACAACCTCCAATATCCTCTACAATAGAAGACTCAATGCTCACTTGATATCCTTACCATGATAATCATCTCCTATATATATACATCTATCTAACCCATGGATGGGTAACCTCCTAATCCAATGTAGGCCGACCATTACCCAATGTACTACTTCCATAAGTTAATCTATTATCCTAATATAGTGTACCCATATAACTAAGGGGATGTGTGCCATATGTCAGCATCTCGATCAACCCATATACATCAATTTATCATATCCCTAGGTACATAGCATTTGTTGAGACATGGACCAGCTAGGACTTGAACCTAGGACCATCCATATGCTATTGGAGTGCTCTACCACTGAGCTACTGGTCCCTCTTGGACCAGTCTATCTTCGGTCTGAGTGTGGCTTAACACCAACACCCTCCCTTAAGCCACACCTCTTGTGTGCTTGGGGATCCTAGCCTGGGCCTGGCTCTAATACCACTTGTAATGATCTTTATTATTCAACATATGTAGAATTACCCTTAAGGTAGGGAAACACCATATAATACTCCTTTAGGAAGGAATAACTTCACAATGTCTCTTTGAGGGGACAACCTCCAATATCCTCTACAATAGAAGACTCAATGCTCACTTGATATCCTTACCATGATAATCATCTCCTATATATATACATCTATCTAACCCATGTATGGGTAACCTCCTAATCTAATTTAGGCCGACCATTACCCAATGTACTACTTCCATAAGTTACTCTATTATCCTAATATAGTGTACCCACATAACTAAGGGGATGTGTGCCACATGTTGGCATCTCCATCAACCCATATACATCAATATGTCATATCCCTAGGTACATAGCAATCGACCCCTAGTCTCCCCTCTAGAATGTGTCGCTCATGCACAAAATAATTTATCCCTCTATGGGTATAATTTCCAATCCAAATTCAATAATTAATTTCTTAATTTTTAAGGAAAAAAACATGAGATAGCGACCCCTCATCTCTCAAAAAAAATTAGAATTTGGCTTCTTTAGGACATGAATAAGTGGTCATAGCGGACTCCAAAATGTAGCTATTGTGAACTCTTCTCCACCAAAATTTTACTATTCACATCCATAGAACTCCAAGTCATGCTAAAATCCTCAATCGTTTAAGCATAGAAAGTTTCCTTCTTCCAATATGTTTCGATCATCTTTGAGAATATTCTATTATCTAATCATGTAAGAGAATTGGGACCTTTGAAAATAAGGTTTCATACAAGGAACTATAGATATTCTACTCTACCCACTATTATGTAGAGATTCCTTGCTCAAGATATGGAACTAAAAATTTGTCTTCGACACTGGTAACCCATTCTTCTATATTTTCCAATGTAAAGTGATCAAACATTTTCCTATGACTATGCTGCAAGTGCTTTGGGTCCCAACAATAGAACCAAAAAGTTGGGTTATTTTAGTTAATTCCAACTCTAGTGTTGAAGTCTATCCCAACAAGCTAGTGTATTGGCCCTATCATGTAAGAGTTAGGTCTCGCATGCTCACCCAAAGAACATGTAAAAAGATTGGTTCTTGAAGGTTTTTTAACACATTAATGTATTTTTTTTCACCCTTCATTATGCATCTCTAAAGGATTATTTAATAACACAAATATACTACTACTATCCTTCTTGTACTAGATGTAACTACCACTATTATAAGGATCACCATTATTATCTAATATTAGTGACTCAAAAAAGAAAAAGATACCAATAACAAGGAAAATAAATAAACCATATACATATCTATCACTTATTGTATTTCATCATTCATAACACAATTTGGTAAAAATTGATATCTTTCATTATATGCTTAATTAATTACAAGGTAAAGCTCTATTATATATTCTCTAAAAATACCATCATCATAAAATATTACAACAAGGGTATTTATACTTATTTTTTCTTTGACCAATTTTTACTATCATTAATGTAAGATAAAATGTTTCACATACTCCCAACAGTCTAAGAGTCATGGCACTTTATAATAAGTTTTTCCTAAGGACCCGAGGCCCTATGCCCCCAGATCCTCGCTCTATGTTATAAATTGGTGGTTGTGTGTTCCATTCCTTATAAGTTGGTAAAAAACCTCTGATCAAAATGGTTGAAGTTTCCCATATGAATCATTCTTGTAACTTATCCCACTTCCCACATGCTCCACTTCCCATGTGCTCCCCTAGTTTTCTACTTTTGTTCTAAGTCCTATATTCTTGGGTTCCTCATGACATTCTCTTTCGATTATGTCCTCTTGCACTAGTTTTCCTATGCCATTATCCTCTCATTACCATTAAGTCCCACACTAATTTTTTTTCCTATTATCTATGTGCCATGGTCTTCCCATGCCATGGTCTTTCCATGTCGTGTTAGTCTTGTGCCAAAATGAGACAATGGTCTTTCTGTGTCATGCTAATTTTCCACATAAAAATAGGATAGTACTTAGTCAAAATTAAAGGGCTAACTATTTTACTCAAATATTTTTTTATCTATTTATATAAGAAAGGTAAAATTGAAAGAGGGGAAGAGGTTAGTAGAACCTAGATATGGTGTGCACTTTTTAATCTAGACAGTTGTAGATACTCTTCTTTAGCTTAAAAATACGACTTGCAATAAGATAGAACTAGAAAAGGGTTGTTTAGTTAGGTACATGGGTGGATCACCTAACAAGTTAAATCCAAGAAGCGTGAGCTATCAAGGATTTTTTCAATCCACCTTTTGATATAAGTCAATGTTGAAAAAACAAGGTTGCATAATATAAAAATACTAAATCTAAAGAAATAAATACTTTTAAAATGAATGCTAGTGTTCTAAAAAAATAGCATTTAGGTGAATAATAAATCATTAAAGAAATGTTTAGGTTAGGTTAGGTTAATATTTTTGGTCTATGAGGTGACAAAGTCCAAGAAAATAGGGCTTTGGTTGAGTTTGGTGGTTGATTGATAGGTTTTTGGTTTTTATAAAAAAAGCACACATAGTGACCATCGATAGTCAAGGTGATTTTTGATGGTTGAGGTGACTGTCGATGGTTGAGGTGATCATCGATGGTTAAATCCAATTTTCAATGGTTAGAGTGACCATCAATGGTTGAGTGTTTAGAGGTGAAGGGTCAAAAAAGGGTTAGGTTGGGTTAAGGGTCAAAAGTGAATGGTTGAGGTTAAAGGTTGGTTAGAAATGTAGGTTTAGGTAGGTTGGGCATCCAGGGGTATTTCAACATTCATAACCATTATGTGAAAATTTTTGGTGTCTACATATTCCCTTTTTTGTAATGTATATTTAATAAATAAGCTACAAAAAAAATAGATTATGGGTCAAAGGTTTAGATGCCTCGAGTTGGAGGAGGTGACGATCCCCCTCAAATTGGGTGTTGATGAGGTGAAACAGAATCAAATTCAAGTTTGATGAGTGGTTAAGTAGATGGGAAGGTATGTGTTAAGGATTTTAGGTGAGGTTTGATATTAAGACATAACCATGTGCATAAAATGTGACTAAGTATAATATTCAAGATTGTGCATAGACTAAGTTTCCAATGTTGGTTAAAATAAGTTGTGTTCTAGAAGTAAAAGTGATAGGGTAACTGGTCCATAGTGTTAGTCATAGTTAATCATGTTACACTATAAGTCTCCTAGATAGGGTCAATGTTTTTTTAGGTATTCAAGGTAGGAAGTGCTCCTTTGAAAAACATAAATGGTCTAGTTGTGCACGAGGTGGTGAAAATTCAAATGTTCAACATGGCATGGTAATTGATGCAGTCAAAAAGATCAAAGCAAGGTCATTGTAAAATATGTGAATAGTTTGGGTTAAAAAATGGCCAATGTCGAGGTGGGCATGGTTGGATGGTTGGTTGGTTGGAGAGGGTATTCTTTGAAGGTTGGTTAGTGGTGTTAAAAATGGGTTTCCCCAATTTGGTGTACCACATGGTTTGAGTTTGGTAGGAGAAGTGTAATCTCTAATGGTTCATGGCTATGGTAAGGTGGGTTGGTTGGTGATGTTCAAATGGGTCACCAAAATTTGGTTTACCACTTGATTTGGTTTGGTTGAAGTTTTTAAAATAAAGGTAATCTCTAAAGGTTGGGTTGGGTTTGGTTTTCATTGAAGGTTTGTGAAGAAAGGTAATCTCCAAAAGGGTGGAGAAGGTGACTCCCAAATAGTTTCATAGATTGGTTAGTTTGATGGGTTGGTTTTAATGACTCACAAGGTGGAAGACACATCTTCCTAAGTGGTCATGAAAGTATAAGGAGGAGGCTAAACACTCTGATTAATAAAGCCTATGATGGAAAGATAGGTGGGCTTATGAGCATAAACCCATGTCATGTTTTTTCTTTGTTGTTATTTTTATGGTTAGAAAAAAGGTAGCTTGATCACATGGTGTCAAGTAAGATAAAAACAACCCCTTAATTTTTAGAGTTCAAAAGGGGAGATGGATGATAGGTAGTGGGGGATAGGTAGGGTAACCTTATTATGGGGACAACTTATCCCTTCTATAGGTGACATAAGAGCTATGATAGAGAAGTCCATATCATATGCTAGGTGTATATTGATCGATGTGAGAAGTCTACTGATGCTATTGTGAAAGTTGATAATAGTTTTTTAGGGATTTATTGGTGTTTGATTTTGATATAGGGTCTATTATTACTCTATTTGATAGGTTTGTGAAGTTGATCGATGTAGGAATCTTCAAATGATTGATTTTGACAAATTTAACTTAGCCATCCTTTGAGGGAGTGGTCTAAGTTTAGATTTGTTCATGTTTGATAGTTGTCCTTCAAAGGAGCAGTCTACATTTTTAAGCAATTTAGATTTTGGGTAGTTGTCCTTCAAGGGAGCAGTCTGCATTCTAGAGGTATTGACCCAAGTTATAGTTTAGTATCCCAAATTGTTTATATGATAGTTTAGACATGGATCACCTATATAATCCTAAGGTTTTCCATTATGGAGGAAAATTCATAGCACAATGAGGTTAATGGTGGGTGGAAGGGGTGGTTTAAGTGACAATGACCATGGGAATCCATCCTAAAAAGGTCGAAAAGTACCATGAGGATCATGTCATGGGTAGATCCATGGTATCCATGCTTATGATTAGGATAAGTTTGTCATGGATAATCACATGATCCTATTTTAATTGATTTATCATCAAAGATAAGGAGAATAAGGTGATTGAAAATAAGGGATGGGCTTAATTTAGACACAAGATGACAAGGAGCTTATCGTGACCAAAGAATAGGTGCACGAATACAAAATCACTTGAGGAGGTTGACATTCTGATATGCCCCAAATCTATGCTTACATAAATGGTTGATGTCAATCAGGAGAGTAGATGTCCCCTAGTTACTTTCTAAAACTTGATTATAATACATGGAAAATATCTTGGTTGACAAAAAGGTGAGGTTGGCTAGGTGATAGTTTGGTGGAGAAGGGTAATCTCCAATGGTTAATTGGGTGGTTGAGAAGGGTAATCTCCAATGGTTGTGGGAGAAGGTGACTCTTAAATAGGTTGGGTGGTGTCCAAATGGGTTTGCTCCAATTTGGTATACCATTTGGTTCAAGTTAGGTTGATGGAGAAGGTACTCTCTAAAGGTTGGGGGAGAAGGTGACTCCCAAATAGGTTGGAAATCATAAAAAAATGTGAAAAAGGTGTCCCAAAATGACTAATGTTAAATCCATTTGATTGGTTGTTTGGTTGGTGGAGAATATTAATCTCCAATAGTTTCATGGTTAAGGTAAGGTGGTTGGTTGGTGAGTTCTCGGGTATCCAAGGTAGGATGTGATCCTTAAAAATCATAAATGGTTGGTAATGTGGAGAAGGGTAATCTCTAAAGGTTAGGTAGGTTGGTGGAGAAGGTGACTCCACTAGGTGGGGGGATAAGGTGATTCTCCAATAAGTGTGGTGGGTGAAGGAGAAAGGTAATCTCTAATAGTTTAGAGTTGGTTGGTTGATAGGTTTGGGTGGGTTTGATTTCTTGGGTAAGGTTGATAAGGTGGGTTGGTTGGATAGGTTAGGTAAGGTTGATAAATTGGTTTAATAGGATGAGGTAAAAAAATTCCAAGGGTTAGTTTGGTTAATTGTTAAGGTATGGTTTGGGTTGATAAATGGTCAAAGCCATATGACAGGAAAGTTCCCCCAGTTTGCTCTTTCCATGGATGCTTGAGGTGGAAAAAATATCATAATGTGAAGGTGTTGGTTAATAATAGGGTTTATGAGGGTGAAATATGAATTCATTCACCTTCTGAAGGGTTATTAGTTGTTAGTGCTTAGTGGTTAGTAGGTTCAAGTTATAAGTGGTGGTCTAGGTGGGATTTCCTCTATTATACCAAGGTGAGGGAAATGTTATTGGACCTGATTTAGGTAGGTTAGGTTAGGCTTGATGGGTTGATATAGGTTTAGTTTTTTAAATAAATTAGTCATGGTTAGGTTAGAAGGTATATTGATTGTGGTTGAGTTATTTGGTGTAGAGGTTGGTACGATTGGTTGAGAGAGAGAGAGAGGTAAGTTAAATGGTTGAGTTGGTTTTTTGGTTGGGATGGTTTGATTGTTTGGTTTGGTTGGTGAAGTAAGGCTAGGTGGATGATTATAGGTAAGGTTAGGTTGATGGTAAGTTCTAAAAAATTGGTAACTGGAAGAGGTATGTTGGTTGGTTCCATATGGGTGAGTGGAAAAAGTTGGTTGGTTGGTTCCAAATGGGTAAGTGGAAAAGGTTGGTTGATTGTTTCTACATGGGTAAGTGGAAAAGGTTGGTTGGTTGGTTCCACATGGGTAATTGGAAGAGGTTGGTTGGTTTCCCTGATTGGGATTTTGAAGGAAAGTTGAGAAGATTCTACGTGGTTAACAAGTGGTTTGGTTAAGGGTTGGATTATGGTTTCCTTAGTTATAGGTTGACTAAGAACCAAAAATAATGAATGGGCATCATTATGTTGAGGGATTTGGTTATTTGTGTGCATAATAATGGGTGCAAAAAGAAGTTCAATGATAGATTACTCTTGAGTTTTGAATCTAATTAATTGGTTTGATGAGGTTAGTGGGTTTGATAGGTTTGGTTGAGTTTATAAGGTTGGTTGATTTGATGGGTTGGGTATGCTTGATAAGGTTAGTTGGATTGATAAGATGGGATGATTGGATAAATTTGGTTGATAGTTATTGGTTTTATTTGATAGAGTTGGTAAGGTTGTTAAGATGGCTTGGTTTGATAGTTTGGGTAAGGTTGATAAGGTGGGTTGGTTTGATAGGTTAGGTAAGGTAGTTAAGCTGGTTTGATAGTTTTTGGTTGAATGGTAAACAGGATAAACCAAATATCAGTGTTGAGATAAAAAGGGTTACCTCAAAGCGGGTTGGGGTAGTTGATATGATGGTTGGGGTAGGGAACCTAATGGTTAATGAGATTAGATAGGTTGAATTTGAGGTTGGTTATGATAATTGTTAAGTTAGTGTTGATGGGTTATTGGTTAGGTATGATGATGGTGAAATGGTCATTGGTAGGTTATTGGTTGGTTTTAGTTGAGATTTGATTGGTTTTAGGTGAGGTTTGATTTTTCATGATCCGTAAACTGGCACTAATTTCCATGCAACAAGTTTACCTTGGATCCTTGTAGGAAATTTATTAAAGATACCGAAATTATTCCAAAAAATAAACTTAAAGAAAAGCAATACAAGAATACCAACCACCAAACACAAGATTTTATTATGGAGTTCATCAATGCCTATGTCTCTGAGTTTGTAAATTAGCTGAACCAATTCATTACTAAATGTTTATAAGTACAAGGCAATCCTTAAATAATAATAATGAATTCATGTGTTATGGAATTTTGAAGAATCTCATAACTCTCAGATAGATTCTTCACCTTTCAAAAACACTTCCAAATGTGTATGTTTGGCCCTTCAAAGAATCTCAAAACTCTCAAACGGATTCTCCATTTTACTGAAGAACACCTCTAAGATTGCATAAACTCAATAATAAACCTTTGAAAAGTCCCAAAACTCATGGATGGACCTTCCACCTTCCTGTCGTGAAAATCAATATCTCATTCTTGAATATCTCTACCAAAATTCTTACTTCAAGACTTTAAAAAGTGGCTCAAACAAACTCAAATCATGTCTCTCAGCATACGACTGGAACTAGTCTCACTCTGGCTCTCAGCTCTTTGGCTCTTTAGCTCTTGGCTCTTCGGCTCTCAAATCTACATTGAGAGATTTGAAACCTTAGAATGAATTCACTATATTACAATTCTAATTCCCAATTCTAATTCCAATTCCCAATGATTTCCAAGGGTAAATGCACCAATTTAGGGGGCAAAAAAGGGCCTAACCATGGACATGATTTTTCTAAAATTTTAGAAATATGAACTTTTGTAGATAATTAGAGATGGCTACACTCAAAATTTGAAGATGGTATTAAAACATGAATTGTAGGATTTCGAGTCTAGTTGCCAAAAAATTTTTTTTTTTTGAAAAATGGTTAATTATAAATAGTTAAACATATAAAATTTTAATAGGACCTCTTATTTTTTAAGAAAAATTGAATTGTACCATTCCATGCGACCCACCATTTTTTGAGAATAATTAAATATTGTTAAAAACCCTTTGGTGATTTTTTAGATTAGATCTTGTAGTGTGTTACTATCTTTTTTTTTTTTTTTTTTTTTTATGAATATTTTTTTATTAATTTTGTAATTTAGTATATCCTGAAAACTAACAAAAAATGGATAGTCGTCTGTGCGATCCACCCTAACTACCTTAAAAAAAATGAGATTTGATTTTTTTTAATGTGTGTAGAATTAGGCCTAGTTTGTTGCCATATAATTTTTTTTCTAGTTAGATAAATGAAAACCAAATTATATATCCATGAATAAGCATGTATGGGTGAGGCATGTAGTGGCCTAAAAAATGTGTTGTTGGAAATAAATATAGTTTGAACCCTTAAAATAGCCCAAAAATTATAAAAATCATACATTTAGAAAGAGGACAATGTGCTTGTCATAACGGTAATAATTTTTTGAATTTTGATGTTGAAATCCATAACGTATTTTGTGATTGAAGTTAAAATTTGTTGGTTTTTCCTAAAACTCTTGGTCTTGACTGTAGATGCATAGTCCCAAGCATTTGGCTTGAAAATACAATCCATTTCCAAGCCTAAAAATTAGTTTTAAATTTAAATTAAAATAACGCATACATGCTATGGAACGTGTACATGTTCCATAATGCATACATGTTATATAACATAATAAATAATATTTACGCATTATATAACATATACACGTTTCTTAGACATAAAATGAAATAAACAAATTTCGTGTTTGTTATGGGGGAAAGGTCCCATTAGCCATGCATTCTTGTAGGAGAAATGTCAAAGTTCATGTTTCTTATAGGGGAAATGTCCCATTAGCTCTAGAAAGTGAATTAAGGTGCCATGACATCGCATTAGACTTTGAAATTTTTACCCATTTCAATATGTCATGTTAAATACATATAACCAAGGTTTCAAGGTCTAACACATTATACATTTGATAATATAACTGATTTTATTACAAGAGGTCATAAAATGCATTTTTTAAACCTATGATCAAAGCTTAATCTTTAGTGTGCCAATTGTTGTCCATTAGAGTATCATTACTTGACTCTTACTTGTCAAGATGTGATCAGTTACTTTTAATTTTATAGAATAAATGTTGAAAAAACTTATTAGATATTACATGTTCATATTTTGGTGCACTTTAATATATAAATATATACACCAATATGTTTTGTCAATAAAACATATGTTAACAAAAGCCTTGTTTGACAATTGAAACATGCATAGCTATTGGGATCTTTCCCCTAGTAGGGCAAGGATATAGCTTACCACCTTACTTTCCTAAAATCCTAGTTGCCCTTAAATTTTGTGCTTTTAATTGATATTATCCTACTTGCCTAAAATCCTATCTTGCCCTTTTGTTGTTTCTTTGATATCTTTGACCAGCCCCCTTTATTTATAAATTTTGAACTAATTTGTTTAAGTGGCAAACCTATTGAATTGGACTATGTAGTATAGATAATCCTGTGTAAGTAGAAATAAGAATTGATCCCTTGGTGTAAGAGTGCATCTCTTTGATATCTATTTCAAGAATTCTATCTAATAAAGCCTAATACATGTTAATCATGCCTTGGATTTTCTGAAAAACATTCTGAAATTGTGTTGAATAAAGTCACTTAAGTTTCCACCAAGGTCACTTAGTGCATCTAATTCAATAGGTGCATTTCGAGGTCCCAATTGAATATATAACAAGATTCTTATATTGTTACAATTATTCACTTGATCCCATAATGTATTCAAATACATTATTCAAATTTTTCCTAAAATTAAGATCTTTTGTGAAAATATGGTTAATCCTCCATTCTTTGCACATCCTTCATTTACCCCTCCATCAGACATGGGATAACCATCAACCACTCAATCTATTCCCACATCATCTAAAGAGTGTGTCTTTGACATGGGACTAGTACTAGGCACACCATGTATGTAACAATTACAAGCTCAAAAAGAAGCTAGACAACACTTGATGCTTATCGATACCATAGAGTTTTATACCTTACTATGTAATTGGGATGGTAAGATACGAAACTAAGATGATGTACCTATAATGTATTTACATGTTAAATTTTAAATATTTTGGTTAAGTTGGGTATGTGTTTTGTTTTGTATAAGATGTGGTTTTGAGCTCAATAAACTTGAAATGGTCACATGTATCCATTAGTGATGATGTGGTAATTTATTAAGATGTTGTTTTAAGATGACATGCCTAGTGATGAATGTATAGCTTATAAAATATCTATTTGCACTAGGGACTTTATTCAAAACCATTAAGGGATGGCGTAGACCTGGCATTCACCAAGTAAGACATATGTATAAGTTATCCTAGCTCAAACTATATTGAACTTATCCAAGATACATTAAACTTGTGGTCTAATGTCCCCTAAATCTGAGATTTACTTCCCCTCAAGGACGATGTTGAGTAGAGAGACCCAATAATTATTCATTTGGATGATGAATTGCTAACCTCGTATAGATATTTGATTAGAATTGACTACCATTGTGCACCCCCTCACTGAAGGTTTCAAGACTATATATATTTTGTACATATATCTTCAATCATCTTGTTCATGTTTCATTGTAATGAGCTTAAACCTTATGATGTGGATTGTAACAAAGTAATACATTTCTTAGAATTCTTTCTTTATTTTGGAATTTGAGGTGAGGCTCGTATATTGATGAATTGTGTTCTCTCCTGCATGTAGGACTTAATGTGAATGTAAGTTTTGGGATGTCTATAGGTAATTCAAGGTAGAGGGATATAAATAATTTGAATATGTATACATGTAGAAAATTGATAATGTTCAGTGCTTTCTTGAAGTTTGGATGGGACCTTAAAGGGCTCTACATGATAATTTTCATATAGTAATTTAAAGTTAGAGGCTCGTACCACATGTGTGAATTATTTACTAGACATGAGTTGATTGGATCGATGTCAATATTTAAACATTATTAGATTCTATGTATGTATGATAAATTTATGAATAGGCCTTAGTTGAATTGGTTGGCTCGGCGATAGAACATGTTTAAGTATCAAAGATGTGCATATCTAACAAATTTAATACTTCTCTAGGTGTACTAAACCTACACATATATGTGGAAATCTTTGATTTGATTGGGCATCTTGAGGTTCTAACAAATCCAATGCTTCTAGGACAAGTGACAGTTAGATCTCTAACACAAATATATTTGTGTACAAGATACACACATGAATATTAATCTAATTAGATTGAGCCTCACAGGGATCTGATATCTAGCTCTTTAAAGCTTCTAGGACTTGATACCTCTAATAGTTTTGACACTTTTGATCATGTACAAGGTATAAATGGTGATATATAATTGAATTTGGCCTCTCGAGGCATTGTCAACTCTTAAACTTCTAGGACTTGATGCATCTCTAATAGCTTTAACACAAGATTGTGTGTATGAGGT
Source organism: Torreya grandis (assembly GCA_037957365.1). Lineage (NCBI taxonomy): Eukaryota > Viridiplantae > Streptophyta > Pinopsida > Cupressales > Taxaceae > Torreya > Torreya grandis. The sequence goes on from JARHVA010005650.1 coordinate 363,953, forward strand.
ACACATGTGGCACAATAAGGTTTAATTATAGGGGCAATTCAATCAAGAAGGCATGGGAGGACAATTTGAACCTCTTCTTGACATAAATATAAGATCATGATATATATGATTTGGGTCAAAATTAAGTATGATTCTATCTATCATGAATTGAACTAATTAGTTGATTGGTTCAATTAGGGACATAATTTGGGCAAAGTTGAGCCCCTAAACCAAAGTTATGGCCCAATCGACTTTATAATATAGATACAACATGTATGACTTAACTAACCCTAATTTAATAAAAAATGCATATTCGAATGCAAATGTGTCCAATTTCAACCCATTGAACCTAAATTAGAGTCTACAATATGATTGAAAGGGCTAAATCAGGGCACATTTCATGACATGTTGATTGTAAACCCTAATTTTATCACTTGAACATGTATGTAGTTCCCCTAAACCCTAATTTTATGACATATACACATGTACAAACTTGTTACACTAAAACCTTAACCCTAAATCCTAATTTTATAACAAACATAACCCTTAAGTTCCTTGATTTCATCACAAATTCATAAATTCATGAATGTGATTAGTGCTAATTTGTGAATCTATTATTCACCTAGTTTTTTAAGGACCTATGATGAAATTTTGGGTAAAATTATCTCATTTTCTATTACATATTGAGCCTTATTGCATCATTCATTAGTTTTATTGCTTCATAGTCTTATCAAGAGTCTTATTACATCATGTATTGGAGATTTATGCATCATATTAGGGATTTATGCACATAATCATCAAATAGTCTCCCTCTCTTTACTTTGTTTGAATAAGACTCTCCTTGGGATTTCCCACTTTTAGATGGAGATATCTCTAATGCCTTATATTTCTCCAAGGTTTGACTGCAGGTACTATGCTCATAGCTCACTTGCAACCAAACTTGTTTAAATACAAAAATTATTATAAATATAACAAGTATACATGAAACCATGTTAAGAAACTCATGTTTTAAACTATAATAATAAAATCATTTAAACATGCACTTACTGAAATCTCATGGTCCTCCTCAATTTTTCATTGACGCTCTATTGGGTCAATGTCAGGTTCAGTTGCACGAATAGGCATGTCAAATGATGAAGAAACATGAGGAGATGTCATGTAGTCATCTGAATCAAACTATCAAATGTCATATGACATCCCTACATACACAATACATTTGTGCATATAAGTTATATTTGCCAAAGTATATAGTAATATTATTAAAATAAAAGTAATAAAGTATAATTCAAAATTACAAGTGAATATACATACCTTGGTGAGTGCCTATGTAGATGACATTTCAGTAGTAATTATTGATTCTATCTCAACTCATAATGATTAAGGAGTGTCCACCCTAGTCATTAGTTGAATAAACAACCTAATAATTAATAACTTGGGAAATTCATTGATTAAACAAGTTGCTAACAAACCTAGTCTTGCATACAGTCCAAGATTCAACTATAGTCCAAGAATTTTATTCTTTTGGTATAAATTTATGTTTAAGGTTAAATAATTAATGTGAATAAGAGTGTTGAGAATAATATTTTTAGGAATCTAATTGGTCAATAAGTGGTAAAATCCTATTTATCCATAGTCATTATTCTTAGAAAACATATAGTTTGTAAACTAAGAAATTATGTGCCTTCTGTTTAGTCTTGTAAATTATTATGGATTCTAAAGAGTTTAAAGAATGATTTTGAATGATTATATAAAGGGGTATATCATATTTATATAGGTTTATAGTGATTTGACATTTAAAGAGGAAACAATTCCTGAGTACCATGTTTGCTAAAGGGTAACATACAATCAAAAGATTGAGTTATATTATGTTGAAACTAGTTTGGGATTCCATTGAGATTGTAAGGGGTATAAGATAGTGAATGGAATTGTATAGAATACCATATTAGTTTTTAAATATATTTGGATTTTAAGGAAAGGCAAAGTAACCTTGTACCTTATTTTCTTGTGTGCATAGGCAGGGTTATAAACTGAGAGTTTTGAGTTTTTAATTGATTGTGGGATTTTATAACTTGCTATCTAAATTATAAAGTTTTATAGGGTCAGTAAAAACCCAATTAAAAAGGTTTGGATTTTTTAAACACACTAAGATAAAATTTATCCCCTTTAGTGTGCTCTCGACCCTGGTAATGGTCGAAAAACCCTGATTCTAGGATTTAGTGTATAAAATGAGATTTGACCATTGAAAAATTCCAAAAAGTTGTAATCTTACATTATTTGGTGTCTTCTCACTAATGGACATGGTTTCAATATTTACAGGTAAATAAAAGTATGTAACTGAGGTTTTGATACAGTCTTAAGCCTAGAGAAAGGTTAAGAGAGAAGGGGTGATATAGAAATAGGAGAATTTGTCCAAAGAAGGGGGTTCAAAAAATGATTGATTTAGATGAAAGATTAAAATGGGAACATATAAATTTCAATATATTATAGATAAATTTTATACATGTTTCATACTAAGGAGGTTTGCACAAATGGAGGGTTAATCGGTGAGAGGCCTAAAGAAGGAAGTACAATTTTCCTTGAGAGTTGCATTAGAAGGTTAATGTGGGAGTTGTATGGGACAAATGGGTCCTTAAATATGTAATTAGTTTCTAGTGAAGCTCTGCCAGATGCTCTCAACAAGGAGATTTACCCAAAAATAAGGTTAGTAGAAGGTAAAGCTAGAAAGGTGTATGTGAGGGGTAAGTAGACAGACAGTTTGAGTTAGTGACATGACCAAGGATGTAAAGAGAGAGTGATAAGAAGATATAAGGATTGATTTGACTAATATTTTCATTATTATTTTATTACCCAAAGGAATAAGGGAATGAGTTATGAATGGATGAAGGAGAACCTTGAAAGGAAAGGATATAGGTAGAGTTTGGTATAGAAGTTGATATAGCTTGGCATCAATGGATATAGATAGAAAGTCTCCCCCAAATAGATATAGTAGGTCTTTGGGACCCCTAAGTAGGTGGTGGTAACAAACTACTCAACCCCATCTATCTATATGGGGTTTAGGTCCACTATTTGTATATGATTGTAAGGCCTATGCCATATACATATAGGATATAGTTTATAATAGAAAATCTCCCAAAAAACCAATGGGATATAATGGATATACTCTACCAACAAACCAATGGAATTGACTAGGTACAATGGGATCAAGAGGCTATGACATCTAAATTTATAACTTCATAGATAGAGATGGAATTATTATGCTCGAATGGAATCAAGATGGGAATTGAATTGCTAGCTATGACCATTTTGGATATCGATCATAGAGATTGAACTACTATATGTTACTAGGATAATAAGGAATCAAGCTCCTGGCTATGAGGCTAGTATTTAAATAAAAGGAGTGGTGTGCATATTGATGAAGACATGTTATGCTCGATTGGAAAATTGATAGAAATATATTGTACCAAATAAATTTTATCAAATGAATTGTGTGTGTGTGTGTGTACATCTAATCCTACTGATTAGGATTGACCTATTATGGAAACTACATATAATGGGATATCAAGCAAATGTTCAACTCATTATTTTGGTTATTGAAAACATAGTTGAGATTGAGGATGAGTTTCTAACAAGTTACGCCAATCCATGTTAATACATCAAACAATAAAAAGTTTAACAAAATTATATTAGGTATTTTATATAAATTCTTAAACAAAATCTACCAAGGATGCAATTAAGGTGTATGAATGTACATTTAGAGTATATAAAATTCACTTGAAATTTTACCTCTATAAATGTATATGGTTTCATACTGACATGGATAGATGCAGTAGCCTGGGTTGGCCCACTACCTAGTTGTGATGTCAAAGGCAACGTCTCCTCTTGGAACACAAAAAAATACATATATATTGTTTAATTTAAATGTGTAAATTAGATTTTACCTTTTTAAATTGAAAATATAACTTAAAAATTTAACATTAAATTTATATAAAAGATACCTACATGTGTGTAGAGACTCCCAATGTATCTAAATGAAATGTGTGTGCTAAAACTCATCAGTCAAGACCACATCCTCCAAGCCCCCTGAAGCACCACCATCATCATATGAAGGTCTAGTGCATATAACACCACAACATCTGCATCGGTGGGGTCGAGTATGACCACTAGTTGGAGTATCTTGAGCATTTGTCTTTTAAAGTCTACTTGTATGATGAATGAGTATATCAGTAAGTGCACTAAGCACATGTAAAGTGTCTATCTCCACAACCTCTATCACCACAGAGGGAATCTTTGGATGAATAGGATTTTGGGTAGGGATCCTTGTAGGCTAATTAGGTGCATGACATGCACCTATTTGATCCTATATGGAGCCTTTACCTTGTCCCTAAAACTCACCATAGTCAAATTAAATTGGAATTTGATTGAGGACAAACTCATAATAGAGTTTCCTCAAAAAGTACAAAGGGACTCATGGTTATTACAAGGGGGATAGTCAAATTCCATCAACCATCATTCCCAAAAATTGGCCTTAATCAAATCTTGTTGGCATCAGTGGATTGAGAAACATTTGGTTGTTATTGGAAATGGGGCATTAGTGGTTGGGTCGATAAATAAGGCACAAATTTGATCTTTTGTTATATTTTTGTTCTTCACCTCAAATGCTGACAATTTGTTAGCATAGTAATCCCTATAACTATCTCTATATGACCTCCATCTATCAGTTTGAATCGTTATTGAGTCAACTTGACCTAATACTAAATCTAGGTTATTGGTCAAATAGGTGTGGTCACTGTTTATAGAAGTGGGCTCCCTCATTCTCCTAATTATTTGCTCAATTTCAATTTTGTTCTCCACTATGTGAGTGGTTAATTCCTCTTGACTGCATGGGGGATCTAAGGGAATTACAAGAGGGTTAGGTGGAGGGTTAGGAGGGTTGGGTGGAAGGTTAAGCACATTATTAGTTGGAGGGTTATGTGGAGCATGATGACCTGTTGTAAAAAAATAAAAAAAAAAAACAAATTTGTAATTCACATTAAACAAGATTCAAAAAATTCAAAAAAATTGATTTAATCTATTAAAAACATACCTCTTCTTTGTGGTGGCATCATCATTTTGGTGAATGGAGGGAAAAACATGAATCTTGTAGGCCAAAACATGATCCTATAGCCAAAACATGATCTTGCAGGCCAAAATGTGATCTTACAGCCAAAATACGAATGGGAATGAGGAAAACATGAATGGAAAAATGTATGGAGTGAGGGTCTTTTTTTGTTTTATAGATTTAATAACATGTACACATTATTTAAACATACAATACTACATACACATTCCTATATACTTCAATAATGTGTATGCATTATTGTTATAATGCATATGTGTTGCATGGTATGTCCACAAAATTGTCCCCCAACTCCATGCAAATACCACCAAATAACCCCTCACCCCCTTATATAATTGTTTGAGGTGAAAAAATAGTGGGATTAATCATTATCCCCACCTTTTTTATGGGATTGGATAATATCCTATTTCACCATCTTTTATGGGTTTTATATTATCCCTTTACATTTTAATATGGAATTTTAATAATATCCCATGTATTAAAAAATATGGGGTGATAATTATTCCCTAATATATGATGGTTTATATTTTAACCATATTAAAATGGCTTTTCATTTGCCATGTAACTCTATTGCCACATCACTTTATGGCCACATCATCACTTTGACCATAACTTTAACTAGACATAACTTGCACATAAAAACTACATTTTTCAAACCATAAAATGTGTCAAAAATATCTCAATGAGCTCTACACCATGGAACTAGTTCATAAACATTTTAAGATCATCAATTTTTATATTTTTACCAGTGTTGACCACCTATTGACCTACTTTGATTGAAACTTTGATCGATTGCATAAGGAGCATATGAGCTCTATTTTTAGAGTTTGTATACCATTGGAAATCTCTGGATGAGTCCTATGCAATGGTATAGGTCTTAGTCTTATTTGGGAACTTTTTAAAAATGGTTTCTAGATCATACCTCCCCACTAAAAAAGTTTTTGGTCTACCAAAAGCTAGTATCCACTAAAATTTGTGTCAGTTCTAACGATACTCTAACAAGTCTTATCAGTCTACTCAAGTTCCACAACTAAGCCTACAATGCTTGGTATAACTCACTGATCACATCTTCTATAATTCCTCTACTATTACATGACCATCAATAGCCTCTGCACAAAACTAGGGTTTAAAATGTGATGACTTCCTCTGCTGTATGACTTCATAAGATCCTCTACACAGATAAGCCTAATGGTATTTTGTACTACACAGCTTCAATAATCCTATACATATAATTTTAGTGATATCCTCTACTGCATGGCTGTAATGAACCTCTACACACAAAAGTCTAGTGATCTCCTCTACTACATGACTTTAATGAACCTCTACACAGAAGTCTAGTGATATATTCTATTGCATGGCTGCAATGAGCCTCTACACAAAATTCTAGTGATCTTTTTTGATACACAACTGAAATGAGCATCTACATAGAAGTCTAGTGATCTACTCTGCTACATGGCTATAGTGAGCCTTTACACAAAAGTCTAGTGATCTCTTCTACTGCACTGTTGCAATGAGCCTCTACATAAAAGTCTAATGATATCTTATTTTGCATGATTAGAATGAGCCTCTACATAGATATAAGATCTTGAATCTCCTCTACTGCACAACCTCAATGACCCTCTACATAGATTTGAGATTCTACACATACATCCATGTTCTCCTCTACTACATGGCCATCTAAGGGCCTCTACACAGAACTGAGATCCTAAATCTCTTCTATTGCATAGCTACTATGAGCCTCTACATAGATCTAAGATTTTTTATGTGCATCCACATCCTCTTCTGTTGCATGGCCTCAATGGCCTCTATATAAAATTATGCATGGATAATATCACATCCATCAATGTCTTCTTCTAGTGCATAGCTATCCAAGGGCCTCTACACATAACTATGTGTGGTTCTAGTACTTCTTGGATATAATAAACTATTCTCTATAGAATAACACTTAATAGAAACAAGAATATAACATATCTTAATCTGCATATACCATTATTAATGGAAAACATCTACCAAAATGTGAGAAGACAACTTGAGTATGATAAACCTGTCACTCAATTCTTCTCTACAAGTGACTCCACAATAAAAAAAATTGTAATTTTTACAATGCATGTATATATAGATTACAAATAGTGCCTCTTGGGTCTTTAAAAACTTTGCATGGTGTATGTCACAATGCTGCCCATATGGGTCTTATTCATACATCCTAACTAGCACATTATTTTTTCTAGTTCTATGAACATATACAAATGTATAAATCAAAATGATCAAAAGCCTTTAAATACCACCTAAGATTTCATACCAGTGATTGAATCCCAGTGTAGACCTGACTCCTTCAATAGTTACCCTATGGATCATCATGTAGCTTTCCTTCAAGTTCTTGATGGTCACTTGGTACATACAAGTCTGATGTTTGACTAAAATCATCATGACTAGGTCTAGAGACCTATCCTGTCTCAAATTGCATGATCCAAGTGTGATCTAGGTGAAGCTCTATACCATCATCTATGAAATATTCTTTTTGAGTAAAGAGATACAAATTTCCTAGATCCATCTTGTTCATCTCCAATGGGATGATATTGAGAGTCAACATGTCTGAGAACTATCTTCAAACTACAAATTGCAAGGTACAATAACATGTCATACCTTGAATAATACCATTCTACATGCCAACTATTTTGGCATGAAGTAGTGGTAACATTGAAAATCTTAATTGATGTACTACATTATTGGTCACATAATCCATTCTATTGTACCCATCAAACATAAGTCTAACAACACATCCCTCTAAAAAAATAGAACACTCTGATTGTAGGCTCTCATAGATTACAAGATAATGTCTAGAGGTCCAAATGGTGTCCTTTGTCAAACTGGGGATTCAAAATTCTGACTGGTACTTGGGATAGTAAGATCTTTTCCTTTATCTATGTTCCTCTATTGGAACCACCATGGTGCATGATCATGATGTTGTAACCAGCAATGTTCTGCCACATGTTTACATCTCGATCAATGACTAAAGATTGGATAGGTTGAAGTATTAGGATCATCTTAATGGAATTTCCTCCATCTTGACTCTTTTTCTAATTGAGCAAAAAGAGAGTCTACTTTATATAAGAGTTTGATTATTCATTGGTCTTTTTTACATTGATGCATACTCACATTCACCACAATCATGTTTGACTTAGCCATCCATTGTGCCTACTCCCATCGGTGTGACACAACCATATGTATCATCATGCCTAATAATAATAGCATCATGGGCAAATTCATCCATTGATACAAATCCATGGCTTCAATCTAGTCCCAAATAGCCTGTGCTTATGTGTCAATACACAAATAGAAGCTCACTAACAAAATGCAAAAAAAAATTTAGTGAGTGTTAAGAACCACTCTGATACCAAACTTAATCTATAAATTGGCACTAATTTTTATGTAAAAATTTTACCTTGGATCCTTTTAGGTAATTTATTAAATTTACTAAAATTATTCTAAAAAATAATTAACTTAAAGAAAATCAATGCAAGAATACTAACCACACTACACAAGAGTTGATTATGGAGTTCAATAATGCCTAAATCTCTAAGTTCACAAATTAGTTGAAACAATTCATTATTAAATGTCTAAAAGTACAAGGTAACCCTTATAGAATAATAATGAATTCACATGTTACGAACCTTTGAATAATCTCAGAACTCACAGATAGATTCTTCACCTTCGCGGAACATTTCCAAATGTGTATGTTCAAACCTTTGAAGAATCTCAAAACTCTTAGATAGATTCTCCACTTTTCCAAATCACACCTCTAAGACTGCATAAACTCAACAACAAACCTTTGAAAAGTCCCAGAACTCATGGATAGACCTTCTACCTTCCTGTCGTGAAAAGCAACCTTGTATTCCTAAAGTTCTCCACCAAAATTCTTACTTCAAGACTTTAAAAAGTGGCTCAAATAAACTTAAATTAGGTCTCTCAGCATACGGCTAAAACTATCTCTTTCTCTGGCTCTTGGCTCTTCAGCTCTCAACTTTTCGGCTCTCGGCTATTGGCTCTACCATGAGAGCTTTGAAACCTTGGAATGAATTCACTGAATTACAATTCCTAATTCCAATTCCAATTCCAATTATCAATGATTTCCAAATAACCTCTCACCCCTTTATATACTTTTTGGAGGTGTACAAATAGTGGGATTAATCATTATCCCCACCTTTTTTGATGGGATTGGATAATATCCCATTTCATAATTTTTTATGGGATTTATATTATCCCTTTACATTTTAATATAGAATTTTAATAATATCCCATGTATTAAAAAATATGAGGTGATAATTATTCCTTAATATATGATGGTTTATATTTTAACCATATTAAAATGGTTTTTCATTTGCCACGTAACTCTATTGCCATGTCATCACTTTGATCATAACTTTGACTGGTCATAAATTACACATACAAACTTTATTTTTTAAATCATAAAATGTGATAGAAAGATATAAATGATTTATACACCATGTAATTGGTTCATACACATTTCAAGATCATCAAGTTTTTTAGTTTGACCACTTGTTGACCTGCTTTGACTAGAACTTTGACTGATTACATAAGGAGCATATGAGCTCTATTTCTAGAGTTTTGCTCACCATTGGAAAGCTCTTGATGATTCATATGTGATGGTTCAGGTCTCAGTATAATTTGGGAATTTTTTAAAAATGATCTTGAATCAAGTCATGGGTATCAGAAATAGATGACTCTACTTTGATTATCTGGTCCATTAACATTGTAACCAACTCAAGTGGCAGTTGATATTTTGTTGGTTGGTTTTAGTTTAGGTTTTATAGGTGATAGGTAAGGTTTTATTGATTATGGGTGAGGTTAGGTTGGTTTTTGATGAGGTTATGTTTGTATTAGGTAAGGTTAGAAGCATAAGTGGCTTGTGATGCAAGGTATCACTCTAAGGTGAGATGGTTGTTTTCCAGGATCCTAAAAAAATTAGGATCTCCAAGAGAGAATATAGGTTGGTTCCCCATTGGATAAGGAAATGGAGTAAATATGGTGGAAGGTAGGTTTTTCACAACTCAAATCAAAGAGCAAACAAGAAAAATTAAAAAAGGCAAAACACACACTAAAGTACATTATCTCCTCGGGTTCTTTTTAGTCTCTCTTTTGGCTTATGCCTTAAGTTAGAAAGAATGTTGGAAGACTTAGATTGTAGAGTGGGTATTTTAATAGAATTATATGGTTTATTTTAGTTTTAGTTATGGCTCTTAAAAATATGTATTCAAAGTTAGTATGTGGCTTGATGTTGGGCCCTATCCCCTCACTTCACACATCATAGTGATAAGGGTGTCAGGTGCTTAGCTAAGATATATTGATTTTCAGATTTTGGACTCAACTAGAGAGCTAAGTTTTGGTTACTCTTCTTGGTAGTGAAGTCTAAGTAAGATAGCCAAAAAGGTGAAGCTTTACCGCTAGGTGATGAAATCCTAGTCAGGCCTTATGTTAGGTGTTAAGATGTGTTGATTGATAAGTGGTTTGGTATGTGTGTGATAAAGAGGTGAAGTTATGATTGATTAATTTTATTTTATTTAACTAAATGAGCCAAACATGCAAATAATCAATGTATGCAGTTAATTTTATACCTAAAATAAATTTCCAATTTCATTGTAGGAGCATAAAGTAAAGAAGAAAAGGGGACTAGATGGTAGGTCCCATCGGGCATACTAGAATGTTTTACTCAAATTTTGATTTTTATCTATTTATAGAAGAAAGGTAAAACTAAAAGAGGGGGTAGAGGTTAGTAGAACCTGGATATGTTGTGCACTCTGTAATCTAGATGGTTGTAGATACTCTTCTTTGGCTTGGGAAGATGACCTACAATAAGATAGAACTAGAAAAGGGTTGGTTAGTTAGGTAGATGGGTGGATTTCCTAGAAAGCTAGATCCAAGAAGTGTGATCTATCTAGGAGGTATCAATCCACCTTTTAATACAATTCAATGTTAAAAAGAAAAGGTTGCATAACATAAAAGTACTAGATCTAAAGAAATAAATACTTTTAAAATGAATAATAGTGTTCTAACAAAATACCATTTAGGTGAATGCTAAATCATTAAATAAATGTTCAAGTTAGGTTAGGTTGTTTTTTATGGTATGTGAGGTGATAGGGGCTAATAAAATAGGGTTTTGGTTGAGGTTGGTATTTGGTTGATAGGTTGATGGTTTTTGGTCAAAAATGTTCGCATAGTGACCGTCAGTGATCAGGGTGACTATTGATGGTTAAAGTGACTATCAGTGGTTGAGGTGACCATCAACAATTAAGCCTGACCATCGGTAGTCAGAGTGACTATTGGAATTTGAGTGTTTAGAGGTGAAGGGTCAAAAAAAGGTTAGGTTAGGTTAAGGGTCAAAGGTGAATGGTTGAGGTTAAAGGTGGGTTAGAAAGGTGGGTTTAGGTAGGGTGGGCATCTAGGGGTATTTCAACATTTGAAACCATTATGTGTGGATTTTTGGTGTCTACAGCAACAACACTTCTCCCCATTTGTATTATACATGCCATAATTAAAGATACACAGGTGTTGAACATCAAGTAAATAATCCATAATATATTTTTTATCATTTTATTTTATTCTTCTCACCTCTCTCTTATTTTTTTTATGCTTAGATTCTTATTTGATCATAGTTAGACCAGATCTTAATATGGTACCAGAGCCATTGTAGTTTAGTTCCTTAGAACATAATAGTTTTTTGATTTTCTTTAGAGGTAAATTTTGTATGCAACATCCTAGAGCAAGACACACATTTCCATTGTGTGAATAAGGCTCAAAATTATATGGATCAATTGTAAACACCCTATATATTTATGATAGGAATTATGGTGAGTTTTTCAAGGTCCACCAAATTAAGCTTGGGTAGAATATGTACCATATGGAGGACGCAATTTTTTTAATTTAATATGATAATTTCTAGGTCATTTTAATAAATATGTATGGTACCTAGTCTGTATAATTGCTAAAATTTATACTAAACTATTGATTGTGTATTTATAATATCATGTCATCCTTGCATACATGTTTACTATGTGCCACATGTCCTATCATTGCACCGCATGTCCTATCATTGCACCACATGGAATATTTGATTTCCCCTACATTAGTTCCATACTTCTACCCTTGTCACCCACTATATGACCTTTTTCTTAATGGTTTACCCTAAAAGGGATAGCATGAGCCCCTAATTTGGACCTACCTTCACTCTAGGAAACATATCTTGTGATCCAAAGGCCTAGGGGGATCCTTTTGTATTTTGGGTTTGTGTTTCTAAAGTGGATGAAGTGACACTGATTTTGAGACATTTTTTGAACGTTCATTTTTTTAGTCCAAATTTATTGCAACAGAACCTTATGGAAGGACCTCATATAAGCACCTTATTAGGCTCATATCTTGAGTTCATTTGGAATTTTTTCATGTTGTCTTCTTTAAACTTGGAATTTTAAAAAATTTATACATATTAGTGTGGTCATTTATGCATCTTATTTTGTTTTATTTTTTTGGAGGGCATCTTTCTTGTTGGGATGTTTTTCAATCATTTTTATTTCATTTAAAAAATGCAATGGTGAATTTATTGTGAATTTGGAACACTCTTCCTAATATCATTATGTTGAATACTGGAGAGTGGGTTCTAGTTTAAAAAGTGGTCAAACCCTCCATAGTAATTTTTTTTTCAATTTTGTTCTCTCCTAAAACTCTTCTACAAGCCATGTCTTCTACATACAAACTCCATTTTCTAATTTTTTTTTAATTATGTTTTTTCCTACATTCTACATAGCTTGTTAGTCCATTAGCTTTTTAAATTCACTATTTTCCCTCACCTTGTGAAGTGTACCTAACATGGCCTCATTGCCTAGACCCCATTGAATTTTTTTTGGTCTCTTTTCACATGACACCTTTCAAACAAGACTCCTAAAATTTTGAACATGGTAGTCAAGTAGTGGATTTTGGGCCACTCAAGTAGATAAATCCGTAGTTCTTTGTATTTTTTTGACACTTCAACATGATGATTATTATTTTGACTTTTGTATCCCCAACATTAGTTGATATCTATGTGTTCAAAGTGGTGTATTTTAGGCCACTCATGTAGGAATGTTTTGGATTTTTATGAGTTTATTTTCCATCTTGAGTATTTAATGGTTATTTTAATCTACCACTTCAACACGTTCCATTTATTTTGATACAATTGAGGCCCCTTTCTATGTGTCTCATTGCCTTTTCTAGGAGAGTTTCTATTTATTTTTTCAAATAAGCACCTTTGTGTGCATGTCTGATTTCTTTATTTTAGAATAATAACAAGTTTTATTTACTCACATGTAGATGGGTATCTTATTAGGAACTTTATTTTTTAGAACCAATAAGATGATTTTAGAATGTCTCATGTTCTAATGGTGTTATTTGGTATACTCTTTTATATGACCATCTCATGTTGTGGGTGACATCAGGTATCCCCAACATTTGTTAGGATTCAAAATTACCCATAGGTAACCATTTTTCATAGTATCAAAATTACCATAATATTTTAGTGTTTTGAGTATTGGATTCATATCACTTGTACAAATATCATGATTTTTTCCTAGGTGTTCACTTCCATTCTACACATCATCATTTTAGTGTGGATTAGGATTCCTTGTTGCCTTTTGAAGCTCACCACTATTTTGGAGCATAATGTGCTTCATTACTTCAATATAATCTTGTGATATACATTTTTTTATCACCATTTTCCATTGAGTTTAGCATTAGCAAGGGATGGGTATGAAATTCTTCCTATTTCCCTTACTACCAAATTTATTGGCATCATTATTTATTTTGAGTGAGCCTCATATAGAGCATCAGTTCCTAGTTTGACTTGGCAGTTACAATGGCTCAACGCCCATGTATTATTTAAATATGAATTAGCATCCATATGCACTCTCCACATCACACTGTATTTTCATGATATTTATACATAGGTACTATTGACGCAGAAGATTGCACCCTTGGCAGGAGGCTGAGCTCCTGCTTTCTTCACGCAACAATGGAAACTCCTTTCTTGCCTGTGGGACCAGCGAAGCTAGAGGGGAGAGTCTCTAGATGAGGGCTAGCTCCCTCTGATGTATCTTTTAGGCCCTGGTTTCTCCTACTGCTAACAAATAAAATGTAAAAAAGGGGGGATGAAAAGAGAGAGAGATGCTAAAAACAAAGCCTAAGCCTAAAAAAAGAAAAGGTGATACACCAAAAAATGTGACCCACCCAGCCCGAACATACACTATTCACCAAAAAGGAGTGCCTATACACTTCATCTAAAGTGAGAAAATCTTCTGCATCAGTGGGTCAGGGGTTAGTGGAGATACAGGGAGGAAATAACTGCTAGAGGCATTCTGGGACACACTGCAGTAGCCTATCCACTCCACCTACACTCCTCTAGGGACACTTCTGACAGACCTGTAAAAGGAAACTCAAAAATGCACCAGACATGCTGAAATCATTTTGTAAAAGCATTTACGAAAATGACTTATCATAGAATCAAGACATAGACACATACTAAAGATGCAAACCTCAGAATGGAGGTAAAAATAGCTAAGTTTTGATTCAAGGTAAAAAATTTCGGCAGAGCTCTGCCTTACAAGCTCGAGAGATTTTTGGGCAGAGTTTTGCCTTAAGGCTGAGAGTAGATCCTTTCTCAAAAGATAATTTTACAATTTATAGGAAGAGGAAGAGAAACTTGGTGCTTTTTGTGAAAGATTTTGGCGCTCATTTCTGCAAGTGGGCCATGTGCACTGAACACATCAGGAAGAGGAAATCACTATTACTGGTGTCATTCTTTAGAAAGGGCCTATTGGAACCATGCTATACAATCACCAAAATTGACTTTGGCATTCAAACATTAATGCAAGAGCATGGTCGCACCTCTTTCCTACAAACAGACTACAATTTGTCCCCTCATCAATGCCAACTATAGAAAATAGGTCACACTGCTCATCTGCAATAACTCACCTTCCCTTCACCACTTGAATGCTTTGTCATTTCTACTCTTTGTCTTCTTCCTACTCTTTTAGCCCTTGGGGTGATCTTCTAGTAGGTCGTTGCGCTCCTCGGGCTCCTTTCACGATTTGGCGCTTAGATAGTCCAAAAACAATGGATTTTTCACTGTGTTAAATTTGGCATTCACGTAGTTGTCACCCAACAGCTAGTTTGTTTGTTTAAATTTGATAGCTTTCAAGATGTCATCATCCTTAGCAAAAGTCATCAGGTCTTTTTTGTGGCTTTTTTGCTTCGCAAGCTTTTGTTTTTGGCTTTTTTCCCGCAAATAAAAGTCTGCAAGAATTAGCTACTCTTTGTCCTTTTCTTCAGGCTCTTTGAAACTCTCTGCCCTCTATAAGGTCTTTTGGATCTTGAACTGCCCTTCGCAAGGGCTTTTGAACCCATCACTACCCTCTGGCTGTAGGGCACACCCTTGAACCAACCCATTGAACCAACCCATTGAACCAAACTGCTGAACCAGTTCAACGGTTCAATGCTATGCACCGATGAACCAAGTGACTGAACTCAGGCTGATCAAACCAAGTGTTAGGGTGTGGAGCTAAAAGCTTCACCTAAGGCAAACAGGGAGGTTTTTGGAGCTTGACAGTCACCGATGTAGGTAGGCCAAAATCGACGTCGGTCAGGAAATAGTGTAAGGGAAACTGACATCGATAGGAGATCAGTCGGCGTCGGTCACCTCCAGTCAGGTAGGGACCGACGTCGATCACCTGTGGCGGTCAGAACTGCTGTTGACGAATAATCAGTTAAGTGAATGCAGAGTTTGCATGTTAAAGACCAGTTCGAGTCTTTGAGTTGCTTGTCTAATTATTGTATGCATGAGATCTATATAATAGACTCATGGGCTGTATTGTTAAGTGTTAAACTTATAGAATCCAAGTGTGGAGCTTGGAGAGTTCTTCCCATGGTGGAATCAAGTAGGATTCCCCATGTATGTAAGATCAGGTTTGATATGCAGGGTGTTGCAGGATCATGGTGGAGATCTACATGTGATAAGTAAGATCAGGTTGGTCTACAAGGATGTGTGTATGCGAGGGTCAAAACAAGATTGGCGGGGGAGCAAGATCAAGGTGACAATAATACATCAGGGGCAGGATCATGGTGAGATCTACTTGGAGTACCAGTTCGTACTCGATTGTACAGGTAGTACAATGAGGTGAACAACAGCTTGTGTTAGTTGTGTGTTGTGACCTATTGAGAGAAGGTTACTCAGGTGAGAAGATTACTGGGAGCCCTTGAGGAGGAAGCCTCATAGAGGTGGAAGAAGAGTTGTTAGGGTGTGGAGCTAAAAGTTTCACCAAGGAGCAGACTTTAACAGGTTCGGGTTTACACAGTCACCGACGTCGGTCAGGTGCAGTTGCAGAGGTGCCGACGTCAGTAGTGGGTCGGCCGGCGACGGTCACAGGCGAACAGGCAGGAACCGATGTCGGTTACCTGTGTGTCCAGAAAGTGATTTCTGAGGACAGAAGCGAGCGTTTGCATGATGAATTTGAGTTGTAGACTTAAGCTCGCGTCTCTATTGTTAGCAATATTATTTTTAGAGCCCTTGTTCAAGTGGCTTAACTGTTTGTTGTAAGAGCATGCTCAAGTTTCCTAATTCTATATGTAGGAAAGATCTTCTTAGCTTAGGATGTGGAATTGTATGAGTAGAACATTGTGAATGTTTGAAGGACAGTACAGAGTTGTATCAATCCAGGTTGTTGGAGTTGGTTGTACTTGAGAGAGAGAGAGCTCTTAAGGAATAGAGATCTAGTGAGAGATCTTGTGCATCTGAGAGAGGTGTGGAAGAAAGAAGTTTCTTCAATTGTATTCCTTTTGTAAAGAGTTTTAATACAAGTTTTCAGGGTGTTTTCTTTTATCTCTTGTTCTGTTTTATTTATCATTCTAGTTACTTATCTATCTTATTTATTTCCACATTTATTGCTTTCACAAGTGTAATCTTTGTTGGTTGATCCCCAACAAGAGTGTGATCTCTTTATTGTAATTTCCTTTGTAATGAGTTGAATACAATTGTGTGTTGCCTCTCATATATTGATAGTTATTTGTTCTTCTGGTTATTTCCGCATGTAAGTTGCTTATACATTGGTAATCATGTGTGTGCTCTTAATTCTAACAAGTTGTGTCAGAGCTTTAGGGAACTTAGGTCCTATCACCAAGTGCATTGAACTTTGTGGTGAACTTGAACCGAGCGTTGAACTAAAGCATTGAACCGGTTCAATGGTTTAAAGACGCCAACTTTTCTTTTGATTTTCTTCAGACAAGAGCCTGAAGAAGCCTTGTAAAACCCAAAACTCTTTGAACTGATCCTTCATGCGCCAAAGACTAACCTGCAGAGTCCGTGGAAATCCAAAACCTACAGAGTTCATAGACTTAGACCTATAGAGTCTATAGATATGAACAAATTCATGCAAAATCAAAAAATGAAATGGCCTAGAACAACAGGGACAGAAGGGGACCAATTTTTTGGCCTGTTGGACAAAAAATGGTCAACAAATTGGTGACTCCCAGGTGAAGCATGCCTGTTATGCTTAAAGACCAATTGCCTTGCATTCCATTGGGCATGAAGTCGGATGCAGCTTGAACAAAGTTTAGCAATAGCCCCAAAGATCCAAGAATCAAACATGAAGCCTTTTACCCCACACACAAAGGGAAACACACAAGGCTAAAAACACTACCTGTGTAAACTACACTTAGGGAAAGTAGGAAAAGAAAATTGAAAAAAAACTACTATATACAACTAACTAGGAATGTTCACCTCCCTCCTGGATCAAAGGGAAAGCTTCTTAAGTCCCCTTCTTGGCAAGAAGACTTATGGTGGCAAACAAGTGGCTGAAAGAAAAGGAGATTTGGTGACCTACTCCTCTAACTTGTCACCTAGATTGGCTATTATCTGAGTGGATCAGATTCAAACATGCTTCCAACATATGTGTACTATGCTTGTTCCTAGAAGCTTGTTCAATGATGGTCCTTCATGTTGGTGCTCTTCACCAAGAAATTTGTGGTTGTTGGCTCATCCCCATAAGACCTTTGATATGCACATTCCCTCTGCAATGCATCATGTTCTGACTTGTTTCCTTCTGCCTTGTTGAAGACTCTGTCAGACTCATCCTCTACTTCCTCTTGACCTTCTTGAAGAAGGGTGACTATGGTGATGTCTGAAATGGACTAACAAAATGATTGCTCATCCCACAAAATATCACCTCTCTATTCAAAGTTTTCTTCTTCAAGGCCTTCCTCTAGGAAGACAGACCTCTCCTTTTCCTCCTCAAAGGTCCAGATCTCTAGACCTTCAAAGATATTCTCTTGATCTTCCTCCAAACCAGGGTCTTCAGCGTAGTCGTCCTCCTCATCGAAGCAACAAGGAAGTTTATCAAATAAGGGGGGAGAGAGCTCACCATGCTTTTGTTCCTCCTCGTATTGTTGGAACATCTACATATATGTAAGACTTGCATCTTCTCCATTGCCGATGGTGTCTTCATAAGGAGCATCGATGATGATTTCTTCTTCGTTGTTGCTCATGATAGCCTTCTAGAAAATTGTAGATTGGATCTTCTGCTCCTCACTCACCTCCTGTAGAACAGGTTCCTCCTTAAGAAGGGGTGAAGTGGGAAAACCATGTGGAAGAGGAGGCAGTCCTTGAGCTAGAATAAAATGATTCTCCTCTTTCCACTTGGCCAGCATTTCATCAATATTAGGTGCGGCATGATATCTCTCTTGGAAATGTGTAGGTGGGGTGTGTTCAAACATGGAATGTGCCGTTGGGTCTGAACCGTCCATCACACACTGGCTGAGGAATCTCTCTCTAGATTCCAAATCTGCAATTCTCCTAGTTATATCTTCTTGAAGGAGCCTTTCTTGGAGATCATAGGAATCATGGGTAGGAGTATCTTTATCTTCTTTAAGGTTTTGAGAAAAACCTTTCTTCTCCTCTTTCCTGCCCCATGATTCCACTATTTCCCCCCAAGTCAGGAGGTTGCCATCAGGGTGAAAGATCTCATAATTGGAATTTGCCCTTTTGGTTGAAGGGCCACTAGGAAGGCTGGTTGAGGTGATTGCATAAATATCTAGAGCTTGATCATAGTCATATGAAGGAATACAAGTTTCATGATTTTGTGCAAAGGGATTATACAAAGGTGATTTCTTAATGGTACCAGGCTGCTTAATCAGTTGATTCAACTTGGATTCACCATTGGTGTTGATGCAAAGCCTCCAAAGGTTGGTCGGTTGAAGAACACACCAAAAATTCTTCAACTCTTTGGACACAACTTGTCCTAGTTGGTCCCACTAGGCATGCCAAAAACTTTTGACGAAGAAGATTGCACCCTTGGCAAGAGGCTGAGCTCCTACCTTCTTCACACAACAATGGAAACTCCCCTCTCACTTGTGGGACCGGTGAAGCTGGAGGGGAGAGTCTCTAGATGAGGTCTAGCTCCCTCTGATGTATCTTTTAGGCCCTAGTTTCTCCTACTGCTAACAAATAAATTGTAAGAAAGGGGGGATGAAAAGGGAGAGAGATGCTGAAAATAAAGCCTAAGACTACAAAAAGAAAAGGTGATACACCAAAAAATGTGACCCACCTAGCCCGAACATACACTATTCACCTAAAAGGAGCACCTATACACTTCATCTGAAGTGAAAAAACCTTCTGCATCAGTGGGTCAGGGGTTCGTGGAGATACAGGGAGGAAATAACTACTAGAGGCATTTTGGGACACACTGTAGTAGCCTATCCACTCCACCTACACTCCTCTAGGGACACTTCTGACAAACCTATAAAAGGAAACTCAAAAATACACTAGACATGCTGAAATCATTCTGCAAAAGCATTTAATAAATTGACTTATCACAAAATCAAGACATAGACACATACTAAAGATGAAAAACTTAGAATGGAGGTAAAAATAGCTAAGTTCTGATTCAAGGTAAAAAATTCTGGCAAAGCTCTGCCTTACAAGCTTGAGAGATTTTTGGGCAGAGTTTTGCCTTAAGGCTGAGAGTGGATCCTTTCTCAAAAGAGAAGTTTACAATTTATAAGAAGAGGAAGAGAAACTTGGCGCTTTCTGTGAAAGATTTTGGTGCTCATTTCTGCAAGTGGGCCATGTGCGCTGAATACATCGAGAAGAGGAAACCACTGTTACTAATGTCATTCTTCAGAAAGGGCCTACTGGAACCATGTTGTATAATCACCAAAATTGACTTTGGCATTCAAACATTAATGCAAGAGCATGGCCGTGCCTCTTTCCTGTAAACAGACTGAAGTTTGTTCCCTCATCAATGCCAACTACAAAAAATAGGTCGCACCGCTCATCTGCAATAACTCACCTTCCCTTCGCCACTTGAATGCTTTGTCATTTTTGCTCTTTGTCTTCTTCCTACTCTTTCAGCCCTCAGGGTGATCTTCTAGTGGTTCGTTGCACTCCTCGGGCTCCTTTCACAATTTGGCGCTTAGATAGTTCAAAAACAACAACTTTTTCACTATGTTAAATTTGACATTCACACAGCCGTCACCCAAAGGCTAGTTTGTCTACTTAAATTTGATGACTTTCGGGACGTCATCCTCCTCAGCAAAAGTCATTGGGTCTTTTCTATGACTTTTCTACTTCACGAGATTTTGTTTTGGGCTTTTTTCTCACAGACAAAAGTCTGCAAGAATTAGCCACTCT
The DNA here is from genome assembly GCA_037957365.1 of Torreya grandis. NCBI lineage: Eukaryota > Viridiplantae > Streptophyta > Pinopsida > Cupressales > Taxaceae > Torreya > Torreya grandis. The sequence goes on from JARHVA010005650.1 coordinate 384,769, forward strand.
TTGTCCTTTTCTTTGGGCTCTTTGAAACTCTCTACCCTCTGTAAGGGCTTTCAGATCTTGAACTTCCCTCCGCAAGGGCTTTTGAACCCATCACTGCCCTCTGACTGTAGGGCACACCCTTGAACCAAGCCATTGAACCAACCCATTGAACCAAAACACTGAACTGGTTCAACGGTTCAACGTTGCGTGCTGATGAACCAAGAGATTGAACTCAGGCCGATCGAACCAAGTGCGTTGAACTTTGTGGTGAACTTGAACCGATTGAACCGAGCGTTGAACTAAGGTATTGAACTGGTTCAATGGTTCAAAGACGCCAACTTTTCTTGTGATTTTCTTCAGACAAGAGCCCGAAGAAGCCTTGTAAAACCCAAAACTCTCTGAACTGATCCTTCATGTGCCAAAGACTAACCTGCAGAGTCTGTAGAAATCCAAAACCTGCAAAGTCCATAGATTTAGACCTGCAGAGTCCGTAGATATGAACAGATTCAAGAAAAATAAAAAAATGAAATGGCCTAGAATAGCAGGGACAAAAGCAGACCGATTTTTTGGCATGTTGGGCAAAAAATGGTCAACAGGTACCTCATTAGTGCTTCTTTTTGGAATCTATTTTTTGAGGAGTCTATGACTCTTTTTTTTATATATAGACCTCCTGAGGTTGCACTTAAAGGGGATTGTTAGTGAAAATATTAATTTTATACCTTTAGTTAAATAAAACTTGGTAATTAGCATGTGAACATGTTTGAGGATGCATTTAATGATTACCTACCTCACATGTGCCACCATCATTAGACGTCACTTTTATGTGGTTAATAGGAAAAGAGAAGCAAATTTGTGACTTTTCCATAAATACTCTTCTTATCCTTTGTATTATACACACTAAAAATATAGACACATAGGTTTTGAACATTGACTAAACAATATGTAATATATTATTTTTCATTTCATTTCTCCTCTTATCGCCTCTCTCATTCATGAATTATGCTTTAGTTCTTCTTTGATTCCATTTATAGATCAGATCTTGATAAAAACCATCTTGAGGAGTATAATACATGTTGAAAACAAACATATTTTGAGACATAAAAATAATTTGAGAAGCAATAGCATTTGGAGAAGCATTTAAAATAATAAAATCAAGATTGGATGCAAGTGAGACTTGAATATAAGTATAAATAGGAAAATAGGAATAAATGACTCCATGAGAAGGTAACATTTGATAGGAAACTTATTTCAAAGCATTCTTTTATCCAAATATTTCCTAGGTTTTCTGTAATATATATATTTTAAATTATAACAAATTTTCAACCATATTATATTTTTATTAGTCATCCTCATGATCATAATCTTATTTATACTCATTCCAATGATAATCTATGGATTTTTTAACATTCACATTATTATCATCATTAACAATAAAAGAAGAAACATTGGTCTCTACATGATAACATGAATAAACACCAACTTTATCCCCTATAGTTTGTCTTAAGGTTTTATTTTATTTTAAAAAGGAATCCGTTGGTTGAGGATAAGCATGTTTTTATTTATATCTAAGTCGAAATCTATATTATTTTAACTTTATATATATAAGGCTATCAAGTTTTTACTTACTAATTATTTACGCTATATCAAATTTATTTTCTATCATCAATACTAAATGCACCCATTTCATTTTTGTATTCATTTGGACTTAGTAGGGTAAACATTATTTTCCCTAACATGTGATCAATCATAGCCTCATTAGTATAATCATCATAATTGTAATCTTCTATATTGCTTTGATATTCATAATATAATTTGTAACATTAAAAAAAAACATGTCTTAAAGGAGATCCATTACAAGCAATTTAGGGTTTGAAATATTTTTAAGAAATTTTGAACAAGTGACCTACATCTTGGGATCAAGAAAAAATAGGACAGGGAATTTCAAATCTAGCATGATAAGCCACGGATTTTTTTTAAAATTTAGACCTAGCACAATAAATCATGGAAAATTTTATAAGTTTAGATCTAGCATAATATGATTATTAACTAACATTAAGAAGGATACAAGAAAACTTATGGGTTCACTAAAATATAATATAAGTAAACAATTCCAATTAAATTATAAAAATAAAAAAAACTAATTACATTTAGTTGAAATAAATAAACATGCAAAACGCATAATTATAAATTTAATTAATCAATTCTAAAAATTTATTATTATTATTATTATTATTATTATTATTATTATTATTATTATTATTATTATTATTATTATTAATGATGATATGATAGCATTCATTAGAAGCTAATAATGTAAATATGTGCTAAAACTTAACATGAATATAACCCATAAAATTTGATATCTGTGAAATAAGCTTTCTCAAACCATACACTTACATTCATGATGATTTTGACTATGCACCATCATTTTGATGGTTTAGACCATGCACTTCCATCATGGAAAAACTGTAGACATGGAGGAAACATATAAATGATTGTGTTCCCCTAGCTTTGACCTTGTAAAGATTACTCTATTTCTTAGTAATTTGCTTCAATCACTTGAAAAACAAAGTTTGTTTCTTATCTTAATTTAGCAATAATATTTAAAAACTGTAAGGAAAACAAAATATTATCTATGGCTTGCATTAAATTGGAGAATATTGGAGCCATCTTGATATTTTTCAAGCCCCTGGATAATAAGAATATCAAAAATAAAAAATTTCAATGATTAGAATAGTTTTAAAAGCATGCAATTTAATGTTTTGGTGTGTGCCTAACTATAATTCAACACACTTCAATAAACGCTCTAAGTATTTCTTGATTTATTTTAGAATGTTTGTAAATAATCAACAAAAATAACGTTTTTTATTATAATTACTTCTTAATAAATTACTTAAAATGTCTATTTATTTATGGACATATTAGGTTTAAATCAGAACGATATTGCCACACAAATAGACATCAAATAGTCACAAGACAAAAAGAGTGAGACAGTGAAAGCGAGTGCACTCTATCCATGAGGGGCCATTCAAATTTTTTACGACTGTACACTAATGTTATATTTCACACATGTATAGACCATTAGTGTAGGTTTCAGACAATTTTTTCAAAATGATGTGAAATCTAAGGAGCCATAATGTGACAGTTAAAAGAATACGAAACTACAATTAAAGAAAACCATTTAAACTTAGTAAAAATATGTCAATGATGTCTAATTCAATCCAATAATAAACAAATACACAAATATACTAGAATTACCTAATTTGACATGTATAGTTACCATTTTTAAGTGTCTAAAATATACCAACAAGATAATTTTAATATAGTAACCCTACATTTTCTAGTTACCATTTTTAAGTGTCGAAAATATACCAACAAGATAATTTTAATATAGTAACCCTACATTTTCATATTAATGTAGTGTATTGTATGAACTTAAGTTGCCTATAACTTGAAGTAAGAAAGTTATTATAAATTATTTTGATTTAAATAAGTTGCTTATAACTTTAAATTAGAATTCTTTACATGATCAAGATTATGTTTCCTAAAATCATATCTAAATCTTCAGTAGGTACATAGACTTAATACCTTTTTTATATACATGTTACTCTGAATGGTCTTTGGACAAACAAATTTAAAAATCAATGCAACAAGATTTAAAATCTAATCATATTAGTGCAGTTACAGGATAGAAAACAATTACAACAATCATTATTTTAAATAAATATTGATAATTGCAATTTCATGAATGGTTTTGCACATGGGGGCAGTTAAAAAGCAAACATAAAAACAGGTACAAATATTGAAAAGAAACCGAATTACAGGAGCAATAATTAAAAGAGAAATTACTTGCTTTGGCAGTTAAAATGGCAGAACAGTGTGGAGTTAGTGATGACTGATTCGTCAGAATTGGCTGTTATGTGTTGTACGTCACATGAAGGGATTATATGAAATTATTTAGTTAATTTTACGAATTATATGGAGATCGATCCGACAGGCCTGCAACGAGTTTGATGGGTGGTGCAGAGATTGTTGTTTGTTGACGATAGCCTTCCGTCATATTCACCCTACATTTAGAGACTTGACTGCACTCAATTTTGAAGCCTTTGATCCCTTTTTTCCGTTTTTTTATGACCAACGTCACCCTATTTAAGCTACCATGTAAGCAATGTCAGAAACGACTGTGTGTACCGTTGGCCACTATGTGGTGGGAATCTGCGTGAACCATAAGATTATTGTTATGGGGCATAAGCAAGTTTAAGCTAACTAGAATTTAAACAAATCATAAACTGTAAATCCGTTTAATATCTTATACTTGAATGTCTTGCCCAATAGCAGGTTTTTGTGGCAGACAATGGTACTATTAAAATAAAGAATCCAGACATTCATGGCTGTTTCTCTTTTGAATAAAAATACATTGCTTGAATGCCAAGCCTCATCCAACCATCCACGTTTTGCGTGTATCTATTGTGCCCGTCCCAATCATGGCGGAATAACATTATAATAAATTTGTTCAGACTGCGACACAAATAAATATCATTTCAGCACTAACTTTGAAAAAACTGTGCAAGAATTGCATTAGAAAAAGACTGTACAGGAAAACTGCCAATATACATTAGAAAAATGCCTGCAAACTTCATTTTAAGTATAATCCAACATTGGAAACAAGATACTAATCTCCCACTGGAACCTCACAATAACTTTTTTGGGGGCCATCAACAACCAAGAAACCTGTTTTTTTTATTACTGCATAGAGTGGAATGCTACGGACCTTGGAAAAACAACCAGAGAATATAAACCATTATAAAACAAATTACTCATCCACAAAACATGCAATACATTCACAAAGTGTTTGTCTTTAAGATGGCAGCAGGAGTCCCAAGCTGCATAGATTAAAAACATACATTCAAGCTCTACAATACAGAAGCTCTTGAAAAGTTATCAGAACAATAATATTGTTCTCAGACAGTTATTTGAGTTTTTCAAAAAAACAATTACCAGATTACATAAATTTATGGTTTCAAAGTCAAATGCAAACGAATCCTAATAAATTACAGCGACAAAGTTAACCCTTCACGTATACAAACAAATTTGAAGAAAACAGCTGATCCGAAACACGAATACCAGCCATTAGCACAGCACAAGCTAGACCAGAGCTTGTTGGAAATACACTTTGTAAGCTCATCATCTATTCACACAACAAGAAGTTATTGATTTCGCCTCCCTTAGAAATGAAAGAATTGTCCACAACGTACACACACCTGCTCTGTTCAGCAACAAACTCTAATCTTGACCACTTTGGCCAACAAATAATAAATCTTAAACCCTAGCACCTCAAACACGGACGATCCTGACTGAAAAAACAATAGGGTAAACACTTCTGCACACACAGAAAGACTTACAGAGGATAAACGAGGCATCATCTAGGTCACTGACAATGGTGGCCGGCTGCCGGCATTGAATGCTATTGACCTGCCGTAATTTTGTTAGCTGGAAATCTTCAAATGCGATGCGGGTATATAGCAAGCAAATTAATAATAATCATGTCCAATACCGAAAACTAGGGTTGCACCACTCGGTTAAATTAAAATTACACCTCTCGTCCTATAATTCTTATTGAGAATTTGTGGCCTGGTGGTCAGTTTCTCCCGATCTACCTTCTCCGCCTTGCGGATGATTCACAGAACCCTGCATAGACTGTTGCTGTTGCTCAGAATTGAGTTTATTGTAGGCATTGAGCGCCGCGAGCATTCCCAGATGGCTTTCGCTGGGGTTAACCCCCAGGCCCGACCCAGGGTTCGATCCCTGCTGCTGCAACATCATCGAACCTAAAGGAAAGCGTCCTGAGCCAGACACAGCAGCAACCGTAGCATCTTGTGTGCTCATGAGGTTCATTCTCTGAATAAACGGCAGCTGCGCCGGGAGACTACCGTTGTTGCTGTTGATAGTGGTGGTGTTGGATCTGGCGAGGCTCGAACCTGGGCCGCCGAGGTGAATTGAGGTTCCCGTAGGCATACAGTACATGGTAGAGGCGCCCGTAGAAGGGAATGGCCAGATGGACTCAGATTGCGGCCCGGCGGCCATGAGGTGAGTATTGGCACTTGCCGTCACGGGTTGCAGCATCCAAAAACCCCCTGGCGGCATGTGACCGTGGGGGTGTGCGACGCTATTGGACAGCCCAGGGGGTGCAGGCGCCACGGCCCACATGGCCGCCGGCATTACTCGCTTTGCCGCCTCCGCCTGTGGCTGCTGCTGATTGTCGTCTTCTTTAAACAGATCTTCTCGATATCTCTTTCTTAAATTCACTTCTTCGGAATCGTGACCCATTCTGAGGGATCCTTCGCCCATGTCGTTGATGAGATTGCCACTGTCCTGATGATGCTCGTGATGCTGATGCTGCTGATGCTGGTGGTGATGAAACCCTCCTCCCATTAATGACATGTCGTTGTGAGCGTGCGCCTTGGTATCCTCCTCGGCCCGCTCCCACTCGCTCCGCATACGAAACTGATGCTCGAACCGTGCCAGGTTCGAATCTCGGCCCAGCCCGAAAAACGACGTCTGCTGCTGCTGTTGCTGCTTCAGCGGAGCCGAAATGCTGGACCCGGAACCCCTCATCGACACATTCAGTGTCGAGAAATTCGCCGGAATGGTCCCCGTCCCGGTGGCGGCAATAATCGAGGGTTCCGCCTGCTGCAGCAGCCACTCTATTGTCTCTCCGTCCGATTTATGTCCCAGCTCCCGTGTGAGCTGAAAAACCCTAGCTGCGCAAGTCGCAGGCATCCGAATCCGCCTCCCTCGTCCGTCCACTTTCGTATGCCGATCTTTCGTCGACGAGCGTTTTGCCAGCGGCTTCTTGTTAACATCCGCTATACTCCCACTCACAACCTCTTCTGCGTTCGAACCCGCGACGACGTTGTTATCATTCCCCGCCTCAGCTGATCCTCCCATCGCTGTGGCTGCACTGCTCATAGCCATGGAACCTGAATCGAGACTCGAACCCTGAACATATCCTAGCATTTCAAACCCTGCCGGCGGCCGGGCCTCATAGCCTGACGCCTCTTTTGTCAGGCCACGTGCGGGGCACTTTCACACTTCAAAGCCTTAATCTGATTACGGCAAATACATACTTACAACACACAGAGAGGCCAGATATAATTTTACTTACACACGATTAAGGCAGCAGTTTGAGCAGTAGCATCTAACCAGATTCTCATACGCTAGAGGCGTTCGTGGGGGCATTGGATATGCAGCTACTGTACAGCTCCTCCACCTTGGCCCAGTCCCTTTCGCTTGAAGCTCTCTCTAACACCATCGCCTCAGCAACAGATGACGTTTTATTTTTCTCGTTATGTTGCCTTCTACCGAAATCAGGTATGTTTATGGTATATATCCTATAAAACGGCCCATAATCATTGTGGCTCAATGACATCCATCTAGGAGAATGGGGAGGACATCTTGCGAAACAGATAGCGTAAGGGCGGCCCGAACATCTAGGCCTCTACGCCTATGCCTATAGTTTACCCCCTACGAGACAAGGGAGAGAGTTTTCAGGGTTTTAATTCCACGGTCACATGGCCGTCTCGCAGCTCAACTTCTAATTTGGTGGCTATATTTAAATTAAATTGACGGCATTAAATCTAATACGCAGTGGTCTATTAAGCTATTGTGGTATGAAATTTTTCTTAAAGGGATAAGACGTTGGAGCGTGAAAATTTTGAAATAGTAAGTTATCATTGTTATTTTTTTAAAGATAATATTGTAACATTTTTTGTAATTATATTGTGTAGATTTTTAATTTTTTTATTTTTTAAATATAATTATTTATTTATTTTTTTTTTTTAAATTAATTAATTAATTTATTTATTTTTTTAATTTTTTATTTTTATAGAGGGGAAAGGTTTTAATAGTGGTGTATTTTAATTTTGGACAATGTAATATGTCATTTTAATTATTTATAATTAAAGTTTTAATATTTAATTTATTATATATTTTATGATTTAACCAATTTTATCATGAAATATATTTTTCAAAATTATGACCAAAATTTAACCTTTAAAATACCAATCACTCTACATTAGAATATCAATACTTGTCAAGATGCATTCGTTACTTTTAATTTTATAGAGTAAATGTTGAACAAGTATTAAATACTATATGCCCCATTACTAATACGAAATGTTTTCTTAAAAGGATAAGATGTTAGAGCATGAAAATTTCAAAATAGTAGGTTATGATTGTCATTCTTTTTAATAATATTATTAAAAAATTTGCAATCATATTTTGTAGATTTTATTTATTTACTTTGATTTTTATATAGGAGAAAGGTTTTGGTAGTGGTGCATCTTAATTTTGGATAATGAATTAAGGTATCATAATATTATAGTAAAATTTGAAATTTTTACCTATTTTAATATGTCATCTTAACTATTTATAACTAAGGTTTTAATGTCTAGATACATTTTTAAAACTTATGACCAAAACTTAACCTTTAGAGTACCAATCGTTGTACATTAGAGTATCAATACTTGAGTCTTATATTTAATTGGTTAATTTTAATTTTATAGAGTAAAAGAACAAGTATTAGATACTACATGTACTATCAATATTTATATACACCAATATATTTTATCAATGGAACACACATGTACAACCATTGATAGGTGTATCACTACTGGGACCTTTCTCCTATATAATATATATTTTTATGTTTGAAGGTATTATAATTACATAAAATGTCAGTATATCTATCTATATTTTGAAAATAAATATATCTTAGATTTGAAGTGTTGAGTAAACATACATCTAAATCGATGAATTCTTTTGGCTAAGTAATCACTAGTAAGGGGTATCCATGCTATCAAAATCATCCAAGGCACAATCATAATCTTAATTTTTTGAATTTTTGTGTCAGGTATCTATAGAGATTTTTACTTAGTGAATGAATATAAATTTTTTGTTATCAATATTTTAAAATAAAGTGATACATCTTCTATAAATTAAATATTTCATTTCAATATAATATCTTGTATTTAATAAAATTTTCTCTCAGCATTTTTTAATTAGAGAGTCATCTTTATAATTATTAATATTTAAAATTTAGTATAAATAAAATATATAGATAGTTTACAATTGAATCGTGATCAATTTATATTTATGAAATGAAAGTATATACTTATATAACATGGCACAAAATATAAAAAAACCTAAATAAGACACATACAACTATAAAAAAGAGGCAACACATCATTTTGATAAGGAATATTTATCCTACTGTAGATTAAATATCACCCCACCATTTTAACAATATTAAATAGTTAAAGGCATAAGATCTCCCCTCACCCCACCATTTTAACAATCTTAAAGAGTTAAAGACATAAGAGCTCCCCCCTAAACAAAGGAGGAACAATTACACTCACATCAATAACATCTTGTACCACTAACATCTACAATAAAAATTGGTTAAGAAGTTTGGATAAGAACATCATACCAATGAGATGTGGATGGATTGGTTAAGAGAATTGGTTTTATCTAGTCTCATCCAAATTTAATTTTTAAAGAGCATGCTAGACTAGTTGTGGTCATTAGAAATTGTTCGAACAATTAAGGTGGCTTGCGATGTTGGTGTTGATGACTATAATATCCCATTAGTAGTGATTGCTGATTTATAAAGGATATTTAGACCTCTCATTTGTATCCAAATTAGTTTATAGCTCCAATCAGTACTATCTCCTCTTATTCATAAATTTAGATTCTAAAAATTGTTTACCCATAATAAAAAAAAGGAGGAACAAATACACCCACATGAAGAACATCATGCACCACTAACACCCATATAAAAGTCTAATAATAATCTTACTACTATAAAAAAAAGCATACTCAATCTCACAAACAAACAATTTTACCATTATTCATGTGGTTCTCATAATATATTAACACCTTAAAATTTTATAAGGTATCCTACCTATTTTCATTTTTTTAAGGTTTAATTTGCATAGACAATATACTTAATAATGCAACCTACCTTAAAAAGGCAAAAGGTCAATTTCCATGTAAAGTGGTTATTGTTTATTTTAAAAATAAACATATAGCAGATTTAGAATATTGAGTAAGTATACATTTAGGTATCTAAAGATATTTGTACATTGATGGATGGATATAAAATTTTCATTGTCAATATTTAGAAATAAAATGATATATCTTAAATAAATTGAAGATTTTATTTCATAATAATATTATATATTTAATAAAAATTTCTCTCAATATTTTTTAATTACGAATTCATCATTATGTTTATTAATAAAAGTTATTATTATGTTTATTAATAATTATAAATTACTAAAGATAAAGCATATAAATATTTTATAATTAAATCGTGATTAGTTTATTTATATATATATATATATATATATATATATATATATATATATATATATATATATATATATATATATATATATATATATATATATATGTATATATGGCAACAAATCATCTTGAGAAGGAAGAAACTCCCTCTTACTATAAATTGGGTATTACCCAACCATTCTAACTCTCCTAAATAGTTAAAAGTACAAGAGGTCCCTCTCCCCCAATGAAAAAGGAACAATTACACCTACATCAAAAATATCATGCACCACTAACACCCAAAACAAAAATATAGCAATAGTCTTACTACAAACAAGCATATTTAATCTCACAAACAAACAATTTTACCATTGTTCGTGTGCTTTTCATAATACATTGACACCTTATAATTTTATAAGGTAGCCTATCTATTTTCATTTTTAAAGATTTAATTTGCATAAAAAATATACCTAATAATGTAGTCTATTTTAAAAAGACAAAAGGTCAATTTTCACGTATAATGGTCATCGTTTATTTCAAAAATAAATATATAGAGGATTTATAATGTTCAATAAGTATACATTTAAATTAATAAATTCTTTTGGTTAAGTAATTACGAGTAAGGAGTATTCATGTCATCAAAATTATCTAAGGCATAATCCTAACATTAATTGCTTGACTTTTCGTATCAAGTATCTAAATAAATTTATACTTTGGTAGATAGATATAAATTTCTCATTATCAATATTTAGAAAGAAAATGATATATCTTATATAAATTGAAGATTTCATTTCAATATAATATTTTTTATTTGATAAAATTTTCTCTCATCGTTTTTTAATTACAAAGTTATCATTATATTTATTAATAAAAGTCATCATTATATTTATTAATAAGTAAAAATTAATAGAGATAAATATATAAATATTTTACATTTAAATTGTAGTCAATTTGTATTTACGACATGAAAGTCTAAAAATATACATATAAAATAAACATAATATAAAATATAACAAAATAAAACTAAATACACAACTATAAAGAAGAGGAAACAAATCATTTTGAGAAGGAAGAGACTTATAAAAAAAAGCAATAAATCATCTTAAAAAGGAAGAGACTCCTTTTTACTATATATTAAATATTACTCAACCATTCTCACTATCTTAAATAGTTAAAGGTACAAGTCCTGCCCCATCCCCATGTCCATCTACATACCACACCACACCACAAAAAAGGAACAATTACACCCACATCAAAAACATCATATACCACTCACACCCACAATAAACATTTAACCATAATCTTACTACAAACAAACATACACAATCTCACAAACAAACAATTTTACCATTGTTCATGTGGTTCAAATAATATATTAGCACCTTATAATTTTAAAAGCTAGCCTACCTATTTTCATTTTTTAAAGGTTCAAATTGCATAGACAATACACCTAATAATGTAGTCTACCTTAAAAAGGCAAACGGTCAATTTCCATGTACATTGGCCATCGTTTATTTTTGAGTGATACATGTGCTAAAGGGATAGCATTGGGTACAAGTGTATTGTACCATTTGTCAAATTTGCACATTATAGCCTTTCAAAAGAATTTACCCCTAAGAAAATTATTGGGCTTTATTTTATTAATAGATCTTAAAATTTTAGATTTAATAAAATAAGCAGTTTTTTAATTAAATCGAATGAATTATTAATATTTTATTTTATTTTTAATTTTATTAATAAAATTAAATATTTTATCTTTAATTTTTAAATAAATATTTTAATATCGTGAATCTAAAAAAGTTTTTCATTTCCTTTTTAAAATAGAAAAATTAGAATATATTTCTATTTAAATTTCAAATTTCAAATATATTTATTAAATAGATTTAAATAAAAAATTATAATAATTTTTAGTAATTTATTATATATATTGAGAATGAAAGTTTTATTAATAAATTAAAATTAATATAATTTTGAATGGTGTAATTATTTTAATAAATCTTAATTAATATATTAAGAAGAATAATTATATTGAAAATGATTTTTTTAATGAATTAATATAAATTTAAAATTATGTAATCATTTTATTAAATTTAATTTAGGAAAATGAAAATTATTATCAATGAATTCTTTTAATAAATTTAAAATTGTATAATTATTTAATTTAATTAATTGAATTATATAAAAATGCACACATATATTATTTTTTATTTATTTTTATTATTTTATGTATAATAATTATTTAAAATAAAAAATTAATAAATATAATAATTATATATTGAGTTAAATAATTTAATAATATTTAATAATTATTTAAAGTTGGTTGGGAATGTTTGTGTGGATATTAAGGTATTTGTGACTTATTATTTATTAAAGATTGGACAAACTTATGTTTAAAATTCGTAATAATTCTAAAAAATATTTATTCATCTAAAATATGTAATGACACCAAATTATAAGTTATGAAATATATTATAATTTCAATTTATTTACTCACTCTTATCTAAAAAATAAAATTTAATTATATAAATCTAGGAAAAACATTATTAGAATAAAATACTTTTACTTCTTTTAATAATTAGAAAATAAATTTTTAATGAAATAAATAAAATTAAAAAAATCTTATTTTATTAAGAAATCAATATTAATACAAATTCTAATTAATATATTATGAACAAGAGTTATATTAATTTTTTTTAATGAACTAATATAAACTTAAGGTTATGTAATCATTTTAATGAATTTAATTTAATAAAATAAAAATTATTAAAAATGAATTTTTTTAATGAATTTAAAATCGTATAATCAATTATTATTTTTTAATTTAATTAGTTGAAATATATAAAAACATACATATATATCAGTTTTTATATTTCTTATATTATTTCATATATAATAATTATTTAAAATAAAAAATTAATAAATATAATAATTACATATTGAACTAAATAATTTAATAATATTTAGTAGGTGTTTAAGATTGATTGTGAATGTTTGTGTGGATATTAAGGTATTTGTGATTAATTATTTATTAAATGATACAAATTAAAAGTGTAGCTCCAAGAATCTGAACATAACAACCAGTGTTTGGCAGGATGCTAAAGCAAACCACTAAGAGGCTAGAAGGCTCATGGGTTCTATGGGCTATAGGTCTACAGTGGCCATCCAATTTGTCAGCTTGCACTAGGCTATAGATAGACTTGTAAACCAGTTTGGGGCTAGCACAAACAAGTGTACAAAGCATGCAAGTACCTCTAGCTAATCCAACCACAGTAAGGAAAGTGGCTAAAACTATACTATTGGTTGCATAAACAATATGAAAGAAACAATGCTGAATGAAATGAAATAACCAATGAAATGTAAATCTAGAAATTAAGGCATTTTGAGGCCAAATGAAAGATGTTCTATCTAACAAAGACGTTTTTAGGCAAGGGTTCAAGAGCATGTATATTCTATATTTGAGATATCCTTTCAAAGCAACACTATTGTTGTCTAATCATGCAATGTTATAGTTTAAGCAAGAGAGGGAGATAATGTTTGAGCAAGTTTTCTAGTGTGTTTTGAACACGTATATCTCTACTTATGCAATGAGGAAGGATTCCAAAAAGGAAAATATCATGTAACAAAGGAATAGTTTGAGCAATGAAGATATTATTTAAACATATACAAATGTAATGAACTTTAGAAACTAATCAAAGCAACAAATAAATTAACTATTTCACTAAACAGTTCAAACCCTAGCATATACACTACACAAACAAAGGAGTTTCACTTTGCATACTAAAGAGCCTTCAGATCAAGATCAAAGATGAAGTGCAGATGTTCTATCAACCAAGAATCCAAGCTAGGAAGCAATGTAGGAAAAAGACCAAGTTAGGTGCAAGCTAAAGTCCAAACCAAGAGCTAAGAGTAAAGGAGGAGGTGAAGTGAGAACTTGAAATGGTGTAAGAGTTCCAACCAAGTGCATAAATTAGGTGTAATATCAAATGTAAGAGCTTTGGATCAAGCCACAAGGAAGCATGAATAACCAAGGGAAGCAATGGAGTCTCCAAGTAATAGTTATCAGAGTTGTTGCCAAAATCCAGATTATGCGAATGCAATGGAGACGTGATCACACAAGATGAAGCAAGTGCACACCACATAGATGCTAAAGCAATTTGAAATTATACAAGAAGATAAATTGCACAAGACAAAATGGAGAACACCAAAATCTGGTTAACATGAGATGGCCAAAGTGAAGAATACATATATGGGAACACATAAGTAACTCCTCCACAAAAGGTGGCCAAGGCACCCCAAGAATAGACTGTAACTCCTCCATGAAAGGTGGTGACAAGGTGCTAAGAATAGAGAAGTAACTCCCAACAAGGGAGTTACTTATGACATTCTTATGACACATCTATGACACACATCTCCACATAAGCTAGTCTATCCCACAAATGTAGGAAAAATCCATGTAAGCACAAGAAATATAATTTCCCTAATTAAAAAATAAGGAAAAATAAAAACCTACACTAATACCCCCCATAAGCGCAGCTTAGGTGGGCAGTGTGGAAATATAAAATGGGTCTCGGCAACTAGGCCTGATGAGGTACCCATGTACAAATTCAATCTCCCATAAGATAGAGAAAAGGAGAAAACCCGTAGGAAAAAACTCCCCCCTAAAAGAGAGACATAAAAGAAATAAAAGGTTAGTGGCCCCCCCCAAAGATGATGTTGTTGTAGATGTGGACCGTACCCCAAGAAAAGCTTGTAGATGAATGAACTTGCTCTCAGTGAAAGGTTTGGTGAAGATATCTGCAACCTGCTCTGAAGACTGGCAAAATATCAAGTCAATGACCTGACTATGAATAAGCTCCTGAATGAAATGCATGTGAATCTCTATGTGCTTGGTCTGCTGGTGCTGAACTAGATTCCTACAAATTTGAATGGTACTCTAGTTGTCACAATCAATGATGGTGGGCTGCCTGATAGGAATGCTAAACTCAGAAAGTATCCCCTAAAGCCAAATAGCCTCAGTAGTTGCATTAACAGCTCCCCTGTACTCTGCCTCTGTGAATGATATAGCAATAGCATTCTGCTTCTTTCTAGACCAACTGATAGGACCAAAACCTAGAGAGAAACTATAACCATAAGTGGACTTGCGAGTCTGTGAATTGCTAGCCCAGTCTAAATCTGTATATCCAACCAAGTCAACCTTTATACCAAATCTGTAATGAATCCCTTATCTATGTGAACCCTGTATGTAATGCAAGATCCTCTTAGCTACTTTCCAATGTAGCTCATGAGGTTCCTGCATGAATCTGGAGACAAATCCCACTGTATATGATATGTCAGGCCTGGTGTAAGTCAAGTAGATGAGACTACCAACAAGTTGTCGATACTGAGTGGCATCAACCAATGGTGAAGAACAATCAGCCTCAAGCTTGACTCCTGATAGAAAGGGAATCAGAGATGGCTTGCAATCAGCCATGTGAAACTGAGCCAATAAGTCAAGAGCATACTTAGGCTGTGCAAGAGAAATCCCTGAATCTGACTGTGAGATCTTGATGCCAAGGAAGTAGTGCAACAAACCCAATTCTATCATGTCAAATCTATCCTGAAGAGATGCCTTCACTGCTGTAATAGCTGATGAAGAACTCTCGATGATCAAAAGGTCATCAACATATAGAACCAAAATTAGGAGCAAATCATCCTGCCGCAAGTAGACATTGGGGTCAGAATGGCACCTAGTGAAACCCACTATGAGAAGGAAGGAATCCATCTTGGCATACCAAGCCTAAGGGGCCTGTTTGAGGCCATAGATAGATTTCCTAAGTCTGCATACTAAGGAAGAATCATGAACAAATCTTGGCAGGTGCTCCATGTAGATCTCCTCCTCTAGGTCTCCGTGAAGAAAGGCACTCTTCACATCCATCTGATGCACATCCCAACCATGTGCTACAGCAATAGCCAAGGTGAGTCAGATAAAAGTCATCTTTGCAATAGGTGCAAAGGTCTTTGAGTAGTCAATCCCTGCCACCTGTGAGAAACCCTTGGTGACTAATCATGCATTGTACTTATCAACTGACCCATCTGCTGCAAACTTGGTCTGATATATCCACCTACATCAAACCATATTTCTTCACTTAAGAAGTGAAGTCAAATCTCAAGTGTGATTTTTGATTAAGGAAGAATATTCTTCCTCCATAGCATTATCCCACTCAGGTATCCCCGATACCTCTTGAAAAGTCTATGGATCCAAAATTGAAGCACATAAGGCATGTAGATCTCTCTGAAAATCCCCCTAGTACGTCTATCATATGTGGGATCTCCTGCCCAAGTACCATCACTCTCAAGTGTCTGTTTGGCCCAAAGTGGCCTAGAAGTGGGTGAGTCAGGTGCTAACTCCTCATCCTCTGACTAACTAGAGGTGGATGCCTCGGCATCACTATCCTCACTGTTTGAACTCGAAGAATAAGAAGATGTTTTTGGCTTAAGAACCTGATGTGGCTGATTTGAGTCTGATGAGGAACCATCATGAAGAAGTAGATCTGATGAGGGAGAAGAAGTTTCAAGTGTTGAGTCTCTAGGAATCTCCTAAAAATGGACACTTCTCATGATGAACAACTCATGAGTGACAGGATCTAGAAGATGACACCCCTTAATACCATCTGGATATCCTACAAAGATGCAAGGCTTAGACTGACATTCCATAGCTTTGCATTTCTTATTCAGAATGCAGGCCATGGCTGGGGATCTAAAAACCCTAAGGTGCTCAACATCAGGTTTCCTTTTATGCCAAGCTTCAAAGGGTGTTATCTCTTTCAAAGCTTTGTGAGGAACCCTGTTTTGAATGTAGCAAGCACAATTGATGGCTTCAACCCAGTAATATGGTCTTAAGGATTTGGAGTGAATCATATAGCTACCCATCTCTTTCAAGAACCTATTTTTGTGTTTAGAAACCCCATTTTGTGAAGGACTGTAAGTGATTGTGCACTGCAAATCAATCCCCTCTGTGGTGCAAAACTGCTCAAACCTATTGCTAACATACTCCCCTCCATTATCAGTTTGAAGAACCTTGATAGATTTCTCGCTCTGTTTCTCAACAAGAGCCTTGGAGTCTAGAAAATTTTCAAACACTTTAGACTTTTGTTTGAGAAAATATATCCAAGTGTACCTAGAGAAATCATCAATGAAAGTGAGGATGTACTTGGCCCTTGTGAAAGATGGTTTGGGAAAGGGTCCTGATACATCACTGTGGACTAACTCCAAAGGTTGTGAAGCCCTCCAAGCTTTACCTTTGTCAAATTTTGCTTCGGGATGCTTCCCAAGGGAACACCCATTGCAAAGTCCTTTTGAGAATTGGACATGAGGCAAGCCAATGACCATGTCATTTTTGCAAAGTTGTTCAAGGTAGCAGTAGTTAAGGTGGCAAAACCGCTCATGCCATAATTTTCTAACTTCATCTGAATGAGTCAGCAATGCTATTAGAGAAGAATCTGGTGCAAAATGTGAGAAGGTGTATAACCTTGCTTGGTGATCTACCCTACCTACTACCACTATAGTATCACTATGCAACTCCCTGATAGCCACTAAATCTGGTGAAAACTCAACTCTCATGCCCTGACCAATGTGAGTGATTTGGTACACTGATAGGAGATTGGTTGAAAGAGAAGGAATACTTAGAACATTATTGAATGTTCCTCCTTCCATTTCAACTGACCCTCTCCCTACAATAGAAATTGATGTGTCATCACCCAAACTAATTGAAGTCATGCTACAAGGCTCTAAAGATGAAAACTCAACTAGTGAAGAGCCCATGTGGTGAGAAGCACCCGAATCAATGACCCATGATGATGTAGAAGTTGTAGTAGCTACAAGGGTCTTGCCCTTTTATTTCTCCTTACCTTTGCCTTTTGCCTTGGTAGAATCTTGGGTAGATGAATTCTACTTGATGGACTTAGGAACACCTATGTTGTGCTTCTCTAGAAGATGAGTTAGGTGATCTATTTGTTTCTTCATGCATTTGTGTTCATCATGCCCCGTCTTTTTACAATAGGCACACTTAACCTTCTCCTTCTTAGGTTTAGCATTGGAGGAGGAAGACTCAGTGTTGTTTTTGGTAGGATTGTTGTTTTCTTTCTTCTTCTCTTGGTCCTTGTTATTTTTCTTCTCCTCCTTTGTTGAAGTCTTATCCTTACCATTTCTAGCTATCAAGGCTTGGGGTTGAGTAGACTTCATTGTGCCCATTTGAATTAGCTTATCTTGCTCCCTAACAAAGTCAACAATGAATGAATCTAAAGAAGGCATTTTCCATGTAATGCCAAGGGCACTTTTTGTGGCATGGAAAGTGGAGACAAAGACTGAATAGCTTGGACCTAACTTTGTGAGAATAGAAAGGATGAGTTGATAATCTTTCTTCTCTATCCTGCATTCTTTTAATTGCAATCTAAGGGCCTTAAACATAGTGAAGAAGTCCTGTAGGATGTCAAAGTTTCTAGGACTTAGACTTATGAGTTCATTTTCAAGCTCATTACCTCTCATCTCATCACGCTTCCCAAATAAGAGTTCTAAGGTGTCCCATATGTCTTTAGGAGTCTTGGAGGTTTCTAAATGGAAGAGAAGTTTTGGAGACACAGACAAGCTCAATAATCCATAGGCTTCATCACTATGGTTGTACCACTTGACCTTTTCAGCATCAGTGTTAGGTTCTACTTCAATACCCATGGTGATCCTATACAACCCTTTGCTTCTAAGAATGATTGACATTTTAACCTTCCATTCATGATAGTTGAAGGGTGTTAGGGGTTTAAGTTTAAAAGAATCCATTTTAAGCTGATTTTAGGTGAAGTTGTGTTGATTGCAAGTTGTGAAATTATGCAGAAAGGAGAATGAAAGGAGAGATTTGCAAGTTGTGAAAAGCAATCACACCCCCCCAAAATATTTAGCTCCCCCCCCAAATATGTAAGTGCACTCTCAAAAGACATTGGGCTTAGCCGAGGATTCATCTTAGAGCAATCAGTGCAAGACTATAAGCAGACATGACGTCGGACTCAATTGAAAATGCATCCCAAGAGACTCAAATTTTAGGCACTTTATAAACTAGTGTATTTTTGACAAATAACAATCCTACACTGTGGATAATTGAATTAAAAACACTTGCAAAAAATGGCACCCAAATCCAAGCTACTATTTTCAAGATATTAAAGGTTCAATTTTCTCGTAAACTAGTGTTTTTGTAAAAAAAAGCACTAAAACATTAAAAAAATCCCTGTTTTGAGAGAGAAAGTGGCCTTCCAACCACTCATTGGATTCAAAATAGAGTGAGGAATCTAAAGGAGGTCTGTGTGAGGGGGAATTAGCCTCCTACCAACCTAAGCCTCACCCTTCATCTTCAACAGGGGAAGATACAAGTTTAAATATAAACCCCCAAATTATCAAATTGTCTAAAAAACTTAATATTCAGTCAAATTGACTGATTATTTTACAAGTCAATTTTTAGCTGAAAAAAATAAATCAAAAGATAATTTGATGAATGCCAAGTGTCTAAGGGCCCACATGGGATGCCAAGCAAGGAAGGGGCACCAAAAAAATAGTTTAAATTTTGCTTGTAGAAAAAATAAAATGAATAATTTGCAGACCTGCACGCTGGACACCATACGGTCTGATGGCGTGGCTATCTTGCTTAGCATTGCAAGAAGGACTGCTACGGGGTGTTGCAGAAGGACACAAGAAGGACTGCTGCGTGACATTGCAGGAAGGCTAAAATGGGAGATCTTGTTACTAGATTGCACCTCTCTCAACTGATTCAAATGACTGATTAAGATCATAATAACTTTAAACTTGCAATGAGAGAAGCATGCCGTGGCACTAGACTGTGCCCTGTTGGAGTCGCACACCTCATCCTACCAAATGCCCACATTGACAGTGGCATCCAAGAACAGAAACCAGATTGCAGGGATCTATCTTTTCCTACAAAATGACCAAAATAAAAGGAATTCTACTACCTTTGCTAAAGCCACAATAGATCTAGACAAGATGTCTTGGAAAATTCTAACTCATAAGCAATTTTTTTAAACAAGTTTCCATATGGATTTGCATGATTTTTCAAAAAACTCTACCAAATCTCTCAAATGCACTGGAGTTAAACAAAAAAAAACTACTAAGAAAGCAAAGTAAGAATTTTAGAATAAACTAATAGCATAACCAGACACATGATTACCAGAGTGGCTCTGATACCATATCGGAGTTGTTTCCAGAATTTGGATAATGCGAATGCAATGGAGACGTGATCACACAAGATGAAGCAAGTGCACACCACATAGATGCTAAAGCAATTTGAAATTATACAAGAAGATAAATTGCACAAGATAAAATGGAGAAAACCAAAATCTGATTAACATGAGATGGCCAAAGTGAAGAATACATATAGGAAAGAATGTAAGTAACTCTTCCACAAAAGGTGGCCAAGGCACCCCAAGAATAGACTGTAACTCATCCATGAAAGGTGGTGACAAGGTGCTAAGAAGAGAGAAGTAACTCCCAACAAGGGAGTTACTTATGACATTCTTATGACACTTATGACACATCTATGACATACATCTCCACATAAGCTAGCCTATCCCACAAATGTAGGAAAACTCCATGTAAGCACAAGAAATACAATTTCCCTAATTAAAAAATAGGGAAAAATAAAAACCCACACTAATAATAGTGTAACAACATACAAGATTCTTTATCCCCAATCAAGCTCAAGAGTACCAAGAATGAATCAAGAGAGATTCAAGAAGGCATGAGAGTCAAGAGAGGGAAGGATAATCAATATATAAATGAACTAAGAATAGAGAGAGGCTCAAATTAATGATAAAGAGGCATATATCCCCATCCAAATCCACTAAATGACCTAAAAGTAGCCATTTTTGGTTGTTTGGCTTCAATTTGGGGATTTTGAACACATTCTGCCTAGGCCATGGCCTAGGCCACAAATTTTGTGAAGGAAACATGTGGCGTAGGCCATGGGTTTACTTCATAAAATCCATGGCCTAGGTCAAACTTGTTCCCACGTTGGTTAATAGGCTCTCAGGAGGCTTGAGGAGGTCTCTAGAAAGGCTTGTCTTGTGAAAAATGGCCAATATGAACAAGGTATGTATGAGGAGTAAGAATATGATGCAAAATAGGTCCAAGTAGGTATTATATGTCTTGGAGTAATATAGCCAATGTTGGTAGTCTACATGTGAGCTGATGTATAATCATAGGGAGGAGTAGGGTCACAAGAAGTATGATTACATATGCCCCTGAGGGACAAGCAATCGATGTTCAAATGAACAAGGAGTGTTGTGTAATACCTATAATCCACAACAAAGAAAATAAAAGGAATAAATATAAATATAAAAGGAAACATTTCCTACACTGGAGACTCCAAAGGATTCCTTACTCTTTTTTAGAGACTCCAAAGGATTCCTCCTACTTAGAGTAGTGTAAAGGAGACTCCAAAGAGAGTAATAATAGAAATTTAAGCCTCTATCTATTCTCATTCCATCTCTCTATTGATTATTCTTCACTCTCTTGACTCTCATGCCTTCTTGAATCTCTATTGGTTCATCCTTTGCACTCTTGAGCTTGATTGGGGATAGAGAATCCCATATGTTACTACACTCTTGTTTGGAGACTCCATTACTACTATTAGTTATTCCTGTTTCCTTATGGCTTGATTCCAAGCTTCTACATTTGACATTACACCTGATTTGTGCACTTGGTTGGAGCTCTTACACCATTACAAGTTCTCACTTCACCTCCTTTTTTACTCTTGCCTCTTGTTTTGGACTTTAGCTTGTACCTAGCTTGGTCTTCCTCTTACATTGCTTCCTAGCTTGGATTCCTGGTTGGTAGAACACCTACACCTCATCTTTGAGCTTGATCTGAGGGAAATTTTCTATGCAAAGTGAAAATCCATTGTTTGTGTAGTTTATATGTTAGGGTTTGAACTATTTAATGAAATAGTTGTTTTGTATGTTGTTTAGAGTAGTTTCCAAAGTAAGGCAAGTGGCTAAACTCTTGCTTGGAGACTCCATTATTTCTCCAAGAATGTATCTCTAAGAATATAAATGAAATGACCAATGTTTTTTAGGGTGATAAATCAAACCACTAAGAGGCTAGAAGGCTCAGGGGTTCTATGGGTTATAAGAGGTCTATAGTGGCTATCCAGTTTGTCAGCTTGCACCAAGCTATAAATAGACTTACAAAATAGGTTGGGGCTATCACGAACAAGTGTAAAAAACATGTAAGTACCTCCATCTAATCCAAACATAGTAAGGCAAGTAGATAAAACTATAGTATTGGTTGCATAAACAATATGAAAACAACAATGCTAAATGAAATAAGATAACCAATGAAATGTAAATCTAGCAATTAAGGCATTTTGAGGCTAAATGAAAGATTTTTTTCACAACAAAGACATTTTCATGTAACGATTAAAGAGCATGCCTATTCTAGATTTGATCTATCCTTTCAAAGCAACACTACTATTATCTAATCATGCAATGTTCTAGTTTTAGAAAGAGAGGGAAATAATGTTTGAGCAAGTTTTCTAGTGTGTTTTGAACATGTATATCTCTAATTATGCAATGAATAAGGATTAAAAAAAGAGTAATAACATGCAACAAAGGAATATTTCAAGAAATGAAGATATTATTTAAACATATACAAATGCAATGAACTTTGGAAACTACTTTGAGCAACATACAAAACAACTATTTCACTAAACAGTTCAAACCCTATCATATACACTACACAAACAAAGGAGTTTCACTTTGCATATGAAAATTCCCTTAGAATAAGCTCAAATATTAAGTGTAGATGTTATACCAACCAAGAATCCAAGCTAGGAATCAGTGTAGGAGGAAGACCAAGCTAGGTGCAAGTTGAAGTCTAAACCAAGAGCCAAGAGCCAAGAGCAAAGGAGGAGGTGAAGTGAGAACTTACAATGGTGTGAGAGCTCCAACCAAGTGCACAAATCAAGTGTAATGAAAAATTTAGGAGCTTGGGATCAAGCCAAAAAGAAGTGAAAACAACTACAATTAGCAATGGAGTCTCTAAGCAAGATTGTAATAGCATACGGGATTTTCTATCCCCAATTAAGCTCAAAAGTATCAAAAATGAATCAAGAGAGATTTAAAAAGGCATGAGAGTCAAGAAAGGGAAGAAGAATCAATAGAGAGATGGAATTAGAAGAGAGAGAGGCTCAAATGAATGATAAAGAGGCATATATCCCCACCTAAATACACCAAATGACCTAAAAGTAGCCATTTTTGGCCATTTGGATTTAAATTAGGGATTTTGAACACGTTCTACCTAGATCACAGCCTAGGCTGCAACTTCTATGAAGGAAACGTGTAGCCTATGCCATGGGTTTCCTTCATAGAAGAAATATCCTATGTCAAACTTGCTCCTGGGTTGGTTAATAGGCTTTCAGGAGGTCTCCAAAAAGGCCTGTCTTGTGTGTAAAAAGGCCAATATGAACAAGGGATGTATGGGGGGTAGGAATATGATGTGAGAGAGGTTCAAGTAGGTGTTAGACATCTCAAATTAGGATATATAGGGTTGATAGTTTACACATGAGATGATGTATAATCATAGGGAAGATTAGGTTCATGAGAAGTATGATTATAGAAAGTAGCACTAAAGAGTATCTATTTCTCATTTAAAACCTTCTATAGCCTGCTTATGCCTTGCTAGATTTAGAAAGGGTATGTGCCATATATGGTCCCAATCCCCCACCTAAATTATCATGGTTTCAAGACTATTATAATTCTTTCCATTATCACATTTTTCCACCTCACCTTTTCAATAACCATCAGAAACTTTTCCTTCATCATGTAGACCATTATACCCTCCTTAGAAACATGTTTTATCACAAAGGTTATGATGGAATGCTACTTTTTTATTTATCTTTACAAGAATCCAAGTTAGAACTTAAGGAGTTTCATGAATGAATGTGTGGGACCACACCAATGGTGTAGTCCTAGCTAAAAATATCCTCAGAATAGGTTACTATTGGCCCAAAATAGAGACAAATGATTGTAATTATGTAGGGAAGTATGTTCCTTGTCAACAACATGGAAATTTGATACATGCACCTTCCTTTCCACTACATCCAATCACAACAGCATGGTTATTTTCTAATTAGGGCCTCGATCTCATCAGGAAAATAAACACATCTTTAAATATCCATAAACATATTCTAACTACTACTAAGTATTTTACTAAGTGGATTGAGGCCATTCCTCTCACTTACGTCACTAGTACACAGATTGCCAAGTTTATACATTACCATATCATCTATTGATATGGCATCCTAGCTTGAATTACATCCAATAATGGTAGATCATTTGTAGATAAAGATGTTAAAGAGATTTGGCACAAAAAATACACAATATATAACCCACAAGGCAACATACAAGTTGAGGCATCAAATAAAAACATTGAAGCCATATTGAAGAAGATTATCAATGGCGTTGGCTATAATTAGCACTTGTAAATTTTTATTTCCCTTTGGGATTATTGTACCAATCATCGAACCCTCACATGAGCTACTCCATACTCCCTTATTTATGGAATATAAGTTATTATCCCAATTGAGATCGATTTTCCTTCATTATGAGTATCTTTGGAGAATATTAAAGATGACGAGGATTATAGAGTCTCAAGGTTGTGAGAAATATAACTCCTTGATGGTAAGCATTTGGTGTCCCTAGAAAACTTACAAGCCTATCAGAATAAATAATGGAGAAGCTACAACAAGCACATTCTCTCTCAAGAATTTGAGATTGGTGATTTGGTCTTGAAAGAGAACTATAAGAACACAAATGTTAAACATGAGAAAAAGGGTAAGTTATAACCTAATTGGCTTGGACCATATGTGATCACAACAAATTATGGATTGGGGGCATACCAGTTGTCTACTTTAGGTGGTGAAAAAATTCTAGAGCCCATGAACATTATGCACCTCAAGTGGTTCTATGCTTGACATCTTTTGAAACATTGTCTATAAGATCCCTTACTTGGGGGTAACTTATGTTGAAGTTATTTTATCCTACCATTATATCTTGGACCATCCTATCTTAGACCATATTAATTTTGACCTACCTTGGACTGTTATTTTGAGAACCATATTATTTTATCACTCTAGGAAGTTGAATCTTTAGACCGATGATACTCTAGATCATTTATATTATAGCATTTTATCCCACCTTGGACCATCCTCTTTTGGACCATATTCATTTTGGATCATTATTTTTAAGAACCATATTCTTTTCATAATCTGGGCCATTGTAACCTGAACTTCTTTTATCCCTTGGCCAATTATGATCTTAATTATGACTCATAGGCATTATGAACACATTCAATGCCAATTATATAAAGTAATTTAGTGGGGACAATATTGTTTAGCTTCTTCTCATAGACAAGTGAACATGGATACATTACTTCATGGTTTTTGCCTACTGGATAGTTCTTCAGATTTATCTCATGGTGCTTACTAGTTTATTATTTTTATACTATTTGGTATGCATTGTTGCCTTAGTAGGATCTCACTCTCACTGATTTGAAAGCATGGGCCATTGCAGTAAATTTTAGCTATTATTGGAACTTCTACTCTTGGACATGCATTTCCTTGATTAGTTAACTCATTATTCCATTATTTATATTTATGATCCCCATTATAGTTGGTTTAGCTATTGTTTGAACTCTTACATGTGGATGTGTGTCTCCTCAGCTAGGTAGTGCCCTAGACATTTTGTTAATATTTCATTTCTCTTACTTATCCCAAAAACATAAAAACATTAGAAAATGATCGATAAAACTGACAAAAACATTGTCTTCTAATTTTGTTATTCTACACATCCCATGCTCTTATCATTTTGTAAGCACTAATTTTAATTCTCTCACTATTTTATGAGCCCATTTCCTTATTTCCTCTATAACATCAATCATGTTTTTCTTATCATCAATTTTATTCTATCCCATTTTCTGAGAGAACTACATTTGGCCTAAATTTCATGTTGGACCTTGAGTCCATGGACCTATGTAGGCAACATCCACTTGTCTTATACATTTAGAGTCAGCTTAGCCACCATATAGGGACAACTTTGGTTATGTTTCTCTTCCAATTTCTTGGTAAAATTGGTGTTTTTAATTTTAAAATTGAAATTGCAAATTTTTTTTACATTCTATTCATGTTGAAAACTAAATAATCAAAAATCCCCAAGAATGCCCTAGTTGCTTAAAATTTCCCTACCTAATTTCATTTACTATTTTCCCTTACTTTAGATTTTTGATGCCCAATAACTTGCCCTAAAAACCCAATTCACAAAATCCCCACCCAATCAGGTTCTTCATTACTCCTGACTTAGATTTCTTATCCTAAGTAATTGATGTAGGAAACCCAAAACCACATTAAAAGATTAACTAATCAGGTTTTTATTTATCTTTTGCTTACTTAAATTTTCTTAAGTGAAGTTTCTTACCCACTAAAACCTGGAGTCTTGACCCCAAACAAACCCGTGAACCATCATCCAAGACCTAATTAGGTTTTCTTTGCCTTCCTACTTTTTTAGGTTTCTTAATCTTATTTACTTTGAAGTTTTGACTTCAAGTAACTTATTATTGAGAACCCAAAGTTGTTTGCTTTTGAGAACCTGAAGTTGTTTGATTTTTGTGAACCTGAAGTTGTTCAATATGAAAAGTTCAAAGTTACTTGCCTTTAAAGACCAACCTAGAGATATTAAATATTACTATTTAAAAAAATTACTTAAGTTTTCAAAGATGATAATTCCTTAAAATTTAAGAGCTTGTTTAGAGATACTTAGAAGGTTATAAGTTAACACTTTTTCTCAAACTTCTAAATCAGTTGGATTAGTCAATAAGTGTTTTAAATTACTTATCAAGGTCTCTCAGAGTCTTAAAAATAACATGTCTAGATCAGAGGGATTAGGAAGGTTAGATGAAGAGATTACAAAAATAGAAGTATAAGGCAAGGTCATTGAGGAAGTTCCAGAGTTAGCACTTGAGGAGATTATAGAACCTAGTAAGAAAAGGCAAAGCAAAGGCAAAGAGAGTCAAATTACAAAAACCAAAAATGAATTATGAATACAAAGGTTACCCTATTGAGTCATCCATATCATAAAAACTAATAGAAATAAGTAATATGATATGGGGCACATCTATGACTAAGCTTTTGGAAAGATCAAGGGCCATTGTAAAGACTCCACTTTTACACTCTATTACCAATAGTGGGATTCTTCAAGTAGTAACTTTCCCAAGTTCAGCTCAGCGTCTTGAGTTTGTGCTAGCATGTGATAAATACTATGACTCCTTGGCCAAGGTAGTAAGAGATGCTGCTAGAAATGTGGTTTTGAGGTTGGATGTTCAATATCTTAACTATTGTTTGAAGATTCCAACCTCACCAAAAGTGATTGATATTTCCATGTAAACAAATGAGAAACAATGGGAGACTAAAACAATAAAGTGTATTAATATTATGAATACATATTAATTAAAGAAAATAAAACAACCTTCAAGGTTCCCCAAGCACATTGTCAGATCAGATTTTGTTCAAGAGGTAGATGATATCATTCAACTATTATGCAGGATCAATGGGTAAAAGAATGCCAAATGGATTTCACCCTAGATGTATGCCTATATTAGCACCATTGATGTAACTTGGAGTTATTCTAAGATTGACTGGGCAAGAATGATCAGTGATAACATGGATAAAAAATTTAAGAATATATTGTATACTTTTGATTTAAAGATGACCTCGTATCTTGTATGTATAATAGCCTCTAGTGGAGCTTTCTCAAGGTTAAGGACTAGTGCTACATTGTTAATGGTACCAATATATGAATATTATCCTCAGTTGATTCTTGAAGAATACTACAAGAGTTACATTATAGTAAATGGTGGTTTCTTCTATGAGCTTATTTGTAATTTGGAGACATCTTTGAAACATAGAAGAGTATCAGATGAGGCATGGGATGTTTCATTATATGATTGCATTTTCACTCAATTTATTGAATTATCATATCTTAGAATAGGAGGTTTCTTAGGATCACCAGTCAAATTGCCAAGATATCCAAGTGACAAGTGGATCCTTATGAAAATGAGTAGGCAATTGATTGAGTTGCATGATTTGTAGTCTAAGGCTCATAAGGTAGCTATTAATTTTTTAATTATAATTGGTCACTATCATTACCCTAGCATTTATAAATTTATGAATGTACAGAAAGAAATGTATCACCATTACACTCAAACACATTTTGATGCTAGGGCCAATTTTGATTGCAAAGGTGTTGCTCATAATACTATTTCTCTTGAGTATATGCATATCCCTACACTTGAATATTTTTGGATGGATTACAGGGATGAATTTGAAATAAGAAGAAGGGATAATAAAAGATTAACTATGGACCAGATTTAAACATTTGATTTAGCCTCTATTCCCAAGGATATGGAAGATAATGGTATTATTACAAGTGATGAATTTCATGCAGTAGGAGGAGATAGTGCTCCTCTTCCAACAATCATTTTTGGAGATGATAATGATAAAATAATCTTACAAAGAACTTCAAACATCTTGGCAATGACTTTTAACTAGGTTCTTAACAAGGGGTATTGCATGAAGGAATTAATAAGTGAGACCACCCATGTGGGATAGGAAAAAAAGGAGATAATTAGAGGAGAAAGTAGCCATGGTCCCTTAAATAAATTGAAATTGAAGAAGAATGTTGATGATACTTTATCAATAGTGAAAGATAAGGAACAAACTCAGCCAATTATTTTCACTTCACCATTGGTCTCTTCTACCCTGATTACTTCTTTCAATCCAACTTCCACTCCTTCCACTACTTTTACTCTAGACCCTTCAATTCTTACGCCACCTCTAAAGGTTTATGTCACTAAGTCTTCTAATAAGTCCACCTAGAAAGAGAAGAGTCCTCTTCCTCTTACATCTACTCCACATGCTAAAATGACACCACTTCATTTAGAAGAACCACCTCATATGGAAAAAGAACTTAAAAATGTAACTACTGAAGAGGTGTTCCCATCTCAAGAAGAAATATTAGAGAAGGAGAAGGAAAAACAAGAAACAAATCTTGAAAACTAAGTCACTAAAAAGATGGTAGATGAAGGGATAGATAAAGCAAAAAAGGAAATAGATACATGATTAGGAGAAGATAGAGTTGAAGCTATAGAAGAAAAAGAAACTGAGAAAGAATCTATGAGTGAATGAGGAAATGACAAAGAAAAAGAAGTAGAGGATATGAAAGAAGTAGAGATAGAAAAACAAGTCGTTGAATCCACAAAAGAGGTTTAAAAAGATAGGGTAGCTCAAGAGGTTCCTTCTAAGTAAATAGTTCAAGATAACCAATAATAAATAATCATTCATTCAATCACTTCCATGACAACTGATTTCTCATTTTGGATGGCTACACAGACTACTCCTAAATCAAACGAAGTGATAAATATGGAGGAGATAGATTTAAAATTGTTTAAAAGTCTTGATCAGAGGGTCAAGAAGCTAAAGGAAACAAAATTAATTTCAAAGTTACTAATTGAATCTTCTGGACAAAAATTTGCTGAGTTAGCAGTTCCTCCCCAAGGGATGAACAAATAATAAGTCACAAGGGATGACTTAACCTTCATAAGAATACCTATTTGGGAGGTAACAACTAAAAATTTGAAGGAAGATACACAAACTTTGATCAATTATCTTTTCAAGAAGTTGGATGAAGAAAAGGCTACCAAGGCAAAGCTAAAAGAGCAAAATGACCAATTATGTGAAATAATTGCTAAAGTGGCAAGATCAGCTCCTATATAGGCATTAGCTTTAGAAGTAGTGATTTCTCAACAAGTGATTACTAATATAGAAGAGACTAGAGAGAAATCAAGGGCTATAGATAAATGGATAGATAAGGTAAATAAAAAAGTCTAAGAACTCTTCCCAAGCATCTCAGATGTATATAAGGAAAATTTGGATAAAATTGCTAAAATAAAGGTAGCAACAACATAATTGGAAAGTGAAAATGGAATTTAT
The DNA here is from genome assembly GCA_037957365.1 of Torreya grandis. Taxonomy (NCBI): domain Eukaryota; kingdom Viridiplantae; phylum Streptophyta; class Pinopsida; order Cupressales; family Taxaceae; genus Torreya; species Torreya grandis. Next base: position 415,163 of record JARHVA010005650.1, read on the forward strand.
AAACTCTAACAGGAAAGTTTAGAAGCAATAGTGAATTTAGATGAGAAATTTTTGATTGAAGATCAAATTGCTCCTTCAGGAAGGAAAGTAGAATATGAATATTATCTCTTATCTTTCCATTTGAGAATTTTTCTATACATAGAAGAAGAAATGAATAAATTAGAATAAGATGCACGTGGTGTAAATACTGATCTTCAAGACTCTCTTTTTGGTAATGATGGCATCTGGTATAGTGATGATACAATAACCACAGAGCAATTAAATGAGCAATTCAATCAGTAGATAGATAAAACTATAAGTCCTTTCACTATCAAGTCAATCAAAGATTTGAGCAAATACTAAGAAGAACTAAAGACACTTGGGAATGAGGGTTAGAAGAGTTAAATCACACTACAAAATAATCAAGAGAGAGATGCTAAGATTGAAAATAGAAAGAACATCAATTTTTAAATTAGATGATATGGTAATTTAGTCATTAATATCTCAACACATCAAATATAGAGAGAAATGCAAAAGTCAAGTACATCATGTAGCCTCGCCAGAGATTAGGAGAAGATAGAGTTGAAGCCATAGAAGAAAAAGAAACTGAGAAAGAATCTATTATTGAATGAGGAAATGAAAAATAAAAAGAAGTAGAGGATAGGAATGAAGTAGAGATAGAAAAACAAGTTGTTGAATCCACAAAAGAGGTTTTAAAAGATAAGGTAGCTCAAGAGGTTCCTTCTAAGTAAATAGTTCAAGATAACCAATAATAAATAATCATTCATTCAATCACTTCCATGACAACTAATTTCTCATTTTGGATGGCTACACAAACTACTCCTAAATAAAACAAAGTGATAAATGTGGAGGAGATAGATTTGCAATTGTTTAAAAGTCTTGATTAGAGGGTCAAGAAGCTAAAGGAAACAAAATTAACTTCAAAGTTACTAATTGAATCTTCTAGACAAAAATTTGTTGAGTTAGTAGTTCCTCCCCAATGGATGAACAAATAAGAAGTCGCAAGGGATGAATTAACCTTAATAATAATACCTATTGGGGAGGTAGCAACTAGAAATTTGAAGGAAGATACACAAACTTTGATCAATTATCTTTTCATGAAGTTGGATGAAGAAAAGGCTAGCAAGGCAAAGCTAAAAGAGCAAAATGGCCAATTATGTGAAATAATTGCTAAAGTGGCAAGATCAGCTCTTATATAGGCATTAGCTTTAGAAGTAGTGATTTCTCAACAAGTGATTACTAATATAGAAGAGGCTAGAGATAAATCAAGGGCTATAGATAAATGGATAGATAAGATAAATAAAAAAGTCTAAGAACTCTTCCCAAGCATCTTAGATGTATATAAGGAAAATTTGGGTAAAATTGCTGAAATAAAGGTAGCAACGACATAATTGGAAAGTGAAAATGGCATTTCTAAACTCTAAAAAGAAATTTTAGAAGCAATAGTGAATTTAGATGAGAAATTTTTGATTGAAGATCAAATTGCTCCTTCAGGAAGGAAAGTAGAATATGAAGATTATCTCTTATCTTTCCATTTGAGCATTTTGCTATACATAGAAGAAGAAATGAATAAATTAGAATAAGATGCACGTGGTGTAAATACTAATCTTCAAGACTCTCTTTTTGGTAATAATGGCATCTGGTATAGTGATGATACAATAACCACAGATCAATTAAATGAGCAATTCAATCAGCAGATAGATAAAACTATAAGTCCTTTCACTATCAAGTCAATCAAAGATTTGAGCAAATACTAAGAAGAACTAAAGACACTTGGAATGAGGGTTAGAAGAGTTAAATCATACTACAAAAGAATCAAGAGAGATGCTAAGATTGAAAATAGAAAGAGTGTCAATTGTTAAATTAGATGATATGGTAATTTAGTCATTAATATCTCAACACATCAAATACAGAGAGAAATGCAAAAGCCAAGTTCATCATGTAGACTCCCCAGAGCCTGGGTCTTGAACTTATTCTTCTTATTCTTCTTCTTCTTCTTATAAATAATCCTATGTAAAATTAATATCATTTTATTATTTACTTGTAAAATTAAAATTACTTTCTAAAGTTTCAATAACTTAAGTAACTTCGATAAAACACTATTACTCAATCTTTTTGTAAAAGTGGATTACTTTATCTAACTTTGCATTGCTTGAAAAGTGTTTTTAATCAATCCAAATGAGGAGTGTAAAAAGTGCTACATGTCATTGATCATTTCATGCCATGAAGGATAAATTTGAGGAAGATGCTATTCAACGGTTTCAATTTTTTACGTAGCATATGTGGGTTTGAGGAGGATGGTTCCTATTAGAATTTTGTATCTTGAAATCATATAAATAGATGAGCAGGCCTACATGCCAAAGAGGAATTTTCTTTTGAAAATAGTATAAATGGTTTAAGAAATATAAAACTTTGAGTTTGAGATAATTGGATTACTTTGTACAAATTTTGCCAAGAAAGAATAAGAAAGAGATTTATTTTCTGGAGAACTTTGCATCTGTGGAGATTATTCTATGAATTTAATGAAGATAAAATGGTAATATTTGAGTTATGTTTAAATCTAAATTGAATTAATAGTATTCTTGAGTATTTATTAGAAAAAGATTCACATCCTATATGTTTATTTTCTTGCATTTATGCAATAAACTTTGCAAGTCTATTTATTGCGATATACTCTTCTATTATTCTTTCTCATCCTAAGCATAAAAAATTAATTCTTCCTTTTCTATGTATCTTAGATTCAAACTACTTTTATAAAAAAAAAAAAAATTGCTTACTTACTGCAAAGTCTCTTTTTTATGGTTCATGAACAAAGTGATTAAAGTAATACAAACATTAAAATAACATGTACCTAATTTGCATATTTTTGAATAAATATAAACATAGAGTAACTAGAAGTAGATAAACATAAGCTTATGGGAGCTTCACCATTAAATGAAGGGGATTTAATCCCATGACTTCCTAGGTATTTTTGACTCCATGAAAAATATCTATCCAATATTTTTTGGTGACTCTGCTGGGGAATGAGCTGTAAGTGTTTGACTCCCAAAATCAAATATGAAAGTTACCTCTAGTTTTAATTTTTTTTAAGCACTAATAAAAATATTGCATTCTTTGGGTGATGAGATGGTTTATTTATAATGCAAATCTAAGATTAATTACTCCCACTTTAAACAAAATGCATCATTTCAAATTTAGTTACATGTTTTTGTGTCTTTAGTCTAAAATCCTAGTTCACTACCAGCCATTTTTATTTAAAGTTGTTGCATGATAAGTTGAATACCAATTAAGCTTTTGTCCATCAAAATTATTATAAAAGTTTGATACTTAGAAGGCTTTTTTACTTTTCAAATTGGCTAATTGACCTTTCACCAGAGCAAGAACATAGGGACAAGTAGACCAATTATTTGAGCTACAAGAGTAATTTAATTTCAGCTTCCCTATTCAAGCTAGAAATAGAAGAGCTAGTCTCTCACTTGTTAGATAATCAACTCCTCATATGCATCAGCTTCATCATAATTCCTTTAGAATAATCCAATCATCTAGTTTTAAATTTTTGATTCATAGAATAATGATGCTACCACATCTTGTCCCATGGGGACTAGTGATTAGTTCATTGAATTTGACTCCTTTGTAGACCTACCAAAAGGCTCGAGGAAGAATTTTCCTAAATTTACTAGCAATGGTAAGAAAAATCTAGATGAACACTTGGTTTCATTCTTCATGACATGTGGAGTAATTGGTGTAAATCATGAAGATGTTTCTATTAGGCTCTTTATTGAGACCCTACATGACTTAATAGTAGAATGGTTTTATCATCTAGCTCCAGGCACTATGAACAATTGGGATACTATGTGTGATTAATTTTAAAAAAGGTTCAAAGTTGTTGAAGATGCTCACATTCTGCTCACACAACTAACTCAACTCAAGAAGGAATCACATGCACACATGCATGATTTTATTTCTAGATTCAATAGACTACTTTATAATATCCCTCAAGCTACATTACCCATAATAAACAATCAAAAATATTTCTTCATTAACGCTCAACTTCCAAAAGTTAGTTACCAGCTTCAAAGATCATGCCTAGCTAATCTAGTTGCTACTCAAAATATTGTAACAAAGGTTGAGGATGACCTAGTAATGGTTGGGAAAATTAAGAAAACTATATCTAAGGGAGAATCATCCACTTTGGCTGCACCACAGACTACAAACCCCTTATTGCAAAAATTAGCTAATGAATTGATTCAAGTTATAAGACAAATTGTGTAAGGAACCCATGTGGATCCAATTAGGAATGCTCCCACATGTAATTTTAACAATTAGAATAAAAATCGAATTGTTGGTCCTCATCAAAGATTGGTAATTGAAGATGATTGATGGTACTGACCAAAGTTTTGCTGAGAAAGATGATTTTGTAGATCCTGTTTGTGACTCTAACTAATACCTAGAATATGAATTAGATATTGACTATGAATTAATTCATGAAGATCATAGTTAATATTTTGTAGTATTTACAAGATCTCAAAATTAGCAAGCCATTGAGAAGTCATTGAAAGAACAAGAAAAAGGGAAGGAGTAACCTAGTGTTGATGTAAGTATTCTTAAAAGAGGTAGCCCTATACCTTCTTCTTTTATTCATAAAGAAAAGTATGTTCCCTCCATTTATCAAACTTATAAGTCAAATGATCATACAAATGAATTCAGTTCCTTTTCATCTATACCTACTCCTTTTGACATAATTGAACACATAAAGAAAACTAAAATTCAGATTTTAGAAGCTGAATACTTAAGGTCTTACCCAGATCAGCTGAATAGATTAGTGAAGTATGTTCAAATTAAGGGGTTAAGTAATGTGTCAAATGCCTTGAATGGTATTCTACCTATTCCTAGGTCAAGCCCTTCCCATAATAACTCTATATATGCTTCATCCTCATCCACTCCCATATTAAAGAGAATAGAACCATTTTATGTATCACTTCTAATTAACAAATATAAGTTGAGCAATTATATTCTAGATTTGGAAGCCTCTGATAATTTATGCCATTTAAGGTAGCTAACACCCTTGGCCTTACTTTAACTAAGTATATAGGAAAATTTTACTCAATGGAAATACACGTTCCTCTAATTGGATAGATTAAAGATGCCCAAGCTATTCTAACATCTTTCCCAAATAAAATACTTAAAATGAAAATCTTGGTAGTAGATATCTTGGTCTTATATAAAATGATGTTAAGTAGAAAATTTTGCAAAGATCTTGGAGGAGAAGTGAAGATGGATTGGTCATGTGCACATATTCCAATCAAAGGAATGAATTATAAGTTAGAACCTGAGAAGAAGTCAAAATACATAGTTTCTAAATCTAAAGATCCAAGATCACAAATTCTCTTTGAAGAATTAGGTCATGGAATTTACTTCCTTGAAATAAGTAAAGATACTTAAAAGAAATAATAAGAAAAATATGAAAACAAGATATGGATCATGGAATTTGATGGCAGTTGTAGTTTTCTTGGTTCAGGTGCAGGAGTAGTGTTGATTTATCCTACTAGAAAAGTATTTCCTTATTCATACAAGCTTATGTTTGAAAACACAAATAATACAGTTGAGTATGAAGCACTCTTATTAGGGATTGAGAGAGCAAAGGACTAGGGAATAAAACTTCTTAAATTTCAAGGAGATGCTAAGTTAATAGTCAAGTAGATCAAAGGACAATATTAGGTGAAGAAAGATAAGCTAAAACACTACTGTGATAGAGTTATGAGTGTTATGCTTGATTTCTATGTTTTTTCAATCAACTTAGTATCTCATTATTAAAATTCTACATCTAACTCACTTATTATAATTTCATATTTGTTTAGACCAGAGAAACAACAAACAATCTTCAAAGAAGGTGACTATAAAGTAGAAATGATTTATCACCCAAAAATCCTAGATAATGTTGAATATTGGCAAGTTTTCAATTATGATAGACAAATAGCTACCTTTATAGACTAGTAGGATAATTTTAAAGGATTCCATTTTGAAGGAAGTAGTTCACATCCATGTGAAACAATAATAGGTATTGTTGAATCTGAACTCCCTCATGATCAAGTAATAATTCAACATATAGGGAATAAGATTTCTAAAGGTTTAGTTTCCTTAGAAGATATATTTGATAAACATGATAAGTTTGTGAAGATAAAGAAAGAATATGGAGAAAATTACTCTATAGAAATAGATCAATTTAACCTAGGTAGCAATGAAGAGCCCAAGATGGTCAACATTGGCAAGTGATACTCATAGGAGGAGAAAGAAGATTTCACTAAACTTCTTATAAAATATATTGATGTATTTTCTTGGTCATATCAAGATCTCAAGTCCTTTTATCTAGATGAATTACAACACTATATTACACTTCAACCAAGTATTAAGCCTTTCAAGCAAAAGTTATGACATCATAATCCAACCATTTCAGGTATGATTCATGCTAAGATTCAAAAACTCCTTGATGAAAAGATCATCTATCCAATCCACCATTCAGAATGGTTATCAAATATTGTCTTAATGAGAAATAAAAATGGGGAGATACACTTATGTGTTGATTTATGTAACCTAAATCAAGCCTCTCTAAAGGACAACTATCTGTTCCCCATTATGGATCATATGTTGTAGGTAGTTACAGAGTCAAAAATGATATCTATGCTAGATGGATTTTATGGATACAATCAAATAAAAGTGGTTGAGGAAGATCTGTACAAAACTACTTTCACAACACCATGGGGGACTTTTTCTTATCAAAAAATGCCTTTTGGGATAATTAATGCTAGGGTAACTTTTCAACAAGATATGGACCTAGCATTTGCTCATTTGAATAATAAGAGCATTGTGGTATGTATAGATGGCTTGATGATATTTTCAAAGTAAAGAGGTAATCATTCAGTTGATCTTGAAGAGGTCCTAATTCAATGCAAAAGATATGGTATTAATTTAAACCCAAAGAAATCCATATTTTTTGTAACTGAAGGTAAGCTTCTTAGGCATATAGTATCAAGTGAAGGAACTAAAATTGATCCAAAATGGGTAAAGGCTATACAGAGTTTGCCTATGCCTACATCCAAGAAAGGTGTGCATTCTTTCTTTGACAAAGTAAATTTCCAAAGAAGGTTTAGTCCTGATTTTGCTGAGTTAACATGCCACATATTGGATATGATGAAAAAGAAGCTAGAATTTAAATGGAATGTTGAAGGTAAATTAGAATTTGAAAGAATAAAGGAAACAATATCTGAAGCCTTGGTGCTAGTTTTTCCAGACTTCGATAAGGAATTTATTCTTTACTATTACTCTTTAGAGCACACTATGTCAACTATACTCATGTAGAAAAATGATGAAGGACTTGAATATCCTATAGCTTTCATGAGTCAACCATTGAAGAATTTAGAATTGAAGTACTCATAGATGGAAAAACATGCCTTTGCAGTGGTCAAGGCATGTAATATTTTTGGGTATTACATCCTATTATCTCATATTATATTATATGTCCCAGACACTGCTATCAAGTCAATTCTAATTCAACAAGAGTTGGGATTACTCAAAGGCACTTGGGTAGCCAAGGTACAAGAGTTTGATCTTGATATCAAACCCACAAAGCTAGTAAGAGGCAGAGACCTATGCCAGTTGATGATGGAAAGAAGGCCTTATGTTGTATAAACCACATCACTTTCAAGCCAAGATGAGACACAAGAAGAACTACCCATGGTACTTTTTGTTGATCTAGTTAATGAATGGTACAACAAGATTGCTTACTTTTTGACTTATGGAGATATGCCAGATAATTTGACATGGAAACAAAAGTGAACCATCAGGTTAAAGTCAAAGGATTATTCTCTTTGGGACAATGGTCTATACAAAAGAGGCATTGATGGTGTTTTCCTTCATTGTTTAGATAAAGAACAACAAGCTAAACCATTGAAGGGATTTCATGACAAAGCATGTTGAGGTCACTTATCTACAAGAGTCAAAACACAAAATATTTTATGAGAAAGGTATTTTTGGTCTACTTTGTTTCAAGATATTTCAAAATGGGTTGCTAAATTTCAAGCATGTCAGCATTTTGATGGATGAGTCAAGCTACTAGATTTGCCACTAAAACTAGTAATTATTAATGAGCCTTTTCAATAATGGGGAATGGATTTCATTGGTGTATTGAATCCTCCATCCAATGTTAAACATCACTATATTTTAATAGCTACTGATTATTCTAGTAAATGGGTTAAAGTAATTCTTGTTAAACATGCCATATCAGAAGTAGTATGCGATTTCATTAAAGAGAATATTGTTGTCAGGTTTGGGGTACCACATAAAATTATTACAAAAAAATGCAACTAATTTCTTCTCCATAGAACTCACTGAATTATGTTAATCCTATAGAATAAACTTAGTTCATATTTAAAATCATTATCCTTAGGGTAATGGATAGGTTGAGTCAAGAAACAAGAATTTAATGAATATCATCCAAAAGCTAGTAGATAATAATCAAAGTACTTGCACAAGAAGCTATTTGATGCACTATGGGCTGGCAAGATTACTTCAAAGAAAGTAATAGGTATGTCTCCTTTTTAGTTTCTATATGGAATAAATGTTTAAATACCAATAAGTCTTGAGTTTCTTACTTTACAATTTTCAAAATCCATTGAAGATGCTACTTATCAAGATTCACTTGGTAAGAGAATCATGTTTCTCACTGAACTGCAAGAAGTCCATGTTCAATTTGCTAATAAGCTAATAGATCATCAAGAAAAGGTAAAGTAGATATTTTATAAATGAGCCAGAGATAGGAAGTTTGAATTAGAAGGTCTAGTCCTTCTATGGGATAAGCAAAATGAACAAAAAGGAAATCATCAGAAGTTTGATTCTTTGTGGAAAGGACCCTTCACTATACAAAGCATTGTTGGGAAGGATAATTTCTTCCTAGCTCATCCAGATGGAATTGTACTACCACTACCTTTTAATGGGTAACACTTGAAGATTTAAAATAATTGAGTAGTAGGGTAATTCCTATGTGTATATAAATAAAAATTTCTAACTTTTGTTTTATTTTATTTAGTCTTTGTGTTTTTCTGCTTGTCTAGTAGTTTGTGTGACCAAGTTTCTATAATGACTCCTTACCCAAAGAATAGAATGTGAAACTAGAGATACTGAGATCTCCCCCTTGTTTATTTCCTTAGGATAGAAACAAGGATGTCCCAACTTAGATCTAATTAGTATCCCTAAAATTTAACATTCAAGATTTTGGGGAACCCCCTTTTTTAATTTTTTTGCATTTTAGTCTTGTGTGTTAGTTATATTTCTTGAATCCAGTCTCTTGAATAAATAACTTAGGTTCTGCTAATTTTGATTTTGATTTTATTATTTTCTTTCCTCAATTTCTCCTAATTACTCTAGAGGACAAAAGGCATTTGCTTAAAAGCATCACTCAAATCCTTTTACTCATCCATTTCAGTAATTGAAATAAGCTTGAGGTAACTTAGCTCATCTATAGTGAAAATTAGGTTCTATAAATTACTTCACTTCCTTGAAAGTAAGTTAAGCTATCTCAAAAACCTGACCAATACTTCTTAGTTTTAACCAGGTTTCTCAGGGTACTTTACTTCAGAAAATAAAATGAGCTAAGTAGCCTCAAAAACCCAACTGGCATAGTATAAAACTAATCAATTTTTTTTGGTTACTCAACTTATAAAATTTATAAGTAAGAGTACCTTGGGTTTACAAACTGGAATTACTCATAGACCTAAACCTAATCAGGATTGTGGGAGTACTTTACTTTAAAAGTATAAGCAAAGTCATTTAAAAAACTTGATTTACCAAGAAGGCTGATGTGGCTTTGCCATGCTCGTAATAAATGTGTTGGAATATATATAAATTTAAGAAATTACACCTCATTTCCACCTCATCTCCAAGTCATTCAATTAAGCAATTTCCCCTACTAGAGACACCAAAATTACATCACACACATGTGCGTAAGTCCCTATGTCAAAACCCCCCTAAACCCATTTTAATAATAAAAATTAATCTCCCTAACCCATAATTTTACCCCTCACACATTTAAATAATTTAAAATAATTAATTAAAAACCCCTATTACCACCTTACCTGGCCACCTCAACCTATGACTAATTATCCCTTGATGAGTCACCTCAAGACATAGTCCCCTCATCCTAACTACCTAAGACTTATTCACACTTCTAAACTAAATTATTAAACAACTAATTCTTTCCTAACCTCTTATCTTTATCATTTTATAATGCGTGTAACACTTGGTACATATAACAACAAAAAATAGGGCAATAATAGAAAGGTTTACCTATTTTAGGGTCACCAATGTCGGTCAACCCATGGCCGACGTTGGTGGGATCTCAACCGACATTGGTGGGATCACCGATGTCGGTAAGATAAGCCAAACTCCAACCTATAGTTCAGGTCAATAAAAATTAAGAAAATCAATTCTTACTCTCATTCAAGCTCTCGACATTCTATTTTCAACATCCAAGCTTACAATCACCCTGTGTAAGTCAATCATAATCAACAACCGAGCTCTTAAGGACAAAAAAAACCTTCTTATTCTCTCTATTTAGGTATTCAAGTTTGGACTCCTAATAGAGACCATTAACTTGGCACTTATGATTCAGTGACCACCATAGCTAAGTATATCACTGATACTGTAGGTCATTTAAATATTTATTCTTCTATTTCTTTATATCTACTCTACACTACTTTATGCACTTCTGATCGTACCCCCATGAGGGAGTTACAAATATTCATTGCTTGTTTCCCATTTAACTAACATAAAAAACATGTAACTAGACTTAACCAAGCCATAATATCCCACTCCTAACTCTCTCAACCTCCCTGACTTGATCTAAACCATTTCTCAGACCCAGGAAATCCCTCTGCAACTTTCTAGACAAATATTGTCCTTATAGACCTTGACAACCTAACCAACATTGATCACCTCACTACCGACCTTGATAGCCTAACTTATATCGGTCACACTCCTACCAATTTTGATGACTGTCAATTTCCTAGCCTCTTTAAAACCTACCTAGACAACTTCTAAAACACCAACAAAGTACCTCATATGTACCCTATCACTCTCTACTACGTATAGGTTGTTGATAATAATGATTTTATCTCTCTTTCACTCTCTCTTCACCTCTCTTTTAGTTATTTATTATTATTTTACCTCTCAAAAGTGGACTGTCATCTCTAGGAAAGTTTCATATTTCCTAAAACAAGTACGTACGTTGGTAGCCCACTCATTTATCTGCTAACAAACATCTTGTGGCAGTGTTTTCTTATCTGCAGGTGGTCCTCCCCAGCTAAATAGGAGTGCTCACAATGTCTAGATATAGTGTGCAAACCAAATTTGGGTTCATTCTAATCACTTATCCCTATCCTTCTCTTTGTTTTCCTTTTGACTTAAAATAAACAAAATTTAGTGAAACATTTCTGGCACGCCTGGTGAGACCCTGTAGTTTTCCTTGGGTTCATTTCTTGTTTTAAAATTCATATAGGTGAATTATAGTGAAAATTCCATTTCTTGCACTTCTTCCTCCCCTTTTCTCTTAAAAATGGAAAATTCAATATCTTATTTCTTTTTTTAAAAGGCATTGAAATTATAATTTCTTTCTTTTCTCCTTACCTCTAGAAGCAATTTTTGATTTTATTTTTACAAAAAAAAGAGAATCCTTTCTTTACTTCCTCTTGCATGCACATTAGGATAGTCAAATTCATACTCTATTCTTATTTCCTCTCTGTTTTCATTCAAATCTAAACATTTCAGATTTGGGTTTAAAACTTACTACATTTCATAGTTTGTTTGATGCATATTAACTCACCTAGTTAATTAAAATCATTATGAATAAATCATAGCACACCTATGTTACACAACCAAATCACATTTACATAAATAAGCATCTAAACTCACCTGAGAAAAGGTCCATCAAGATTTCATCACCTAGTGGATCACCTTAGCCTACCCAGCTATCCTACTTGGATTTCACCACCAAAGGGAGAACCTGTTAGGTTGTGGAGCTAAAAGCTTCAACTGTTGCAGACATGGAGGAGGTTATTGAAGTTCTAGAGACACTGGCATCGATATTATAACTGACATCGGTCATGATGAATGCAAAAGGCAACTGGCATCGGCAGGGAGTCGGCCGACGTCGATCAGCACCAGTCAGATAGGGACCAACATCGGTCGCTTGTGGTGGTTCCAAAACTATTCGTTACACGGACAGTTAGTTCGTTGAACTGAGTGTTTGCATGTAAAGGCTATTTTCAAGTCTTGAGTTGTGTAAATTAAAAGTCTAAGTTATTTTTTAAGTCTAGGATCTATTTATAGACCCATTGGCATGTATTGTAATTAAGGCAAGAAAAGGATTTCTTCCAGTTGTAGGATCTTGGTTAGCAAGTGTGCAAGGCCACGTTTGAAGATCTACATGTGTAAGTATGATCATTTGAGGTGCACGTTGTTGCAAGCTTATGGGAGATTTACTTGAAGTACTTTGAGTACTTGTGTACTAGCAGGGTTATTACTGACTAGTTGGAGGTGAACACCAATTCTGTGTGTGAGTTGTGTGTTGGGACTGTTTTTGGTAGGAGAGTGAACTCTTGAAGAAAATTACTGAACACTTGAGGTGTGGGAAGATTCTGAGAGGTGTGGAGAAGAAGTGGCATCTTCTTTATTGTATTTTCTTTCTGAATGAGTATTAATACAAGATTGTGTATTGTCTCTCATATTCTATGATATTTGTGAATTCTAGTTACTTATTACTTCTGGATAATTTTGCATGTTTAGTTGCTTGTATGTGGTAATCATATTGTACTCTTTCTGAGGAGCAAGATCCTAACAAGAGGGATTAGAACAGGTGTGTTGTTCTTGGATTCCCCAACAACTGGTATCAGATCTTTTGGTTGGGATACTAACAAGTTAGATTAGATCTGGTTAGTGTGTGTTGATTACAAGTTACTCACAGGGGTTTTTGTTTGAGTGGGAGTAGAGCAATGGCAGAAGAAAGTAATCTACTAATGGAAAAGTTTAATGGCAAGAAGTATCAATTATGGAGGATGCAGATTGAAGATTATCTGTATCAAAAATATTTGTACTTACCGTTGGGTGGGGTTGCATGCAAGCCCCGGGATATGAAGGATGAAGAATGGGAGGTTCTTGATCGGAAGGCTCTGGGATCTATAAGGTTGAGTCTTGCATCGTCTGTGATTTCTAACTTATCACACGCTAAGACAATGATAGAGTTGATGGAATCTTTGGCAAATTTATATGAAAAACCCTCAGCTTTGAATAAGGTATTTCTTATGAAGCAATTATTTAATTTGTAAATGTTGGAAGGTGGATCTGTTCATAGTCATCTTAGTGATTTCCATGGTTTGGTAAACCAGTTAAATTCAGTCAATATTGTTTTTGATGATGAAATTAAGGCTCTCTTAATCTTATGCTCATTACCTGAAAGTTGGGAGAGTTTGGTAATGGCAGTTAGCAATACTGCGTCTACTTCAAAAATCTTAAAAATGGATGATGTTGTGAGTGTAATCTTGAATGAAGAGATTCTCAGGAAAAGCACAGGTGAATCATTAGGAAATGCTTTGAGTGTGGAAAGCAGGGGAAGGCAAAGAGAGAAGATCGAGCATGGGAGATCAAGGTCAAAGATAGGCAGGAGATCCAAGTCTAGGTATGGTAGAATAACCTGCTGGAAATGTGGAAAGCGAGGGCACTTAAAGAGAGATTGTTGGTTGGGTGAAGATCAGCATGAAGGATATGAAGAAGAAGCAGATGTTGTGGATTATGTTGCACATGATGCTTTGGTATGTTCCTTAGATAAAGTAGAATCTTGGGTTTTAGATTCTGGTGCCTCTTTTCATGCATCCCCAAATAGGGAATTTTTTAATGAGTATGTCTAGGGAGACTTTGGAGAAATTTGTTTAGGGGATGGTAAGTCTTGTCAAATGGTTGGCAAAGGGAAAGTGAAGCTGAAATTGCAGATAGGTAACACGGGTGTTGAAGGAGATCATGCATGTCCCAGTTCTAGAGTGGAATTTGATTTTTGTAAGAAGTTTGGGTGATGAGGGTTGCACAATAACTCTCATAGTGGACTCTTGGAAGGTTACCAAGGGTGCACTTGTTGTAGCAAGAGGTAAGAAAGTAGGTACACTTTATCTATCTACTTGTATTACTGATTCTCTTTTTGGGTTATCTACTTCAGCTATAGATTCGAAGATGTGGCTTGACAGGCTTTGTCACATGAATAAGAAGGAGATGCATGTTCTTGAGTCAAAGGGTATGCTTTTGGATTTGAAAAGCATGAATCAAGATTTCTATATGCAGAATAAGAAGGTAACATTTCTTGAGGAATCTGATGTTCAAGACAAGAACAAGAAAGTCTTGGTTTTCAAGGAGAAGGTGATGGATAGAGATCAGTGGAAGGGGCTAAAGAATTCTGAGCAGAGCAAGGGTGATTTGGATAGGGTTTTGATCTAAAAGGAGCTCGCGGGTAAAAGTCATTTCTCACAAGTAAAACATAGAGACTGACGTCGGTTAGAAAACCAGCGTCGACATCCAAACAAGGATCGATGTTAGCTATGTGCAGCCCAACGTCAGTGACTCAGGGATAGATAAACACTGATGTCGATCAAGGAAAACTGATGTCGACAATGAGGCAGTCACATGGAACCGACGTCGGTTGGGTGCAGACTGAGATGTGACTGGCATCGGTCACTGAGACAGATTTTGGGTAGATAGCAAGCTGTCAAGGAGTCTCATGTGCCCATATGGAGGACTTAAAGGGTAAGTAAGCCTCAAATTCATCATTCCCTTCTTTACACTACTTATTGCTCACTGATGGTAAAGAACCAGGAAGTTATTGAAGAAGTAGAGCAGGTGGATCCAGGAAATAGTGTGAGCTAGGCATGGATGAAGGATGTGATTCCTTGGAGAAGAACCGAACAGGAGTTTTTGGTGGAGTTGTCAGCTGGAAGAAAGCACTGAGAGATGAATGGATGTTTAGGATAAAGAAGAGCGGGAATGGACATGTCAGACGGAAGGCCAGGGTATATGGTCCTGAGTAAGCTACAGGACAATGGAGGCTTGATCATTGTGTTTCTCTTTACTAGGTTGGATAATATTAGCTACATTATCATGTTACTGTATGATGTGCTTGTTGCAGGGTTACATATACAGGGAGTTGTTAAACTAAAGGTAAATCTAGTTCAGAGGTGTGTCATGAGGAATCTGGGAGCAGCAAGATTCTTTGGCATGAGTGTGTTCTAGGGACATGGAAGGTCATAGGTTGACTTTGTTTCAGGATGATTGTGTGAGACCGGTTAGCACGCCGATGGTTGGACAATTCACAGAATAGGGTCTTGATTCACATAATGAGGTTAAGTGCATGGTATGTACTAGACCTGAGTTTTCCCAAGTAGTGGGAGTTGTCACAAGTTTGGAGCCAATTCAGGAAAGAAGCACTGGAGGGTAGTTCAATGGATTCTGAGAGGAACCAGCAGTAGGTCGACATGTTATGCAGGGTCAAGTTCTTTTCTACATGGTTTGTAGATGCAGATGTGGCAGGTGATTTGGATGATAGGAGGTGCACCACAGGATTTATGGTGGTTGGTCTTCAAGAGTGATTTTGAAGAGGGATACAAAGCCAAGGGAACAAACTAGATGATGTACAGGTATAGGTATAGTTGCAGCTGTTTATCTCCAAGTGGGAGATTATTAGGTTGTGGAGCTAAAAGCTTCAACTATTGCAGACATGGAGGAGGTTGCTAAAGTTCCAGAGACACTGGCATTAGAAGTATAACCAATGTCGGTCATGATGAATGCAGAAGTCAACCAGCATCGACAGGGAGTTGGTCGAGGTCGGTCAGCACCAGTCAGACAGGGACTGATGTCGGTCACCTGTGGCAATTCTAGAACTGTTCATTGCACAGATAGTTAGTTCGTTGAATCGAGTGTTTGCATGTATAGGCTATTTTCAAGTCTTGAGTTGTGTAAATTAGAATTCTAAGTTATTGTTTAAGTCTGGGATCTATTTATAGACCCATTGGCATGTATTATAATTAAGGCAAGAAAAGGATTTCTTCCAGTTGTAAGATCTTGGTCAGTAGGTGTGCAAGGCCACGTTTGAAGATCTACATGTGTAAGTATGATCATTTGAGTTGCAAGTTGTTTCAAGCTTATGGGAGATCTACTTGAAGTACTTTGAGTACTTGTGTACTGGCAGGGTTATTACTGACTAGTTGGAGGTGAACACCAATTTTGTGTGTGAGTTGTGTGTTGGGACCATTTTTGGTAGGAGAGTGAACTCTTGAAGAAAATTACTGAACACTTGAGGTGTGGGAAGCTTCTGAAAGATGTGGATAAGAAGTGGCATCTTCTTTATTATATTTTCTTTCTGAATGAATATTAATACAATATTGTGTATTGTCTCTCATATTCTGTGCTATTTGTGAATTCTAGTTACTTGTTACTTCTGGATAATTCCGCATGTTTAGTTGCTTGTATGTCGTAATCATATTGTGCTCTTTCTGAGGAGTAAGATCCTAACAAGAGGGATTAGAATAGGTGTGTTTTTGTTGGATTCCCCAATAGAACCCACTCCATTCTCTGGTGGAGTATAATCTCTAGACATAAGATATATTTTGGCTAAGTGGCTTGGCTTAGCTATGGGTTCATGAAGTTCAGAGAGCAAGCTCTAATAACAAGCTGCATACTTGGTCTAACATATATTTCCTCTTGAGCACCAAAACTAATTTTAAACCAGCTCTAGATTGCTTTTTGGTACCTTCGATAACCAAATTCTCTTCTCACTATTTGATTAAGGCATAAGCCAACATGAGACTAAAAATTAATCTCTAGGACTTAATAGTTGTTGGCTGAATGTTCTTTTTTTGCTTTTCAATTACCTTATGTATTTTTGAGTTGGTAAGGACCCTTTTCTATTGATTCACAAAATCAATACTATTTCTAAAACTTAGTTTTTATAACCTGTTATCTCAAGTTTTTTGAGTGTCATTCCTTCTTACACATACCTTTTACATCCACTATTTTATCTATTTTTAGCCTTTGATATATTAAAACATTAGATTTTCTATTTCCCAAGATTTTATAGTGACCAACATCAGTCAATACTACTGGTATCGACAGACTTTACCTATATAGATTGGTTATTATAATAACATTGGTGAACTTTTCCTATCAATATCGATCATCCCTACCAATGTCGATGACTGTGTAGTTTCATTTGCTCAAAACAACAAGCTAAAATAACCCATTTTCCTCCACTCAAACCTAGTTTTTATTTATTATGTTTCACATATGGGGTAGTAAGACTATTTAAACAACCTCTTCCATGTTATTGACATGAGATCAAGCCAAAATTATTGTCGATTAAACAAGCCAACAACTAATTCTATCTTCCCTCTCACTTCCAATTCTATCATGGAGCATACTTCAGATACAAAGCATACTCCCAACTTGATGTAAGGCTGCTCATACTGAGATTCATCTTCATATATAAATCAAAATGATGACCCTACAGAGTCCGTAGATCTTAACATGTAGAGTCCGTAGTTTCTTAAAAGCTTGGAGAAATGGAGAATATAAATGCACTATATAAAATAAATGATGCACTGATCTTATATGACTACAAACAGGGTTAAATTTTTTTATCTGCACACTAATAGGAAAAAAGGAAAGAGAATTATCCATTATGCTTTTGCATTTGATGTGCAATCAACACACATCTAACAAATACAATTAGAAAAGTGACACATGCTGCAACCAAAGCACAAGCAAGAAGTGCATCCTTCACAAGCTACAAAAGTAGGGCATCCTATGTGTGATTTATGGCTCACTCTCTCTTCCTCCTCTTTGCAAGTGATTTTGTCATAAAGCAGATCTGCACACTCCCAATTCAGGTGTCTACAAGCATCATGATATATATGGCATTCCCCCTTTGTTTCTCAGCAAACCCTGTAAATGAACTACCAAAATCTTCTACCTTCAAATTGGAAACACCACTGGTATCCTCTCTATCATCTACTCTCTCAGAGAAAATGCTTCTAAACACTTCATGACAATGGACCTCCTAGATGTCCACCTCTGAGTTGGCAACAAACAATTCATTTCCTCTTACTTCTTGAGCAAACTCATCAGAATCACTAGCACCAAAAACAACCTCTGAGTTCAAGAGCAATGGACTATCACTACTGGTTTCATTTGCACCAATTTGAGGATAGAAGAACCTATTCCTCTTTGAGTGATTAGAGGTGTCATCTTCATCATCTGTCACATCCCCTAGTATTGAATCAAATTCACTGTGGCTATCCAAATCCAAAAACCTTTCAAACATCGACGATCGATTTAAATTGTATAATCTACTAAATTCAAACACATCATTACTCTCTCCTTCATGATCAGACACAAATCCTCTTCTCAAAGAACACCTTTCACTAGCAGTCACCCCATTTTCTTCCAATCATCTCTCGTGAGATTCAATTGTCTTTCACCGACATCCTCTCTATCTATGTCTCTCGCCCCACATAGCATACACGGCCTCTCCACCATCTAGTTTTAGATCTCAATGTAGATCTCTCCCCATCTAGTTGTTTTATGACCTCACCTCTTTCCAAACAGCTCGCTCCAATCTCCATTGTCTACGGCCTCCATCTGTAGACTCTATCACCACGTGCTCCCCTGAGGCAGTCACCACGACCACACAGGATAATATAGGCTGATTTGACCTTCGTGACCCTTATTCTCCCTCCTAGAGATCCTCCTCAAAATTGGCTTCCTCTCCCCAAGGAGATCCTCCCTGTTTTTCCTCTTCATCCCCTTTCTCTTTAATGAACTCTCCCAAGGTAGGCGCCAGCTATACTATGCTTAAAAAGTCTTCCTGGAATTTTTCAACAGCTTCAACAGCCTCCTAAAGTGACTCAACAATATCCTTCAATCCAAGAATCCAACTAATACACACTAATTATGTTTTTATTTGCCTTATTCCATATGGTGATAAGGTGTCACAATTTATTTTGCCCAAAATATCATTTTTTAACAAATTACAATTTGAATTACACTTGTTGTAGGAAAACTCATTCAATATACTTGAAATAAAATAAAATATATTATGCACCCATAGATGCTCCTGCATCAAACTACCATGCTTTAAAATTGTCATGAGCCCCTGCTCATGTATGCTTATTTTCTCTTTTTGCTACAATTAAAAGCCATCCATTGTTCTCTGCCTCAACTGTTTCTTCATATTGATGCACATGTTCCATAGCACCACATTTGATTCTTTTCTTGGAATTCTTTTTCATTCTTACACATGATGCAAAGTCATTTTCAAAATCATTGGTTTTCTCAAACCAATCTTTCTTCTTTCTTTGGTTTTTCTTTTTCTTCTTATATTTCCTTCTTCTCATCTTTTTCTTGGCTGCAATCTTCCATATCCATGTTTCATCTTCATATGTGTCTCCAAAGTTTTCATCTTCTATACCTGCATTCAAAACATCAAAAGCAACCTTAGTAGAAAAACATTGAGGCCATGAAGCCCCTTGGCTGTCTTCACATTCTTGTTCCTTAATCAAAACTACCTTTGCCTCTTTAGTATGCTCTTTTCTTGCTTCACTCTTCCCAATGGTGTCTTCACCATGGCTTGTACCTTCATTCATCTCTCTTGAATGACCAAACAGCTCCTCCAACATTCTCAACTCTTCCTTTAGTGAGTTCTCATCTATCTCACTATTCTCTTCATCAAACTTGGGCTAATCACTCACAAGGATTACTTGTCCTTCACTAGCCTTACCCTTCATCTCATCCTTTCTTGAGTTGTCTTCATAGAAACCAACTTCTTCATCATCATCAATATACTTATCAAAAACAATAGGAACACTATTACCTTGTGTCTCCTTACTTTCTTCAATCATGTGAACTGATTTCACATCTTCACTTTCATCATCCATCTTCTTGGAATTCTCTCCTTGCTAAATATTAGTCCACATAGCCACTTTCCATTTGTCATTTCTTATGAAAATATCATTACAAGATTCAAAATCATCATCATAAACCATTTGTTTACCTTTCATATTTGGATCCTCATGCCTTTGGTTTCTTTTGTCATCTTTCACCTTTCCCCATTGACTTCTTGGTGTTGTTACCTCAACACTCACATCTTCACTCTTTGCCTTCTTAGGCACCCATACTTGTTTCTTCTTCTTATCATTTGTCTTCTCAAACCATGTAGGCATCCTATAACCATGCTCTTTTGACAATATTGAAAAACCAACCTTGTTTGTCCTTTTATTTTCTTGCACATCTACATTCATATTAGGAATATGAGAAAAATCAATCTTATAAGGTAAACTTGCCTGCTTGCTTACTTGTTGCTTGCTTGTGTGCTTCACCATCCACTTAGGCATTATGTAGCCATGATTGACTGCTTTGTGTGAGGACTTCATCTTCCTCTTGCCTCTTCTAACCTGTGTATTAACATCTTTATACTCATAATAACAATTAAAATCAGGTCTTAACACTTCATTTACCTCTTGGATAGCTTGATCCATGGAGCAATCTTTCTCTTCCTTTTTTCTGGGCTGTTCTCTTTCTTCCTCTTGGAATTCAATGGCATCATGGAATTCAGCTTCATCTTCCATCTCTCCTCTCTCATGCATTAACCAATGCATCTCTTCTTCTTCCTTATCAACAACAGCAAACTTACTTCTCTTTCCTGCACATTCACTTGTGCATTTGGTGTCTTCTTTTGCACCAATCTCTTCATTCTTCAAGGCCTTTCTCTTGACCTTCATAAGGCTGTTCATACCTACATTTACCCATGCAAAAAAAGCATTAGATACAAAAATAAGAGACCATAATGTCTCCATGAGTGTCCTCTTAATGGACATTCTCATCTTTCCAAGTGCTCTTCCTGGCACTTTATCTTTTCTTTCTTCTCTTCTCTTGTTCTCCTCAATGAGAACCTTCTTCACAATCTCTTCCTCTTTTTGTTTCGCTCTTGGCAACCTTCTTATCTTCTTGCCTCTATGGGCTTCTCTCTTCTTGACAATCTCATTTTTCCTTTCTCTCCTCTTCATTAGGAGATCTATTGGCCACTTCAACCTCTTCTTCATTGGCCATACCCATGCTTTCCTATTTAACTGCATCCAAGACTCGTATTCATCTTTAATCTTAACTAATTCTCTCTTCAAACTATCAATTTTTTTATCAATTTCAATACTATTCATACCTTTGATGCTTTCTTTCTTCTTGGTGCCTTCATGTACCTTGTTGCTCTGTAGTGCCTTCAACATTACTTCCATTTCTGAGATCTTCACCCAAGTCTTTTCCACCTTGGTCTCTTGATCCCTTGTCTCACCCAAGCCTTTTCTCCTTGACTGGTCTTTTGGCAATCTCCTTGATCTCACCTAGGCCTTTTGCATCCTAGTCTTTTGATCCCCTTCTCAATCCTTCAGCAATTCTTTGTATAACATTTCAACAAACATAAATCACAAATCCAAGCTTACCTTGCTTTGGATCTTCCTCTTGAGCATTCACTTGCTCCCTTACTTTTGAGCTTCTCTTAGCTCTTCACTAAGCTTTCCTTGGCTTCTTCTCCTCTTAAGCCTCAATGGCTTTAAGCCTTCCTTTCACCTGTTTACTTCTCACACACAATAAAATCAAATCAAATATCAAAGTTACTCATAACTTTCTTCCACAGGGTCTTCTAGCACTTTGTCCTACTGATCCTTTGCCAAATCCTTCACAACTGCAACATCATTCTTTTCTTAATTATGTAGCAACAAATTATCAAATCCCAAGAGCTTCAAGCTCTGATACCAAATGATGTAAGGCTGCTCATACTGAGATTCATCTTCATATATAAATCAAAATGATGACCCTGCAGAGTCTATAGATCTTAACCTGTAGAGTCCGTAGTTTCTTGAAAGCTTGGAGAAATGGAGAATTTAAATGCATTGGATCAAATAAATGATGCGCTGATCTTATATGACTACAAACAGGGTTAAAATTTCTTATCTACAAACTAATAGGAAAAAAGGAAAGAGAATTATCCATTATGCTTTTGCATTTGACGTGCAGTCAACACAAGTCTGACAAATACAATCAAAACATTGACACATGCTGCAACCAAAGCACACGCAAGAAGTGCATCCTTCACAAGCTGCAAAAGTAGGGCATCCTATGTGTGATTTGCGGCTCACTCTCTCTTCCTCCTCTTTGCAAGTTATTTTGTCATAAGGCAAATCTGTACACTCCTAATTCAGGTGTCTACAAGCATCATGATATATACGGCATTCCCCCTTTGTTTCTTAGCAAACCCTGTAAATGAACTACCCGAATCTTCTACCTTCAAATTGGAAACACCACTGGTATCCTCTCTAGCATCTACTCTCTTAGAGAAAATGCTTCTAAACACTTCATGACAATGGACCTCCTGGACGTCCACCTCTGAGTTGGCAACAAACAATTCATTTCCTCTTACTTCTTGAGCAAACTCATCCCAATCACTAGCACCAAAAACAACCTCTGAGTTCAAGAGAAATGGACTATAATTGCTGGTTTCATTTGCACCAATTTGAGGATAGAAGAACCTGTTCCTCCGTGAGTGATCAAAGGTGTCATATTCATCATCTGTCGCATCCTCCAGTATTGAATAAAATTCACTATGGCTATCCAAATCTGAAAACCTTTTAGACATCGACGATCAATTTAAATTTTACAATCTACTTGATTCAAACACATCATTACTCTCTCCTTCATGATCAGACACAAATCCTCTTCTCAAAGAACTCCTTTCACCAGTAGTCACCCCATTTGCTTCCAATCATCTCTCGTGAGATTCAATTGTCTTTCACTGACATCCTCTCTATCTATGTCTCTCACCCCACATAGCATACATGACCTCTCCACCATCTAGTTGTAGATCTCAATGCAGATCTCTCCCCATCCAATTATTTGATGACCTCATCTCTTTCCAAATGGCTCGCTCCAATCTCCATTGTCTACGACCTTCATCTGTAGACTCTGTCACCACGTGCTCCCCTGAGGTTGTCACCACAGTCACACAGGATAATACAGGCCGATTTGGCCTTCATGACCCTTCTTCTCCCTCCTGGAGATCCTCCTCTGAATTGGCTTCCTCTCCCCAAGGAGATCCTCCCTATTTTTCCTCTTCATCCCCTTTCTCTTTAATGAACTCTCCCAAGGTAGGTGCCAGCTATACTATGCTTAGAAAGTCTTCCTAGAAATTTTCAACAGCTTCAACAGCCTCCTAAAGTGACTCAACAATATCCTTCAATCCAAGAGTCCAACTAATACACACTAATTATGTTTTGATTTGCCTTATTCCATATGGTGATAAGGTGTCATGGTTTATTTTTCCCAAAATATCATTTTTTTAACAAATTACAATTTGAATTACAACTGTTGTAGGAAAACTCATTCAATATACTTGAAATAAAATAAAATATATTATA
Organism: Torreya grandis; assembly: GCA_037957365.1. Taxonomy (NCBI): domain Eukaryota; kingdom Viridiplantae; phylum Streptophyta; class Pinopsida; order Cupressales; family Taxaceae; genus Torreya; species Torreya grandis. The sequence continues at coordinate 438,706 of JARHVA010005650.1, forward strand.
CACCCGTAGATGCTCCTGCATCACAACCCTAACCAAATTCTCATTGTGCTTGAGGGAGATCAAGATTTTGTTAAATTTCTTGATCACAATGTGGCAACCCTTCAACAATACCTTGCTATGAGCCAAATCTGTAATTCTACGGGTGACCCAATCTATGGTATGCCAATCTCTTTAGTGGAGACAACCTCAGTTTTAGTTTCATCCACTATTTTCCCCATGGTTAGCCAAACCACCACTTCGACGAGTAACCCAACTATAAATAATGTTCAAAATGTGGAATCTCCAACTACTCAATCCCACCTAAACATTGGTGTAACTTCCCTACTTTCATAACCACAACGAGTTCCGCCAAGTTGTATGTTGTTGGAAATAATCTATGGTATGCCAATCTTGTTAGGGGAGACAACCTTAGTTTTAGTTGCCTCCATTATTTTCCCCTTGGCTACCCAAACCACCACTTTGATGAGTAACCCAACTATAAATAATTTCCAAAATGTGGAATCTCCAACTACTCAATCCCATCTAAACATTGGTGTAACTTCCCTACTTTTCTACATTATTAGAAATATTGTCATTGATGTCAAAGGTCTAGCATTATTGGTGATAAAGGCCCCATTGCATTTAATGATGTTTTTAATAGATATATCTTGGCTAATGTGTGTTAATGTGTTAATATTTGTTTAATATTAACGGATATATTTTTGGTTGCATATAAGACAAAAGAAGGGCCCATGGAGAAGTCAAAGAGTCATGGGGTAAAGAAAGAAGAAGAAGGTGATGCATTTTCCTATGAAGAGTCATCTTGGGGAATTCTAAGAGTCACCAAGTGAAGACAAAAGAGGAAGGGCACAATTTCTCATGAAGGGACACTTTGAGGAATACGAAAAGTCACCAAGGTAAAGACAAAAGAGGGAAGGATGATTTTAATCATGAAGGGTCACCACATGACTTTTCAAAGTCAAGGATATGAAGGGTCATACAATTTTGGCACTATTTTCCATGAGGATTGAAGGGTCACAAAGGGGGAAGGCCAAAGGTCATTTGGAAAGCTATAAATAAAGCCTTGAGAAGCCATTTGTAATGTATGAAAAGAGAGTTTGATTTGAGATAGTAATATATAGATTAGAAGAGCATTTGTGAAAGATGAATATGATTTGTATTTGTTATATCTAGCTTAGAAGAGCAAAGGTGAGAGAGAGGAAAGAAATATTGTAATGAACTATCATTTGTTGAGATAGCAACATTGAGAGATAGTTGTGTGGTATACACAAAGGGGTTGGTGCTCACGAATTGTTGCTATGTTGGTTCTTAGCAAAGGGGTTGGTGCTCATGAATTGTTGTTATGTTGGTGCTTAGCAAAGGGGTTGGTGCTCATGTGGGTTGGTGCTCACAAATAGTTGTTGTGTTGGTGCTCAACAAAGGGGTTGGTGCTCCTGAAAGTTGGTGCTTACAAATATTGTTTTTTGATCTGGTGCTCATTCATATACTTGAGAATATTCTCCATGGTTTTTCCTACATTGGGTTTCCATGTTAAATATGGTGTCTCTCTCTATCTTGTGTGGTGTTTGTTTAAATTTTATTACATATCTTGAATGTTTGGTTAAGTGGAATTTGATTAAGGGAAAGTTTTATAAGATATATGATATATTGATTCACCCCCCTCTTAGTATATCATGTGCTTAACAATTGGTATCAGAGCAGGTTATTTTTTGAAAAAGTTTTACGTCTTGAAAGAAGATCGGGAAAGCACAAGATGGACATACATGAAGATGCCCCTGCAAGCAAAAGAATAGTTGATCAAGAAGAAAAAGAGGATGAAGTTGAAGTGAATCTCAAAGGATAACTCATTTGTGCCTTAGAAGAGTTAAAATCTGTTGAAAAGAAAAATCAAAGATTGAAGCGCCAGATCGAGAAAAATGGAAAGAAGTCAAAAGAGATAATTGAAGATATACAAGCACACTTTGAAGAAGCCAAGAAGAATGAAGAATATCTAACGACACAGTTGAAAATAGTAAGAAAATAATATGAAAGGTATGTTATTTAAATTGCTTCTTTAAAAGTAGATCTTGATAAAGCAATCAATGATGGAACAACCAATGATTCAAAATTTGAGAATAGAACAAATATGCTAAATAAGATATTAGAAATCCAAAAGGCAATATCAGATAAGATAGGTATCAATTTTGAAAAGAAGAAGATCTATGTTGAAGCTCTTATAAAAGAGGAAACAAGAAGGGAAGAAGTGAAGAATAAAAAAGACATTTCAAACAAAGAAGGTTGGAAGGAACAAAGCTATAAAAGGCAATCAAGTCAGAGATACACAAACAAATCCTATTTTTATGGTTACTATTTTTATTGTAATGGATATGATCATAATAAATTAGAATGTAGAAAAAGAGCTAACAGTTTCAGAAATAAGGAAAAGGAAAGTCATGTAGAGTCAAGCAGAAGCTACAACTCTTTTACTCCTCTATCAAGCTTTGATGAAGAGGCCATAATTTGTTACAAGTGTAACAACTTCAGACACATATCTTGGTATTGTAGAAGCATGTTTGAGTTAGTCAAGAAGGACTAGAGTTTCAAGGCTCCATTCATCAAGAAAAAGGTTTAGACATGGTAGAAGAAATAACCTAAAGATTCTATATTGGTCCAGACAGCTTTGCATGCAAGAAATGAAGAAAATCCATGGTTCATTGATAGTGGATGTTTGAGGCACATGACAGGAGACAAGAGAAATTTATAACCTTGAAGAAGATCAATGGTGGCACAATGAAAATTGGAGACAATAATACTACCAAAATTGATAGAAAAGGTACACTAAGTTTAGATAATGGTAGAACTAAAACTAAAAATATTTTATATGTAGAAGGTCTTAAGCATAATCTTTTTGTTAGGTTGTGGAGCTAAAAGATTCACTGATGCAAATAAAGGAGGAGGTTGCAGAGAGTTTGTTGAGTGTCATAGACACTGGCATCGGTCAGGCCAACCGATGTTGACAGGATTAGATAGAAGAGCAACTGACGTCGGTTAGGGATTGGATGGCATCAGTCACCTCCAAGCAGACAGGGACTGACATCGGTCGCCTGTGTGGTTTTAACTGCGAGTGTTACAGATAGTTTGTTAACAAACCAAGTGTTCGCATGTCAAGATCAAAATTTAGACTGAAAGCTGTGGATCTAATTATTGTAATTAGATATCTAATTATTGTTGGCATGAGATCTATTTAAGAGACTCATTGGTTGTACTATAAAGTGTTCTAGTTTGAGTTGAGCAAAGTTAGCTCCTTCTGTGTGTGAGGTGAGTAAGGGTGTTCCTCCTAGTTCCGTAGTAGTGCCAAGGTGGGTGCTAGTTTTGGAGAATTAGCAAGATTATTTAGGTGTGTAGGATCTTGGTCAGCAGGTGTGCATGGCTACGTTAGGAGATCTACATGGTAAGTAAGATCATTGATCTGTAGGTGTATGTGTGTGCATGATCTAGGTTTGCAGGTGTGAAGAATCAAATTTATTTATAGGTGTACAAGATTAGGGAGGACAGTAACACAACAGGGAGTAGGATCAGGTAGGATCTACTTGGAGTACAGTGTGTACTCAGAAAGAGAGCAAAGAGGAAGGCAAGGTAGTTCCTTCCATAAGTGAGATCGTTTGGAGTTGCAGGTTATTGCAGGTTCAAGGGAGATCTATTTAAAGTATGATTGTGTACTTGTGGAGAGCGTGGAGCACTTATGGTGTGCATGGAGCATTGGAGTACTGGCAGTAGTGGATACTGACTGGTTGGAGGTGAACACCAACTCTGTGTTTGAGTTGTGTGTTGGGACCGTAAGAGAGAGATCTTTGAGGGAAGATTTACTGTTTATGCCCTAGAGGTGTGGGAGCCCTAGAGGTGTGTAAGGAAGAAGAACTGTGGCAATCTTCTTTGTTTTATTTCCTTCTAGAAGAGTTTTAATACAAGTTGTGTATTGTCTCTCATATTTTGTGTTATTTTTGAATTCTAGTTGCTTGTTGATTCTGGTTAATTCTGCATATTAAGTTGCTTGTATTTGGTAATCAATTGTGTGCTTCCGTTATTTCCCAACAAAGTGGTATTAGAGCTAAGGTTGTAGGGAGCAGGTTTTGTGTTTGGTTATAGGTCACTCTCAGGGGTTTCTGATTGAGTGGGAGTATAGCAATGGCAAAAGAAAGTAAGCTAAGAATGGAGGAATTGAAAAGCACGAATGGTCAATTATGGTCCTATGGAAAGAAAGAGCAAGGAAGAGAAAATTGTTGGTTTGTGGAAGATCAACATGAAGAAACTGAAGAAGCAGACATTGCAGGTGATGTTGCACAGGATGCTCTGGGATGTTTCTTAGATAAAGTTGAATCTTGGTTAATAGATTTCGTTGCCTCTTTCCATGCAGCCCCAAGGAGAGGAGCTAGTGAGCCTTGTCAAAGAATTGGAAAAGGAGAAGTGAAGCTGAAATTACAGCTGGCCAACACATGGGTGTTGAAGGAGGTCATGCAGGTCCCAGTGTTGAAGATATGGCTAATTTCTTCAAGAAAGTTGGGTGATGAGAGATGCATAAGAACTCTCATAGCAGATGCACTTGAATTAGTTGGTGGTAAGAAAGCAGGTACTCTTTATCTACTTGTTTATATTATTGATTCTTCTTCTATTGTAGAGACATGGCTTTGTAGGCTTGGTCACATGAGCAAGAAGGAGATGCATGTTCTTAAGCAGAAGACAGATGTGTTTGATAGACTTAAGAACTGGAAAGCCTTGGTGTTCTTGGAGGAGATGATAGATAGAGACTAGTGGATGGGGTTGGATACTTCTGAGCAAGGCAATTTCGACATGGGTTTTGATTCAAAGGAGCTTGCAGGTAAAAATTCATCACTCACAGGTGAACATAGGTATCGGCATTGGTCAGGGGGAATCGGCGTCAAATAGACATGTGCTGATGTCAGTCATGTGTAGACCAAAGCCAATGATGTCAGGCAAGGTAAGACTGACATCGATCAGGAGGACCGACATCAGCAATAGGTAAGACCGACATCGATCAGGAGGACCGATGTCGGCAATAGGAGACACCGATGTTGGCAGTGTTGGTAGTCAAGACAGGTGCATGGAAACTGATGTCAGTTAGATGCAGACTGTGTGGTGACTAAGGTCGGTCACTATAATAGATTTTGGGTAGACAGCAAGCTGTTAAGGAGTCTCAAACCCCCATATGGAGGACTAAAGGTGGTAAGTAAGCCTCAAATTCATTGTTCCTCTTCTTTATACTAGTTACTGACTGCAGAGCAGGAAGGATCCAGGAAATAGTGGGAGCATGGTAGGAATATGATGCAAAACCAAACAAGAGATTTGGTAGGGTTCCCAGCTGGTATGAAAGCACAGAGACAAATGGATACCTTAGTTAAAGAATAGAGAGAATGGACACGTGAGATGGAATACCAGGTCATATGGTCTTGAGGTAGCTGTAGGACAGTGGTACAATGCTGACAGGTGGTACCAGGGGGATGACAAAGCATGGCTTTAGTCAATGTCAGTATAACCATTGTGTTTATCTTACCAGGTGGATGATGGTCACAACATTATCTTGTTATTATATGTGGAGGATGAGCTTGGTGCAGGTTCAGACATACAGGGTTTTGCTGAGCTAAGGGTAAGGTTAGTTTAGTGGCATGTCATGAGGAATTTGGAGCAACAAAATTCTTTGGCATGGGAGACATGGAAGATTATAGGTTGATTTTGTCTCCAGTGGGAGCTGATGTGAATCAGGTGTTGGCAAGGTTTATTATGCAGGATGTAGAACCATAACACACTAAGCGCTGGACAGTTCATTGTCTAAAATTACATGAGGTTTGGTATAGACTTGAGTTTTCCCAAGCAGTGGGAGTTGTCAGACAGTTAGGAGACAATTTGGAGAAGTGGGTTCTCAGGTATTTGAGAGGGACCAGTAGTAGGAATTCGTGATATGCAAGGTTAGGACTTCACTACATGGGTTTGTAGGTTTAGATGTGGTAGGGTACTCGGATGACAGGAGGTGCACCACAAGTTGTGTGGTGGGTGGTCTTCAGGATTGATCTTAAAGAGGGATACAAGCTAGGAAATAGATTAGATGGGGTATAGGTACAGGTATAGTGCAGTTGTTTATCTCCAAGTGGGAGACTGTTAGGTTGTGGAGCTAAAAGATTCACTAATGCAAATAGAGGAGGAGGTTGCAGAGAGTTTGTTGAGTGTCATAGACACTGGCATCGGTCAGGCCAACTGACGTCGATAGGATTAGATAGAAGAGCAACTGACATTGGTCAGGGATCGATCGATGTTGATCACCTCCAAGTAGATAGGGACCGACGTCAGTTGCTTGTGTGGTTCTAACTGTGAGTGTTACAGATAGTTTGTTGATGAACTAAGTGTTTGCATGTCAAGAGCCAGATTTAGACTGGAAGTTGTGGATCTAATTATTGTAATTAGATGTCTAATTATTATTTGCATGAGATCTATTTAAGAGACTCATTAGTTGTATTGTAAAGTGTTCTAGTTTGAGTTGAGCAAAGTTAGCTCCTTTTATGTGTGAGGTGAGCAAGGCTGTTCCTCTTAGTTCCACAGCAGTGCCAAGGTGGGTGCTGGTTTTGGAGAATCAGTAGGATTCTTTAGGTGTGTAGGATCTTGGTCAACAGGTGTGCATGGCTACGTTAGGAGATCTACATGGTAAGTAATATCATTGATTTTTAGGTGTATGTGTGTTCATGATCCAGGTTTGTAGGTGTGTAGAACCAAATTAATTTGTAGGTGTGCAAGATTAGGGAGGACAGCAACACAACAGGGAGCAGGATCAGGTAGGATCTACTTGGAGTACAGTGTGTACTCAGAAAAAGAGCAAAGAGGAAGGCAAGGTAGTTCCTTCCATAAGTGAGATCATTTAGAGTTGCAAGTTGTTGTAGGTTGAGGGGAGATCTACTTGAAGTATGATGGTGTACTTGTGGAGTGTGTGGATCACTGGAGTACTAGCAGTAGTGGATACAGACTGGTTGGAGGTGAACACCAACTCTTTGTTTGAGTTGTGTGTTGGGACTGTAAGAGAGAGAGATTTGAGGGAATATTTACTATTTATGCCCTAGAGGTGTGTAAGGAAGAAGAACTGTGGCAATCTTCTTTGTTGTATTTCCTTCTGGAAGAGTTTTAATACAAGTTGTGTATTGTCTCTCATATTCTGTGTTATTTCTGAATTCTAGTTGCTTGTTGATTTTGGTTAATTCCACATATTAAGTTGCTTGTATTTGGTAATCAATTGTGTGCTTCTTTTATTTCCCAAAAAAATAAGAGAAATTTATAACCTTGAAGAATTTCAATGCTGGCACAATGAAAATTGGAGACAATACTACTGCCAAAATTGATGGAAAAGGTACACTAAGTTTAGATAATGGTAGAACTAAAACTAAAAATGTTTTATATGTAGAAGGTCTTAAGCATAATCTTTTGAGTGTAAGTCAAATGTGTGATCAAGGGAAAACACTAATGTTTTATTCATAAGGTTGTGAAATTAGAAGAAAAGATTTAGATATATTGTGTTTAGTGAATATTTTGTCAATCAGCTAACTAACGAGCAAAATATGTCTTATCAACCACAACAGGGGAGATTGGTTGGCCAAGTGTGCAGGTCTACTACATCAAAAGGGGAGAAATCTCTCCTCTCATCAAGGGGAGGTTCCATATTAAATATAAGGGGCTATATATATATATATATATATATATATATATATATATATATATATATATATATATATATATATATATATATAAAGTAACACTCAGGGGTAGGATACACCATCCATCTCTCTTCTTTCAAAGATGATGTTCACAAATAAAGGAGAAATCCTGATGACAATACTGAGGGCACTTCTCTTCTTTTAGAAGTGATCTTGCAGCAAGGTGCAAGATTTCTTTTAGGTAGTGACAAAGAAATGGTAACGAAGGGTAACAACCAACAGGATGAAATAGAACATAAAGTTTCCACCTCAACTACCCAAAGAGTGAAACACAAAAGATAATGGGGGCACAAAGTCATCCCAGAACCTTCTACATAAAAAGAAACTAAAAACACACACTAAAGACAACTATAAAAGCAAAAAGTCTGAAAGTAACTGACTTCCACATATCTTCCTTATCACTTCCACTAGTTCTACCTATTAAATCAAATAAACAAGAATGCATCTAGAAGACCGACATAAGAACAATCTCCTAAAATGGCACAAGCTATAACAGTACCAAGTCTACAAGTAACTTGATTTCTCATTCAGATAAAATAATATGAATAATAATTTGAGCTCAAAGTCTCAGTATTTGCCTTTCAATTGGGCAAACTTTTTGCTTCTATGAATAAAAGATATCTTTTCCATAAAGAAGGGATTCACCATATATATCAGCCCAAACAAGACTGGCATTTTGTTCCATGGAGTGACCCATGTTACATTTAATGCTTTGAATGCATCTTCAATTTTGTCAAAGGACCATGCTAGAATAGAGCGGCTGCCTTAACTATGGCGTGCTAATTCATCTAATATGTCTCTTCCTTAGTATGGATTGTCTAGTCCTTTTCTTGGTGTCTGCACAACTATCCCTTTGCCTTTACTTCATGAAATAAAAATAGGCTGTGTCCTTGATTTGGCATGCTCAGAAGTCTACTTGATATACTATTTCACCTACTAGAAATAACTCCCCTATAGATATTTTTGATCTTTTATATTGTTTTCTCTTCCTTACAACAATTAGGGCTCTCAAGCTCTTTTTTAGCCAGTTGCTTGTTTTAATTTTCAAATTCTACACCATATTCAAATATTAATGGATATTCCATTACATTAAATTTGACATCCACAAGTCCGTCAATGGTTTCCAGCTGCTTGAATGAAATTTAACTATGAACCTTTAAACCTGTTGAAATTTCATTGGTTCAATGGTTCATCGATTCATTCTATCTTTATTAGTTCCCTGATTCTATTGCTTGAACTATCCCTTTGAACCATCTCTTGAATCATCCATTCGTTTCTTCTTTATCCCTCTGAGTCCCTTTGAGGTCTTGAATAGTTGAACCATTTAGACCCTTGAACCCATTAAACTAATTGGTTCAAGGTTTAACAGTTTAATCATTGTTCTTCAAAGGCTCCTTTTTGTCTATGTCTTTCAAAGCTTCTTTATGCATCTTAATCAAGCCTATGGAACGCTATGAAGGGAAGGTGTCTCTTCAGGCTTTTCAAATGGTCCTTTTTTGAGTGTCAAGTGCCCCCCAAAAGGGTACCTACCCTTTTAGATCTTTCAGTTGGCCTTCGGGCTTTACTTCCTTCGACGGGCTTTTGTCCTTGATTTCCTTTGGACAAAATGTCTGAAGGAATTCCTTTGGACAATTTGTCTGAAGGAAATCTTCCTTGGCTTTGTCTTTTTCCATCAGGCAAAAAGATCGAAGGATTCTTCTCTTCTGGACTTAGTCATTTTTCCAAAATAATTCCAACTTTGCCCACTTTTCATTGATATTAACAAGCGGCACGTGGCATTTCCCACTGTGAAATAGACGAGGACACTTGGCAGCATCCGCTTAACTTATAGAAGCTTTAGATACCATTTGAGAGTCCTAGGGAAGATGACATGTGGCAGCTTCCGTTGAGCTTTAGAAACACTATAAAAATAGCTGGGATACACTTGGATTCATAAATATGATGACACTTGGTGCGCTCTGCTTATCTAAGCAACTCACTCGGGGCCCACCATAGTCCTTACTTAATAATGAAACAAAAGGAAGAACTGTACATGTTGACACTTGGTAGCTTCCACCAAGCTTTAGAAGGGACACGTGGTGACTTCCATTGCATTTATAAAAACATATTAAAACCTTCTGTAGTTGTCACTTGGTGCCCTCCATGAAACTTTGAGAGAATCTTATTGAAAGAAGCTTTAAAACTTATAAGAAACTTGAAACGTGGATGCAGACACTTATCACACTCCACTAAGTTATAATGGGACACGTGGCACAGTTCACTACTTTTAGAAACAAATTATAATGTGTCCTGGTAGATGACACTTGGTAGATTCTGCTCAACTTTGAGACTTGACAAAAATTTAGGCAAAATAAAAAACCCGTGCCCTGTGTCATAACCCTTACTGCCTCAAAACTGAAATGCACATGGACAAAACTTGGAGCGTGCAACTAAAACTCAAAATAAAATGTAGATCATTTTACTCTACAAAGGGAAGAGAGAAATTTTTGGCTTGTATGACCAAAAATAGTTCATGTGTTGTCCCAAAAATAAGTGACAGACTTTATGAACAACAACTGGCTCCAGTTGGGGAACTTCCTTCAATTGAAATCTTGGCACAACTGAGGGGAGTAAAAACCAAAATCTCCAGTGCCTTTGAAGTATGCCATTAGGCTATAGAGTCATGCTACCTAGAAAAAAAGGCTCCAAAAAATAAAAATAAAAAACACAAAGTAGAAACAAAGACCATACAAATATACACATGTACAGGTGAGCTTAACTAATACTTCAAGAATTGAAGTGCTTCAGATGCTACCCATTGTGAGGTAGAGAAAAGAGTGTGCTATTTTGATACTTCAACAAGAAGCTATTTTCACCATTAAGATGATGGATAATAAATGAGCCTCTCCAAAGAGAATCAAACTCCCATGCATTCCCTTTGGTTCTCTTCTCTTGTCCCACAATAGGACTTGATCTCCAACCTAGAAATCATGGTTCTTTGCTTTTTGGTCAAAGAACTTCTTCACCAAAATTTGATGGGCAGCAATTCAGTCCACCACCATAGTTCTCTGCTCATCCATCTTAGTCAAGCACATGATCCTCTTATCGAGGGAGCTTTTGTATGTCTGATCTTCAATTGCCTTAGCCAATTTCAATGCTGGCAATTCCAGGGAGATTGGTATCTTAGCATTAAACCCATAAATAAGTTGGAAAGGAGACATACCAATTTCCCTTTTTGGTGTAATTCTATCTACCCATAAAGCATTAACCAATGCTTTATGCCATGTCCTTTGGTTGTCATCTACCAGCTTCTTGATGATAGTCACCAGGTTCTTGTTGCTTGATTCAGCTTGGCCATTCCCTTGTGGAAAGTAATATGAGGAGTGAGAGAGGGTGATCCCATAGTAAAAATAGAATTGAGTAATTTCTTGGGAATTGAAACAAGCTATGTTGTCTGTGACAATCTTGGTTGAGACCCCAAATCTGAAAATGATGTTCTCTTTAAGGAAATTGCACACTACCTCTGAAGTAGCATGCTTGGTTGGAATTGCTTCCACCCATTTGGTGAAGTAATATATTGATGTGAGGACATAATCATGTCCAACACTTAAAGATGGGTTTACAACACCAATGAGATTGATTTCCCATTACTGGAATGGCTCTTCTATCACCACTAGCTTGAGAGGTAGGGCAACTAACTTGGGTCTTCCAACAAATTACTGGCATAGTTCACATTTTCTTACCCACTTATATGCATCTTAAAAAAGAGTAGGCTAGTAATACCTAGCTCAGAGAACCTTATGGGTAGTTATAGAAGTAGAGAAATTCCCTCCACAGGCTAAATTATGGAAGGATTTCAGAAGTTGGCTCTGCTGCTCTTTGTCCATGCAGTGAAGGAACACTCTATCAAGGCTCCTCTTGTACAGGCCACTGTCCCAGAGGACAAAATTAGTAGCTTTCAAATTGATAGTCCTCCTTTCCTTATAAGATAGGTGAGTAGGACACTCACCATAAGTAAGGAAATGAGTGATATCTGAATACCACTCATTTATAGTGGATACAAAGAGGACTGTTGGCGTGTCTTCAATTTCTTCATCTTCATGCTTTGTTCCTTCTGGCTTGTTATCACCAATCAATTGGCATATGCCCTTTCCATGTACCATCTTTCTTTGTTTGATGACTAGATCAAACTCTTATATTTTAGCAATCCAGTTCCCTCTTTTGGTTCCAAACTCTTACTAAGTTAGTATGGATTTGAATATGGTATCAAGAACCAAGGTAGCAATGTGTGAATTCAAGATGTAGAAGTGGAAATGCTTCACTACCTTTACCACTGGATAAGCATGCTTATCCATGTTTGAATATTTTAGCTCATGATATTTAAGAGCATATCTCATGAAAGAAATGGGAGATTCCACACCTTCTTGGTTCTGTTGAACAAGAATTGCTGAAAGCCTGTGTTCAAAAGCATAACTATACATGTCAAAATTCTTGTTGTAGTCTGGACAAACTAGAATTGGGGCATGGGCAATAACTAGTTTTATGTCTTGGAATGCCAATTTTCCCTCTTCATTATAGCTAAAAGTGACCTTTCCCTTCATCATATTTACAATATGGTGAGTCTTCTCAACAAACTCAGGGATGAACCTTCATAAAAAATACACCTTTCTGAAGAAAGAGTGAACTGCAGTCTTACTTATGGGCAAGGTAAGCTCTTGGATGGACTTGACTCTGTCTAAGTCAATTTTTATACCTCCTTTGGACACAAGGTGTCTGATAAGTTTCCCTTCTATTACCCCAAAAATAGACTTCTTGGGATTTAAAGAGATGCCATTCTGGAAGCAACATTCTAACACTTGTTTCAAATGGTGCATATGGTTAGGGCAATGCTTAGAAAATACTGTTAAATCAGCTAGGTATACTACAATGAACTTACCCATTTCATCTTTGAAAGCAAGTTCCATTACTCTTTGGAAGGTGGTGCCAGAATTTATCAAGCCAAAAGGCATCCTTCTATAGGCAAAGGTACCCCAAGTTGTGGTGAAGGTAGTCTTATGCTGGTCTGCCTCACCAACTTCAACTTGATTGTATCTTGAGAAGCTGTCACTGTCTGAAGCACTTGATCCATGATGGGCAGAGGATAGTTATCCTTTAAGGATGACTGATTCAAATTCTTGAAGTCCACACAAAGGCAAATTTTGCCATTCTTCTTCCTTATAGGCACTATGCTTGCATCCATGTAGAATGATGGAATGAGAAAATGATTCTAGCATTCAACATTTTCTATATTTTAGATAGAATAATACCTAAAAATTTTAGATTGTACTACCTATATTTTTTCATGTAAGGTGTTGAATCACTTTTGAGAGGAATGTCATGAAAAATTTCATCAGGACTGAGTGACTTTAAATCATCATAGGAGTATGCTAACATCCATGTATTAGCTGAGCAAAGTAGTGAACTTGAATCTCTCCTCAAGAGTGTAGCATTTCTCAATATTCACCATATTGGGATCGTCCTTGGTACCTAGATTTAATTGATCAAACTCTTGGGAGGAGCTTGAATCCATTTGCTGCTATTTGATGAATCTGTCATGTTTATCAAATAGCTTCTCAAGGAAAACTAGGATTTTTAGGACTTTATTTCCTTTCAGCTGTAGGAATTCTTCACCCGTGCTTGAACTTCATTCAAGAGCTAGTTCAAGCTGTTGAGGCTCATTGCCTTCAAAGTGAAGCTATTGAAATCTATCTTTTTACTCTAGGAAGGCAATGATTTGGTTGTCATTTTTAAACACTTGCCAATGACTGGTATTATCAGGTACACTTGGTTGAAAGACCAGCTTAATAGTGTACCTATCTCCTTTAAAGTCTGGGTGGGGAGCTAAGAGAGTTGTTGAAACAGTCAAAGCATCAACTCTATCATTGAACTCCTTGGGAACTGTAGAGATGATGAAAGCATCAAAATTTTCAATTTGGTCCCAAACAAGATTGTGGTAGTGATGCAATCTTTCATTTTTAGGTTGGTATAGGTTTTTCACCTGATAAACCACTAGTTCAGCATCTCATTTGGCATGAAGGAGCTTGATGCCTTTGTCTTGAGCAACCCTCAACCAAGTAATAGAGATTCATACTCAGCTATGTTATTAGTGTTGCTAAACTACAACTTATATGATAAAAGAAAAATATCTCCTTGAGGAGATATTAACACAATCTTGGCTCCTGAACTGGTAGAGGAGCAACTACCATCAAATTTTAGAATCCATACCCCATTAGACAATGATTTTTCCTTGGATTCTTCTTCATTTGGAGGGGGAGTTCCTTCCACATTTGCATTACACTCTACCAATTCTTATACTATTCTAGCTGAACATATTTCTAGGTTGACACCTTCAAGAGCTTTAATAGGTGCTTCATGGACTTCATCTATAGATATAAAGTAGTTACCCATGCCTGAAGACTCAAACATAATTTGAGCTTCAGGTGCTGATGATTGGGTGACCACATATTTTGCTTCTTTTCCAGGGAACAATCTTTTCAAAACACCCTTGACTAGAATCCTTGCTTCAAATAGGTCCATGCTCAATTCACCTCCAATGTCCTTATATAAATTTTACCCAAGAAGGATGCCATATGATGTTGGAAATTTGGCCACCAGGACAATCATCTTAATTCTCTTGTGTAGGAACGCTACAAATGTAAATTAGGAATTGTTGATTTGTCCTAGCAGAGGTACTTATTTGTTTTCCATGGAGAAACATCTGCCAAATGTTTTGGTTAGTGTGAGACCAAAAGATTTTGCCACTTTAGCAAGCATAACATTATCTGAAGCTCCAGAATCAATGATGCAATTTCTCAGCTTGTGACCATTTACCAACAGGGAAACATAAAAAGGCTCTATTTTCTTAGGGGTATAAGGAGGAGTAATGACAAGGTTATTTGGAATAGATATGTTCCTTGAGGGATCATGAGTGACCTTCTTAGATTCTTGTCTTGTAGGGATGGTTTTGTTCTTCACATATTGAACCAATCTGTCCAATTGCTCAGGATCGGACTGCATGAATTCAAATTTAGACATTTGAATTTTTGTTTTTTTATATGACCAATAATATCAAATATCTAAAATGGACTAGGAATAGAGGATGGGAGTTCATCCCTTTGATTTTTGGGAGGGAGAGGACTGGATTGCAAATTTGAAGTAGAAGTCATAGGGATAATTGGTTTACTTATCTTTCTTTCAATCACTGGGTCCTTTGGCTGGAAAGGTAGAGTGGTTCCCCACTTAGTAATTGAAACTAATAGCTGAGGGTGCTCCTCTATCTTTTCTTTATCAGCTTGCTGGGCTGACTGATTTTTTGACCGACTAAACACATCATATGATCCCTCAGCTGCTTTACCTTCACTTTTGGGTTCATCTTGATAATTTAGGAAACCAATGTTGGAGTCACCAGCTAATTCTTCTTCTCCTTCTATGAAGAGATTAGCATCATCTTCATGGTTTAACTCAGGCTAGAATGAGAAATTTATTTCAGGTTCAAGGTATCCCATTGCTGAATTGGTTGGAGGTGCTTTAATGGCTAGGTTCCCCTGTGGGGGAAGAAGATGATTTGTTTGTCTTTGATTCATGGCAGCATTGCCTTAGTGTAACTGATTCTAAAATGTTCTCCTTGGAATATCTATATATGTAAGATCAGATGACATCCCCTATGCCATTTTATTTCTAAGAGTAAGTAACTCATTGGCCAACTTTTGCACCATTAGATCAGTAGTGGTTGTAGGTGAGTATTCATAAGATGAAGAGGATTTACCTCTATTTGGGTCTTTCTTTATCTTCCCTACCAGGATAAGGTCATCTAATACTTCAATATCCAAGTATTGAGCAGCCTCAAGGTCTATGTGGTCAGCACATCTGAGTAGAAAACTCACTTCAGGTAGTTTTGAGTTGATGAAGAAGCATTTGAGGTTTTCAGGTGTTGGCTGAGCAATTATAGGAATCCTATTCCTCAGCTTGTCAAACTTTGCAATGAAATCCCTCATAGGTTCATGAGATTCCTTCTTCATCTGTGTGAGTTGGGTCAGTAAAGCATGTGCATCTTCTATAGGCTTGAAATTGGATTCAAATTTTGCTTTGAGTGTGTCCCAATTAGTCACTGACCTAGCCTACAGATGGTAGAACCAGTCTACAGTAGTGCCTTGTAGTGTCTCCATGAAAAGCCTGACTGCCACATCCTCAAACTCCACCCCTATCATGCCACAAGCTATGCTAAAAGCTACAATGTGTTCATCAGGATGAACTCTCCCATCACCAAAAAATTTGGGGAAATTCCTTCTTGAACTGCGTGGTAGCTCATGTAGGGGTGGAGTAAGATTGAGTGGGCCGAAAGAGTTACCTGAGGGACCTTGAACTGACATGATTAGATTATGAAAAAGGATGATAACAAATTTAGGTGGTGTATGTATGGGAAATGCTATGTTAACAATATAAAAAGTAGCTCTACCTTGGGTTGGTGACCTGGTATGGGTAGGAGGAATACTCCTAGATCGCTGAACTTGAAGTTGGAGATGGAACAAATTGAAATTACCGTACTGCACCAAATCAAAAATAGGGTCAACAACAACTTGAACTCTCTGGCTTTTGGTATAATGTGGATTTGCTATATTGTGAAACAAAAATGGAAAAGGACTAGTCTTGCTTTAGCTTGAGGGTTGAGGCTTCAAACTGCTTGTCTTTCTCTAGTGGAGTCACCAAAAAGACTGTTGGGTGAATATTTTGTCAATCAACTAACTAATGAGAAAAATAGGTCTTATCAACCATAGCAGGGGAGATTTGTTGGCCAAGTGTGCAAGTTTACTACATCAAAAGGGGACAAATCTCTCCTCTCATCAAGGGGAGGCTCCCTATTAAATATGAGGGGCTATATACTATATATATAAGTAGAAAGTAATACTCAGGGGTAGGATACACCATCCATCTCTCTTATTTCAAAGATGATGTTCACAAACAAAGGCGAAATCTTGGTGACAATACTGAGGGCACTTCTCTTCTTTCAAAAGTGATCTTGCAACAAGGTGCAAGAATTCTTTCAGGTAGTGACAAAGAACTAATAACGAAGGGTAGCAACTAGCAAGATGAAACAAAACATAAAGTTTCCACCTCAACTTCCCAGAGAGTGAAACACAAAAGATAATGGGGGCACAAAGTCATCCCAAAACTTTCTACATAGAAAGAAACTAAAAACACACACTGAAGACAACTATAACAGAACAAAGTCTAAAATTAATTGACTTTAGGATATCTTCCTTATCGCTTCCACTAGTTCTACCTATTAAATCAAATAAGAAATAATGCATCTAGAAGACCGACATAAGAACAATCTCCTAAAATGGCACAAACTATAACAACACCAAGTCTGCAAGTAACTTGCTTTCTCATTTAGATAAAATAATAATAACAACACTCTGAGCTCAAAGTCTCAGTATTCATATTTCAATTGGGTAGAGTTTTTACTTCTGTGAATAAAAGATCTCTTTTCCAAAAATAAGGGATTCACCATATATAGTAGCCTAGACAAGACTGGTGTTTTGTTCCATGGATTGACCCATGTTGCATTCAATGCTTTGAATGCATCTTCAATTTTGTCAAAGGACCATGCTAGAACAGGGTGACTGCCTTAACTATGGCGTGCTAGTTCATCTAATATGTCTCTTCCTTAGTATAGACTATTTGGTCCTTTTCTTGGTGTTTGCATAGCTATCCCTTTTCCTTTATTTCATAGAATAAAAATAGGCCGCACCCTTGATTTGGTGTGCTCAGAAGTCTACTTGATCCACTATTTCACTTACTAGAAATAACTCCCCTAAAGATATTTCTGATCTTTTGTATTGTTTTCTCTTCCCTATAGAAATTAGGGCTCTCAGGCTCTCTTTTCATCTAATTTCTTGTTTTAATTTTCAAATTCCATGCTATATTCAAATATTAATAGATATTCCATTACATTAAATTTGACGTCCACAAGGCCATCAATGGTTGCCAACTGCTTGAACCAAATTGAACCATGAACCTTTGAACTTGTTAAAATTTCATTGGTTCAATGGTTCATCGATTCATTCTATCCTTATTAGTTCCCTGATTCTATTGCTTGAACTATTCCTTTGAACTGTCTCTTGAATCATCTGTTCGCTACTTTATCCTTCCAAGTCCCTTTGAGGTCTTGAACAGTTGAACCATTTAGACCCCTGAACCCATTAAACCAATTGGTTTAAGGTTCAATGGTTTAATCCTATTTCTTCGAAGGCTCCTTTTCATCTAAGTCTTTCAAATCTTCTTTCTATATCTTAATCAAGCCTTTGGAACACCCCAAAGGGAAGGTGTCACTTCAGGATTTTCAAATGGTCCTTTTTTGGGTGTCAAGTTGCCCCCACAAGGGTACCTACCCTTCAGGATATTTTTTGTGGCCTTCGGTCTTTACTTCCTTCAGCGGGATTTTGTCCTTGATTTCCTTTGAACAAAATGTTTGAAGGAATTCCTTCAGACAATTTGTTTGAAGGAAATGTTCCTTGGCTTTGTCTTTTTCTACCAGACAAAAAGTCTGAAGGATTCTTCTCTTCTGGCCTTAGTCATTTTTCTGAAGGAATTCCAACTTTGCTCACTTTTCATTGATTTTAACAAGTGACACGTGGCATTTCCCTCTATGAAATAGGTGAGGACACTTGGCAGCATCCACTTAACTTATAGAATCTTTAGATACCTTTTGAGAGTCCTACGAAAGATGACACATGGTGGTTTTCACTGAGCTTTAGAAACACTATAAAAACATTTGGGACTCACTTGGATTCACATGGATGATGACACTTGGCATGCTCTGCTTATCTTAGCAACTCACCCAGGGCCCACCATAGTCCTTACTTAATAACAAAACAAAAGGAAGAAACTGCAGATGTTGACACGTGGCGGCTTCCACTGAGACTTAGAAGGGACATGTGGAGACTTCCACTACATTTAGAACATATTAAAACCTTCCATAGTTTCCACTTGGCACCCTCCATAGAACTCTAAGAGAAGCTTATTGAAAGAAGCTTTAAAACTTATAATAAACTTGAAACGTGGATGAAAACACTTGTCACGCTCTGCTGAGTTATAACAGGACACATGGCACATTCTGCTACTTTTAGAAACAAATTATAGTGTGTCCCAGTAGATGACACTTGGAAGCTTCCACTCGAATTTGAGACTTAGACAAAACTTTAGGCAAAATGAAAAACCTGTGCCCTACATCATAACCCTTACTACCTCGAAACTAAAATGTGTAGGGATAAAACTTGAAGCGTGCAACTGAAACTAAAAATAAAATGTAGATTATTTTACTCTACAAAGGGAAGAGAGGAGAAATTTTTGGCTTGTAGGACAAAAAATAGTTCATGTGTTGTCCCAAAAATGAGTGACAAACTTTGGTAACGACATATTGGTTCAAGATGTTCAGAGAATAGGTAATAAATTGTATATGCTATCAAACATCAAATGTCAAAAATGTTGTTTGAGTCAGATTGAATAAAGTTGGCTATGGCATAGGAGAATGGGGCACATAAATTTTGACAATCTTGTCAA
Source organism: Torreya grandis (assembly GCA_037957365.1). Lineage (NCBI taxonomy): Eukaryota > Viridiplantae > Streptophyta > Pinopsida > Cupressales > Taxaceae > Torreya > Torreya grandis. Next base: position 458,034 of record JARHVA010005650.1, read on the forward strand.
CATCAGCAAAAAACAAGCAGTCAAGAATCTTCCAAATATTACAAAGCCATCTAACATGCTTTGTGGACCTTGTCAGCATGGGAAGTAGACTAGAAGGTGGTTCAAAATAAAAGAATACTTGACCACTCAGATGATATATCTTGTTCACACTAACCTATGTGGACCTATGAGGACTCAAATTACTCAAGGTGATAAATATTTCATTTTTCTTATTGATTATTTTTCACGTATGACTTAGGTAATGTTTTTAAAGAAAAAATCAAAAGCTTTTAGACAGTTCAAAGCATTCAAAGCATTATTTGATAATGAAACTAATTTGAAGATTAAGTGTCTAAGATCAAATCGAGGAGGAGAATTCATGTTAGATCAATTTATTGAGTTTTGTGAAGATCATGGAATAAAGAGACATTATTTAGTAGCCAAAACTCCATAACAAAATGGAGTAGTTAAACAGAAAAATAGAAAAGTTCAAGAGATGGCAAAGACAATGCTAAATGAATCCAAGATAACAGATAAATATTGGAGAGAGGTGGTTGGTACATCAGTGCATATTTAGAATAGAGATTTATTAAGAGTCAATAGTGACAAGACTCCTTATGAGCTATGGAAAGACAAACCAACAACAATTGATTATTTCAGAGTTTTTAGTAGCAAATGCTTAATAAAGAGAACTAATGAAAAACTTAGTAAGTTTGAATCTAGAGTAGATGAAGGTATATTTCTTGGTTATTCTTGAAAAATTAAAGATTATAAATGTTATAATAAAAGAACCAATAAAAGTGTTGAAAGTGCAAGTGTTAGGATAGAAGAAGATGGAACACAAAGAATCAGTGGTCTGAAAGACATTTCTGAAATCATTGAAGAGGAAGGATTTGAAGAATTATATGAAGATGACGAGAAGTAGAAGGAGAAAAAAGGCACAAAGACTCCATCCAAATACATTTAGATAAATCATAGTGAAAGTGACATCATCGAGGACATAAAAGAAGGAATTTGCACCAGAAGAATGATGGTAAGTGAATATGAGCAAGTTAATTTCTCTTTGTTATCTAAAATTCAGCCTAGAAGTTTTTTAGAAGCTACAAATGATGAGCATTGGGTTAAGGATATGGATGAAGAATTAAATCAAATAGAAAATAATGATACTTGGGAATTAGTACCTAGACCAAAAGATCACAATATGATAGGAACAAAATGGGTTTATAGAAATAAGTTGAATGAAAATGGAGAAGTGACTTGAAATAAAGCCAGATTAGTATGTAAAGGATATACTTAGATTGAGGGTATAGATTTTGAAGAAAATTTTCCACCAGTGACAAGGTTAGAGGCTATTATAATGTTTCTTACATATGTAGTGTTAAAAATTTTCAAAGTGTTTCAGATGGATGTCAAATCTGCCTTCCTAAATGGGAATTTTGAAGAAGAGGTCTACATTGAGTAGCTTGAGGTATTTATTCTCTCGAACATTAGTAACCATGTATGCAAATTGAATAAATCATTTTATGGATTAAAACAAGCTCTCAGAGCTTGGTATGCAAGACTTGATAAGTACCTACAAGATCAAGGATTCAAGAGAGGATTTGCTGATAGTAATCTTTACATTAAAACAGAAGGTGAGCATCAATTTATTATTGTGGTATATGTTGATGATATCATTTTTGGAAGAAATATTAAAAGATGGAAAAAGAATTTTCTGATAGAATGCAAAAAGAATTGCAAATATTTCAATCAAATAAAGGAATTTTCATATCTCAAAGTAAATATGCCAAGGAAATGTTGAATAAATTTGGTTTTGAGGATTGTGCACCAGTTAGCACACCTATGCATATAGGAAATAAGGTGAGCGAGGATGAAGATTCACCTATTATAGATCAATCTTTGTATAGATCTATGAAAGGTAGTCTTTTATATTTGACAGCATCAAGGCCAAACATCATGCATGTAGTAGGTATAATTGCAAGATAGCAGTCATCTCCAAGAGATAGTCATGTTCAGTTGGTGAAAATAATATTCATATATATCAAGGGTACATTGGATTATGGATTATGGTATCCCATAGGTAAAGATTTCACTTTGGTTGCTGATATAGATTCAGATTGGGTAGGGTGCTTGGATGATAGAAAGAGTAAAAGTGGAGGATCTTTTTTCCTTGTTGATAACTTAGTATCATGGCTAAGCAAGAAGCAAAATTTAGTATCACTTTCTACAGCTGAAGTAGAATACATTGTAGTACTATTGTGTTGTACTCAAGTGCTCTAGATGAAGCAAACTTTAGAAGATATCAAGGTAAAGTATGATGAACCTATTTCCATTTTTTTTGATAACACAAGTGCTATAAATATTTCAAAAATCTAGTAATACATTCAATAACAAAACATATTCTTGTTAGATATCACTTCTTGAGAGAGCAGGTTGCAGATCAACATGTTAAGATGGAATATATTAGTACTATAGAGTAGATTGTAGATATTTTTACAAAGGCACTACAAAAATACACATTTGAGTATCTACGAGAGAAGTGGGGAGTAATTTCTTCTACTTCCTACCATTGAGGTTCAGCATTAGTTGAGGGGGAGCTAAGTGTTAGCTCTAGGTAGGCCCTTTACCATTGATGTCAAAGGGAGAGAATAATAGGTATAGGTACATGTGCAAAAATAGGTACAAGGAACAAGTGTAAGTTAGTACAGTAAGAGGGATTTACCGTATGTTTTTAGATGATAGTATGTGTAGGTGACAAGATGTGGTAGTTTTAGGATTGAGGTTGCCATCAATGATAAAGGGGGAGATTGTTGTAAATATTTTCATTGATGTCAAAGGTCTAGCATTATTGGTGATAAAGGCCCCATTGCATTTAAAGATATTTGTAATAGATATATCTTGGCTAATTTGTGTTAATGTGTTAATACTTATTTAATATTAATGACTATATTTTTGGTTCCATATAAGACAAAAGAAGGGCCCATGGAGAAGTCAAAGAGTCATGGGGTAAAGACAAAAGAATAATGGGACACATTTTCCCATGAAGAGTCATCTTGGTGAATTCCAAGAGTCACCAAGTGAAGACAAAAGAGGAAGGGTGCAATTTCTCATGAAGGGACACTCAGGAATATGAAAAGTCACCAAGGTAAAGATAAAAGAGGGAAGGATGCTTTTGCTCATGAAGGGTCACCACATGACTTTTAAAAGGTTCACCACATGACTTTTAAAAGGTGAGGATATGAAGGGTCATACAAATTTGGTGCCATTTTCCATGAGGATTGAAGGGTCATAAAGGGGGAAGGCCAAAGGTCATTTGGAAAGATATAAATAAAGGCTTGAGAAGCCATTTGTAATGTGTGAAAAGAGAGTTTGATTTGAGATAGTAATATCTATCTTAGAAGATCATTTGTGAATGATGAATATGATTTTTATTTGTTATATCTAGCTTAGAAGAGCAAAGGTGAGAGAGAGGAAAGAGATATTGTAATGAACTATCATTTGTTGAGATAGCAACATTGAGAGATAGTTGTGTGGTATACACAAAGGGGTTGGTGTTCCTATGGGTTGGTGCTCATGAATTGTTTCTATGTTGGTGCTTAGCAAAGGGGTTGGTGCTCCTATGGGTTGGTGCTCATGAATTTTTACTATGTAGGTGCTCAACAAAGGGGTTAGTGCTCCTATGGGTTAGTGCTCACAAATTATTGCTATGTTGGTGCTCAGCAAAGGGTTTGGTGCTCATGTGGGTTGGTGCTCACAAATAGTTGATGTATTGGTGCTTAACAAAGGGTTTGGTGCTCCTGTAAGTTGGTGCTTGCAAATATTTTTGTTTGAGTTGGTGCTCATTCATATACTTGATATTGTTCTCTATGGTTTTTCTCACATTGGGTTTCCACATTAAATCTGGCATCTCTCTCTATCTTGTGTGGTGTTTATTGTTTCAGTTTTATTGCATATATTGAATGTTTGGTTAAGTGGAATTTTATTAAGGAAAAGTTTTATAAGATATATGATTTACTGATTTACCCCCCCTCTTAGTATATCCTATGATTAAAAACCCTGCTATGAGCTAAATCCATAATTCTATGGGTGACCCAATCTATGGTATGCCAATCTCTTTAGTGGAGATAACCTCAGTTTTAGTTACCTCCACTATTTTACCCATGGTTACCCAAACCACCACTTTGATGAGTAACCCAACTATAAATAATGTCCAGAATGTAGAGTCTCCAACTACTTAATCCCACCTAAACATTGGTGTAACTTCCCTACTTTCATAACCACAACAAGTTCAACCAAGTCGTACCCCATTCTAGAATTTAGTGGTACCTATTCTATCCACCCTCACACCTATAATTACTTGAGTTACCACTCACCCTTCATCTAGTCTAATTAAGACAATAATTCAACCTATAGTAAAAATAACCAACCAAGGCATAGTCCCCAACCCAATGGGGCAAGTCCCTTTTCTTTCCGTACCTTAGCCTATGACTCATTATCCTTATGTTGCCCTCACACAACCTCAACGAGCTATGTCATATTCTCCCTCTACTTCCTATCAACTTCCCTATAACTTAGGAGGAATTACCCAAACTAATCCCCCTCCAGACCTCATTAAGATGCTAATGGACAAGATGTCTAATCTAGAGACATTAGTTTCTGGTTCAAACAATGTATTATCTTATGATCAAATATAGAATGAACCAATCCATCCTTCTGTGCCTATTCATCCTTATCTAAGTCAATGGGATCTCCCTAAATTTACTCATTTCTAGAGTAAAGAGGACCCACAATAACACTTACGAGCATTTAGACATGCTTGTTATTTAATAGGGCATGATGATGCATTACTAATTCGCACTTTCCCCATGTCTCTTTCAAGTGCTTCCTTGGATTGTTATAGCTATATACCTCAGCATTCCCTTTTCTCATTTACCCAACTTTCACAAATATTCCTAGACCATTTATATATTAACATTTCTAAGAAGGTTTCTATAATAGACCTTTACTCTATCAGATAATTTGATGATGAGTCTATTGTTAATTTTGTCGCTTATTGGAGAAGCTTTATCAATCAACTCTCCTTCCCCTTACCGCAAAATGAGCTTATTGATATTTTCTCAAGGTCATGTGCTAATCACATCTCATCCACAATTTAGGTATAAACTTTTTTCACATCTGATGAAGCTTTTACAATGGCATGGAAACTTAAGGTTCATGTTATTGATGGAGGCAAAGTCAAGTTGCATAGTAAGAATCCAAATACCAAGACAAATGGCTCATCCTCCTCTAAAACTTCTACCTCTAACCAAAAGGATAAAGGGTCTATGAATGTGGTGGTCATTAAGTTAGCCTCTAACACAACCATAAACCAATTGAATACTTTGACTTCTCAAAATTTGACTAATTAATTCTAACAATGGTATGGAAAAAGACAATACACTCCTATTGGGAAATCATATACATCCATCTTGGAGAAACTATTGCAACAAGGTGTCATAACCCTTCCTCAGATTAGACATCATATATAGTTTGACCCTTCCCATCCTATCCCAACCTGGTATAAGGAAGATGAGTTTTATGGTTACCATCGAGTTAAACGCCACAACTCTAATAATTGTAAGATACTCAAGAATATTGTTCAAGATATGCTTGATAGAGGTGAGCTCATCTTGGATAATCCTAACATACCTCCTAATCAAAGTATGGGTGTTTTCAAACACCTTTTCCTAACCATTCACTGAATCAAAAAATCATCCAGTCTATAACTAACTCATTTGATCATAATATCCATACGGTTAATATGGTATTTCTTTTATCTTCAGTTCAACCTACCCCTTAATAGGAGACACCTATTTCATCGACTCCTCCCCCACATTCCATGGCATCTATTTTTCCCATTTTTCCTCCTCAAGTATAAGAGCCTATTTCACTCATTCCAATCCCTTGAGAAGAAGATCCTCTTTTGCAACTCCTTTTGCCACATAAGGATCTTGTAATCCCAATTTAAATTTTACCAATATTACCTATCCTCTTACCACTTGAAGACCACACCCTACCTGTTCCTCAACCACATATTGAAGGTAACATCATTCTCAAATTATGCACTCTTGAGTAAGCTTCTTCCCCTAAATCTCTTCCACCTATAGAGATTGGTACCCCACCCACTTCACCTTTGCAACTAGAAGAGTCCATATCATCTAATCCCATAATATACAAGAGACCTATTGTGCCTAATTTAATTGCACCACTCTTACCCCTTCTTTTACCTATGGAGGATCATACTTTACCCATGCCTCACCCACATGTCGAGGGAGCCATAATACATATGCTTTACCCTCTTGAGGAAACTAATTCACTTACCTCCCCTCCATCGATGGTAGATCAAATGTCTTCTCTTGTTTATGATAAAGAAGACCCCATTATGGTTCTTTTTCATCTTTGGCCCAAACTAGCAGAAACCAATAATTTGCCTTTTTCCCAAACATCGTAGCTTTTTAAAGACATAATCGTAAGGCTTACGTCAACTTCATCAAAAACCTTCTCATATTTGGTGAAAATTCTATAATTTCTTGACTCCACGAAGCTTGACCATGTGGCATTTTAGGACCAACTTAAGACTCTATATCCAACACAAGGAATTTCAAACTTTACCGCCAACCCCCTTACTACCATTTACCATAAAGTCTTTGACAAAGCTAAAACTTCTTCACCAAAATCAACTAAAGTTTATCATATATGTTAGAATCCTCATCCTCATACGAATATATTACATTAAAATATATTAGGCCCTTATGTGTACACCTCATTTCTAATTTCATTCATCCACAGGTGAAATTAGATTTAACTCCTCAACCATAAGTTGGAGTTTCTCACCCTAAAATATAGAAGAATTTTAAGCTTTCTATACCTCATTGATCCCTTCAACCCTCAACTTTACCATCTAATGTGGGGTTGCACCCTTCTACTTTAGTTGGGATATCATCTAACCAAGTCAAATAAAAGTTTAAGCTACCTCCACTCCTACTCTTGCCATCTAGTAGGCCTCTCACATTTGACACTAAGAAAGTGGAAAAAAACACGTAACTCCACCATCACCAAAAAAGATAGCACATAAAATTACCTTTCCAACACTAAAACAAAATAAGGTGTCCAATCCTATTAGTACAAAAAGCACAATCCCATTTTGAGGCATCATGTAGTGTCAAGTTTGAGCATGATGGATAAGTACATGTTATACTTGCTGACCCACCTCCATTTAAAATGTGTAATATGAACTATAGTCCCAATGATGTTATCATACCATTGAAAACATCATCTTCCCCACATGATGCTTCTTAAGCTTCCACAAGATCCACTCCCATAGTTACATAGATACTGACAACACAAATTCTTGACAAAGATCCCATGGAAGAGACCTTTCAATGATTGTCACTCAGTGAATATCATTTTTTGACACTTGGCATGTTCTATACTCCACAAGAGTATGGAAGGCTTCACATGAACCAAGTTATGATCCCCATATTGGGATGGTCATCCCTTATGGCCCCCCTAACCTTCGAACTAACTTCACATATGGGGGAATTGATCAAGTTCCCACTATCAACAATCCATCTTCTTCACCACAACCATTTACCTATGACTTTATTCCTTAAGTAACCCTAGATTTGCTCACACCTATCTCTATAGGTGTGCCTAGAAAGGATTTGGTTTGGTTCATTATGAACAAGGTGTCCATATGCCTATTGAATATCCTACTAGTAACACCATTTAAAATGCTAAAAAGAGGCATGAGATAGGATATGATGAACTAAATAAACTCACTGAAACCTCCCATGAACCAATTGTTAAAGAACCAGTCTCTCCTTCTCTACCTTCTTCTCCACCATCAACTACAAAATCAAAGGTATCTATACCTCCTAATTTTTTTTCAATAAATGTCATCCATTTGGGGCCTCTCACTTATCATTAGGGTAAGGAAACAAGGTCCCTTCTTTTTATTCATCTTGAAATAATTGATGAAGATTCTCCCACTATTAACACTATCAAATGCCAAGATGATGATGCAATTCTCACCTACATGGGTGCAGATGATTCCTATATCCAATTATCTCTCCCCTCTAAAATGAAAGCTATGTTAAATGAATCAACCATTGACATCAACCTACCCTCCCATGATAACCCTCACATTCTCAAGAATGGCCAATCTTTAGATTCATCTAAGCAAGCTAATTATGCCACATTTCTTAATGACCATAGCAAAGCCTTCACTTGGTCTTATAATGACATGCTTGGTATTGACCCCTCTATCATCACTCATAACATTTTCACCAATCAAGATGCTAAACTTGTTAAGCAGAAGCTTCACAAGATGAATCCTCATATCACTCTCTTTGTCAAAGAAGAGCTCCAATGCTTCCTTTCTATTAACTTCATCCAACCCATCGACTACCCACAATGGATTTACAATATTGTTCTTATCACAAAAGCTACAGGGGGAATCCATATGTGTACTAACTATCATGATTTAAACCTTTCCTATCTAAAAGATGATTTCCCATTGCCTAGTATTGACCAACTTGTTGATCTAATGACTGGCCATTAGATGCTATCACTTATGGATGGATTCTCTAGATATAATAAAATCCTAGTCAATTTTGAGGATCAACACAAGACCACCATTATTACCCCATAGGGGACATTTTGTTATTGAGTCATGCCTTTTGGCCTAAAAAATGCTAGTGTAACTTACCAATGTGTCATGACCTACATTTTCCATGATCTCCTACACAAAATTATGGAAGATTACATGGATGACTTACTTGGAAAGTCTAAACTTCATCAAGAACACTTGAAAATTCTCAAAACCATATTCACTCGTCTCCTCCAATATAATGTTTGACTCAACCTAAAGAAATGTGTCTTTGGTGTTCATTTTGGTAAACTTTTAGGTTTTATCATTTCTATCTATGGCATCAAAGTCAATCCTGCTAAGGTTAGAGAAATCCTAGAAATTCATCCACTTAATAATATCAAACAACTCCATAGCCTACAAGGCAAACTTTAGTCATTTTAACGCTTCATTTCCTAATTTTTAGATCACTGCCAACCCTTTCACCATCTCCTCAAAAAGGATGTCTCCTTCTAATGGAATATAGATTGCCAGAAGGCCTTTGACATACTTAAACAATACCTCCTTTCCCCACAAGTTCTTATTTCACCTAAGGAAAATCAGCCTTTTGACCTATACATCTCTACAACTAACCATTCTCTAGGTGTTATGATTGCACATCAAGATGACCAACATCGAGAGGAGGTGGTTTATTACATAAGCCACACACTTATTGATTATGAGACTTGATATACCCACACCAAAAAACTTTGGCTTGTGTTGGTCTTTTCTACCTTTAATATTCACCATTATCTCCTAAATCACAAAACCTATGTAGTCACCCATACTGATCCTCTCGAATACATGCATTCCAAACCATATCACAACAAACATGTAGCTTAGTGGCTCATGCTTATTTCTAAATTTAACTTAGAGTTCATTCAGAAAAAATCTATTAAAGGGAAAACAATCACTGACTAATTAGCTACCACCCCTTTACCTAACAATCAACCTTCAAATCTTGAATTCCCTAATGAATCTATTTTAACACTCTCCAATGATGACATCTCCTAAAAAATGATGATGTTCTTTGATGGATCTAAATGCCAACATGGTGGGGGTACAGGGGTCATTCTTATTCCTCTAGATGGCAAACCTATGCCTATGTCATTTAAACTAGATTTTGAGTGCACTAATAATATGGCCAAATATGAGTCTTTGATTCTAAGACTTCAAATAACTCTCTTCTTGGGTATAAAATCCATAACCATTTTTAGTGATTATCAGCTAGTGGTTAACCAAGTTAATGGTTCCTACCTCTGCAAAAATGAAATTCTACAGTGGTATAAACATCATGTAGATACACTTTTGGGATCATTTGACTCTTATCTCTTGAAAACTATTACTCAATAGAAAAACAAGTTTGCTGACATGATGGCTTCACTTAATTCACACATACCCTCTTCATCCTCCTCTTTGAGAATCCATGTCACCATGCATCGCTTAACATTCCCCTCCTATGTCTCAACTAACATCCTCTTGTCATAAATGTAACAACCAACCCAAAGACTTATGGTACAAAAAACTCATGGATTATCTTTCCTTCTCTATTACCCCTCCTGATATTTCTAATAAAGGGAAGTGGTCCTTCATAAAATGTGTCACTTGTTACACTATACTAGGGGGACTTCTCTACAAGCAAAGTTTTGATGGTCTTCTCCTTTGATGCCTAACTATTACTAAGACTCTCTTTTCTATTAAGAAAGTCCATGATGGGATATGTGGTGGGAATTTCAAGGGTCACATAGTTTCTAAACTTATCCTTTGAATTGGATATTATCGGTCCACACTTCATCAATTACATCAAGTGTCAATAACACACTAACCTCCTTCAAGTTCCCAGTCATGCATTGTAAGTTGGAAAAGAATTATAGCCGTTCTCCCAATTGGGTTTAGATATAATTTGAGAGATTAACCCTCATTCATCACTCCATCATTATTCTATCATTACTACCACTGAATAATTAACCATGTGGGTTGAGGACATCCCTCTCATCTCCTCTAAAACTAACAAATTTTTTGACTTTATTAACCACCAAATCATCTGTCATTTTGGTGTACCTCAAAAAATTGTAATTGATATGGAAAGTCTTTCAAAAACAAGATTGTTCAAGGTATTTGTGATACATTTGAAATCAAATTAAGCCTCTCATCACCATACTATACCTAAACTAATGGATAAGAAAAAGCTTCTAATAAAACTTTGACCAAGATTCTCATGAAGGTAGTCAATGATATGGGCAAGGATTGACAAACACATTCCTTTAGATTTATGGGCTTACCGCACTAGCATTTAAAAACCTACATGTACTACACCTTTTTCATTGGTATATGGGATGAAGGATATTTTTCCTCTTGAGGTCCAGATTCCTTCTCATTGCATTTCTCTATGTGACATACTTACTAATGATGACTTTCACCAAGAACCTTTGGCCCAACTTGAATTGCTTGATGAAGAATGTCTCATAGCCCTCAACCACCTCCAAATCTATCAAGAGCATATCAAATGCACTTATTAAAAAAACCTCAAAGAGAGAGATTTTAATATAAGAGATCTTGTCTTAAAATAAAATCAACATGTGACAAACATGGAGAAAAGAAAATAGGGTAAATTTGCTCCTAATCCTTATATCATAACTCACAAGTATGGTTCAGGAACTTATCGCTTGTCTTCTATTGAAGGAAGGCCAAAACCCAAGCCTTTAAATGCCTTGCATCTATTACTATTCTTTTGTTAAACCAATGTCACTTTACTTCATGTTTAAATTGAGCTCATCTCTTGAGAATCCTTATTACATTCATTTCCCTTCCTCTTCACCCTTACTCCTATACACTTAGATAACTTACATAGTGGTATGGTTTTATCCTCACAGTGGAAAACTCCTAAGCCTCTATATTCTTGTCCATGACAAAAAGTAAAAAAAAAAAATGAGATATTTGAAAAAGTTGTAAAATCACAGGTCATGCTTTTCAATGTAGACTACTCACTTGAAGAACAACTGCATAACTTCCCTCTGCTACTATCAATAGACTACTCCCTTAAAGGATAACTATTTAAAATTAAAATAAATGCTTAGACCACTCCCTTGAAGGATGGCTAAGACAAGATTTGTTCTCAAAGGGAAAAATAAATGCAAAGAGCTCCTCACCTCTTTGCACAACCTTAGCCTATACAAAATCCCATTTTAGGATTCCCACATTAATTAACTTACACAAAAAAAAGCTTTAAGTCATGGACTTGCCTATATTAGCTCTCAGGTCACCCATAAAATGGAAATATCATTTCTACTTGGTAGGTTATGCTATCTAAACATTTTCCCTCATTCTACCCTTTTTCCACTCATACTCTTTCAAGGGAATATGAATATCACTTAACATGAGGAAAACATGATAATTCTCTAACAAACACAATGGTTTAGAGATATAAGGCATGAAAGAGGCTCATTTTCCTGAGCCTATTTATGTTCTAAATTATGGTCTTTGCCAATGCACAAGCATTTTGCCTTTTTATTTTTACATCCACATCACATGTTGATATCTCTATTTGAGATGCAGAAACAATGTCATACCAACACTAACATAACCAACCCATTTATTTTATGCATACACCATCAAAAATATGGAAAAATGTTGAAATAAACTAACACAATCAACCTATTTATTTTACACATAAACCACAACAAATATGGAAAAAAGCTGAAATAAACTAACTTAGCCAACATATTTATTTTAAGCATACACCATCACAAATATGGAAACATGCTAAGATGAAGCTAACCAGTAAACTATGCATATAACATCACATATATGGGAAACACTAGTCTACCTCAAATAACATGGTCAACATTAACATCCAAATTAACATAACATAATATAAACACCATCCATATAAACATCATAATCATAAGCAACACATATCAAATAAACACATGGCAATGAATGAACATCTCATATATATCATATGTGATCAAAATACATGTTCATCATCTACATCATCATAACATCATAAATCCCTCTCAAAATGTACATCTCACATCTACGGCTCACAGGCCAGTATATATATTGTTAGGTTGTGGAGATAAAAGCTTCATTGTATGCAAACATGGAGGAGGTTGCTGAGGTGTAGAGAAACCAATGTCGGTCAGGCCAACCGACGTCGATCATATTTAGAGCACAGGTCTACCGATGTCGGTCATGGATCGGCCAATGCCGGTCATCTCTAGACAGACAACGATTGACGTCGATCGCCATTATGATTCTAGAACTGTCAGTTTCACGAACAGTTTGTTAACGAACCAGTTGTTTGCATGTTAAAGACTAATTTTAGTCTTGAGCTGCAGTTTCTAATTATTGTAATTGGATGTCTAATTATTGTTTGTATGGGATATATATAATAGACTCATGGGCTGTATTGTAAAGTGTGCTAAATAGAGTTGAGCAAGGTTAGCTCCTTCAGAAGAAAGAGAGCAAGGATAGCTCTTCCTAGTTCCATAGGGGTGCTGAGTGTGTATGATCAGGTAGATCTACGGGATAGCAAGATTTGGTAGAAGATCCACTAGGGTACTGGTTTGGAGAATCATAAGGACTTGGTGAGGTAAGGACAAGGGTTCTTCAAGGTGTAGAGATATCTACATGGTAAGTAAGGTTAGTTGATTTGCAGGTGTGTGTGTGTGTGTGTGTGAGATCTAGGTTTGTAGGTGTGGAAAACCAAGTTGGTCGGCAGGTGTTTAAGACCAGGTTGATCTACAGGTGGTAGCAGGATTAGGGAGATCAATAACACAATAGGTAGCAAGATCAGGTGAGACCTACTTGGAGTACATTGTGTACTTGGACTTGAGTATATGTGTATACTCGGTGGTACTGGCAGTAGTGATACTGACTGGTTGGAGGTGAACAACAAATTTGTGTTTGAGTTTTTTGTTGTGACTATGATTGAGAGAGAGAACTCTTGAAGAGATTTACTATTGTACACCTTAAAGGTGTGGGAACCCTAGAGGAGTGTGAAGAAGACTGTGGCATCTTTTTTGTTGTAATTCCTTCTAGAAGAGTATTAATACAATTGGGTATTATCTCTCATATTCTGTGTTTTTTCTGAATTTCTAAGTTACTTGTTAATTCTAGTTAAATTTCATGTTTATTTGCTTATACAAAGGTAATCAACTATGTTCTTCAAGAGCAGGGGGATCCTGACAATTGGTATCAGAGCCAAGGTGCTGGTTCATAGCTTGATACCACTGACAATTGGTATCAGTGCTAGGATCAACTAACAGGTGGTCAGATCTTGTTAAGTGTTTGTTGATTATAGGTCACTCTCAGGGGTTTATGATTGAGTGGGAGTATAACAATGGTAGAAGAAAGTATGGAAGAATTCAAAAACAAGAATGATCAATTACCGTGTTATGGAAAGAAAGAGCAGGTAAAGAAAGATTATTGGTTGGTTCAAGATCAACATGAAGGAACTAAAGAAGCAGATGTTGTAGGTGTTGTTGCACAAGATGCTCTAGTATGTTCCTTGGATAAATTAGAATCTTGTTTATAGATTATGTTGCCTCTTTCCATGTAGCCCGAAATAGAGTATTTTTCCATGTTAATGTCTTTGGAGACTTTGGAAAGATTTATTTAGGGGCTGGTGAGCCTTGTCAAATTATTGGCAAAGGGGAAGTGCAGCTGAAATTGTAGGCGGCCAACACATGGGTGTTGAAGGATGTCATGCAGTTCCTAGTTCTGAAGATGAGGCTAATTTCTTCAAGAAAGTTAGGTGATGAGAGATGCACAGTAACTCTCACAGTGGATACACTTGAATTAGCAAGTGGTAAGAAAGTAGGTATCCTTTATCTATCTACTTATATTATTGATTCTTATTTTTTTGTGAAGACGTGGCTTTGTAGGCTTGGTCACATGAGCAAGAAGGAGATGAATGTTCTTAAGAGGAAGTTAGATGTGTTTGACAAACTTAAGAACTGGAAAGCCTTGGTGTTTATGGAGGAGATGATGGATAGAGATCAACGGATGGGACTGAATAACTCTAAGCAGGGCAGTTTAGATAGGGTTTTGATCCAAGGTGAGCTCACAGGTAAAAATTCATCACTCATAAGAGAACACAGTTATCGACGTCAATCAGGTGGAACCAAAGTCGAATAGACAGGTACCGACGTCGGTCATGTGTAGATAGGCAAAGTCAGTGCTATCAAGCAGGGTAAGACCGATGTCGATCAGGGAACCGACATCAACAACAAATGGAAACCAACGTCAATCAGGGAACCAATGTCAGTGGCTAGGGGATATCGATGTCAGTGATGGAACTGGCATCAGTGATTAGGTGGATTCGACATCAGTTGGGTACAGACCAGGGTCGACCAGGATTAGATTTTTTGTAGATAGCAAGCTATCAAGGGGTCTCAAATGCCCATGAGGAGGATTGAAAGGGTAAGTAAGCCTCAAATTCATTATTCCCATTCTTTATACTTGTTTCTCACTACAGAGCAGGTAGGATCTAGGAAATAGTGGGAGCATGGCATGATGAGGAATTTGATTCCTAGGATGCAGAACCAAATGGGAGATTTGGTAGGGTTGCCAACCAAAAAGAAAGCACTAAAAGATGAATGGATTACTTGGTTAAAGAAGAGAGAGGATGGACACGTGAGATAGAAGGCTAGGTCATATGGTCTTGAGCAAGCTGTAGGATAGTGGTACAGGTTTGATAGGTGGATGACAAAGCATGACTTTAGTCAATGTCATTGTAACCATTGTGGTTTCTTTACCAGGTTGGATAATGGTCGCAACATTATCCTGTTACTGTATGTGGATGATGTGTTTGTTACAGGTGCATACATACAGGGATTTGCTAAGCTAAGGGTAAAGTTAGTTTAGTGGTATGTCATGAAGAATTTGGGAGCAAAAAAATTCTTTGGCATGAGTGTGTCTAGAGACATGGAAGGTCACAGGTTGATTTTTTCTCTAGATGATTATGTGAATAAGGTAGTGGCATGGTTCAAGATGCAAGATGCAGAACCGGTTAGCACACCTATGGATGGACAGTTCATAGAATAGTGTCCCAATTCACTTGATGAGGTTAAGCACATGTGTACTAGACCTATTTTTGCCCCAGTAGTGGGTGTTGTCAGCAAGTTCATAGCCAATTTGGAAAAGAAGCATTGGAAAGTAGTTTAGTGGATTCTCAGGTATCTGAGAGAGACCAACAGTAGGTTAACATGCTATGTAGGGTTAGGGACTTCTCTACTTGGGTATGTAGATTCAGATGTGGTAGGTTACTTGGATGACAGGAGGAGCATCACAGGTTTTATGGTGGTTTGTCTTTAGGATTGATCTTGAAGAGGAATACAAGCCAAAAAACAAATTAGATGATGTACAGGTATAGGTGTAGTTGTTTATCTCCAAGTGGGAGATTTTTAGGTTGTGGAAATAAAAGCTTCACTATATGTAAACATGGAGGAGGTTGCTGAGGTGTAGAGAAACTGACGTCGGTCATATTTAGAGCATAGGGCTTTCGACATCGGTCATGGATCGGCTGATGTCGGTCATCTCTAGATAGACAGCGACCGATGTTGGTTGCCTGTGTAGTTCCAAAACTGTCAGTTTCATGAAAAATTTGTTAACAAACCAGTTGTTCGCATGTTAAAGACTAATTCTAGTCTTGAGCTATGATTTCTAATTATTGTAATTGGATGTCTAATTATTGTTTGCATGGGATCTATGTAATAGACTCATGGGCTATATTGTAAAGTGTGATAGATAGAGTTGAGCAAGGTTAGCTCCTTTAGAAGAAAGAGAGCAAGGATAGCTCCTCTTAGTTCCATAGGGGTGCCGAGTGTGTATGATCAGGTAGATCTGTAGGATAGTAAGATCTAGTAGAAGATCCATTGGGGTACTGGTTTGGAGAATCATAAGGACTTGGTGAGGTAAGGATAAGGGTTCTTTAGGGTGTAGAAATATCTACATGGTAAGTAAGGTTGGCTGATCTGCAGGTGTGTGTGTGTGAAATCTAGGTTTGCAGGTGTGCAAAACCAGGTTGGTCGGTAGGTGTGCAAGACCAAGTTGATCTACAGGTGGCAGCAGGATCAGGGAGATCAGCAACACAATAGGTAGCAAGATTAGGTGAGACCTACTTGGAGTACGTTGTGTACTTAGACTTGAGTATGTGTGTATACTCGGTGGTACTAGCAGTAGTGATACTAACTGGTTAGAGGTGAACAACAACTCTGTGTTTGAGTTGTTTGTTGTGACCATGATTGAGAGAGAGAACTCTTGAAGAGATTTACTATTGTACACCCTAGAGGTGTGGGATCCCTAGAGGAGTGTGAAGAAGACTGTGGCATCTTTTTTGTTGTAATTCCTTTTGGAAGAGTATTAATACAATTGGGTATTGTCTCTCATATTCTTTGTTATTTCTAAATTTCTAAGTTACTTGTTACTTCTAGTTAAATTTCATGTTTAGTTGCTTATACAAAGGTAATCAATTGTGCTCTTCAAGAGTAGGGGGATCCTGACATATATAACATATATGAATAAAAATTAGCAAACACTGATACTCAAGGTCCTCGAGGCTCTCCTTAAGGTTGTGAGGATACATTATCATCACCACTCTCTATCTATCTGCATCAACGTGAGTTAGAAGTTATCTCATGTGACATCAACCTCTCCTACTCTCTAAACTTTGAATATCTTTGTATCTACTAGAACTCTCTAATCTCCCTCTCATAGTAATAAATATTATCTAAGGTAGTCGAATACCTTTCCATTGATATAGTCTATGGAGGACCCATAGCACTTGATGATGGCCCAGTCTATACTGGTCCCTATGGTGGTGGAGGAAGAGGAGTATCCTGGCCTACTGCTCTTAGACTATCTTTCTCTACTATCATTATAGTCACCTGAATATATAAAATAATCACCTAGCCCTATAGTGCTACAACCTAACCCTAAAAATCCCTAATATGACCCTACAACATCACCACCTTCCCCTTTAAGGCTAAAACCTCTACTTGGGCTATCTCTTGAGCTTTCACCACTACATCTTGGGCTTATACTCCTCTATCTCAAGCTTATAGTATTACATATCTCTCCCTGACTAACCCCTATAAGTCTATTGGTGGCCTCCTAACCTCCACCATTAGATGTAACCCTACCCACCAAGATGTATAGGTTGATGTGCACCCTAGATCCCCAATACCTAGCCCTACTAGAAGCTCCTCAAAATCTAGCCCATCGATCTCCTAGGGAAATGGTAAAGGTGACTCTATGTCATCCCTCCTATATCAATTGAATTTAGGTGGGATATCCTATAATAACCCAAACTATCTCTTGACCTATGCCATGGTTATCATCTCTAGCTCACCAACTCATACCCCCCTGACCCATAGTGACCTTTACAACCCAATAATCTACTCTACCTAACCTCTAAAAATTGGATACGTTAGATATGGTATCCACATGATATCTACAGGGATCAAGCCCTTGATCATGCACCTATAGTAGGTAATGTATCACACAATGCCATTTACTCAGGTCTATACCATCCCATCTCTCCACCATCTAAATCCAACCTTGAATTTAGCTAGGATATTGGTAGGTAACCCTAGTGGTTATGTCACCATGATGTGCTCATATTCCCAACAGTGAAAAATATGTTTGACACATAGACTGCATCACCATCATAGCCTCAAACCCCACAACTCTCTATATAACTATGCCAAAAATACTAAACCCTAGATAAAAATGGTTTATTGCTCAATCATCTATGTAAGCACACTTGTCAAAGAAGTCATAGATCTCCCTCTATCTGCATTGGGTAATGCATAATCTATAGTCTTGATCATCATTAGATGCTCAAATGATGTTACTCCTCATCAACAATGTAGAATAGATCATATGTGAAACACATAGAGTAGTAGGTCACCTCATTAACATGCTCCCCATATAAATTGACCATGTGTATATCATGCTCCTCTCTCGAGCATGTGAAAAAATCCTCACCCTGGAGTGGTAGTCATAGAATCCTATAGACTTCTGCCTATGTCACTATCAACTCCCTAGTTGATAGATGGAAGGTGTTGGTGGTATGATCCCACCTCTCAATCAAAGCTATCATTAGTGACACATCCCTCATAACATGATATTACCATCACACTCCTCCTAAACTAATGGCCATCATATTCTCCCACTCATCTAGAGTAACATCTCTCCTCATGCATGTTAATAACCTTAACATATGGTTTTATAGTGTAAGCTCCATCCTCACCTGCATCCATATACAAATGAATCAGGTCACATCCCTTTTAATCTACTCCCTTACCACCTTTTCCCCTTCTCATTAGGAGAACTACATTAGTCTAAGGCCCTAAAATGGGCTATGTAGGCAACACTCAGTCGAGATGGGGTCTTTTGAGGTTATCTCAGCCATATACCCACCTTAAAAACTACCATAGTCTTCACTACATCTCTTTATACCCTAGGCCTATCCACCTATTCCACCTTTAGGCCTTACCACCTATATTCTTGACTCTTGACACTATGACTTATCTTTTAAGACTTAGACCTCTCCAACAATCTCAAACTTACCTTTTTCCCTAAAAACACACATTTTTTTATCTTTTTTCCTAGGTTTTGGGAGAACTATATTGGCCTGAGGCCCTAAACTAGGCTATGTAGGTAGCACTCAGATGAAAAGAGGTCTTCTAAGGCTAGCTCAACCATTAGGCTAGTTGACTGCTTCCATTAAAGATCAAAACCTTACCCCTTCTCTTGTTTATTACTTTTAAGTAGTAGCTGATGTCTACATTAATGTCAACATCAGTGCTTTATCAACCTATGTCACGACTGACATCGATAGAAAATTTCCAACCTCAACATCATGTTGGTTGATGTCGGTGACTAGTTTAGCCCCAGGGCTAAATAACCCAAACCCAACCTAGTTATTTTCTCTAACAAAACCTACACACATTCCTCCCTAACTTATTCTAAACTTACCCTAACCTATTTTCTACCCCCCACTCCTATTTTCTACAATACCTCATCCAATACTTGGAGTATCTAACTTTTTTTTTATCTTGCAACATGTTAGTACAAATTACAAGAAAAAAAGGGGCATATGTAGACACCAAAATTACATCACACACATATGCGTAACTCCCTATGTCAAAACCCCCTGAACCCATTTTAATAATAACAATTAATCTCCTTAATCCATAATTTTACCCCTCACACTTTTAATTAATTTAAAATACTTAATTAAGTTAATTAAAAACTGCTATTACCACCTTACCTAGCCACCTTGCCCTATGACTAATTCTCCCTTAATGAGTCGCCTCAAGACCTAGTCCCCTCATCCTAACTACCTAAGACTTATTCTCACTTCCAAACTAAATTCCTTAAAACTAATTCTTTCCTAACCTCTTATCTTTACCATTTTATAATGGGTGTCACACTTGGCACACACAATAATAGAAAATAGGCTAAGACTAGAAAGGTTTACCTATTTTAGGGTTACTGATGTTAGTCAACCCATGATTGATATCAATGGGATCCTAGCTGATATAGGTGGGGTCATCGACATTGATAATATAAGCCAAACTTCAACCTATAGTTTAGGTTAGCAAAAATTAAGAAAATCTATTCTTACTCTCATTCAGGCTCTCAGCATTCTATTTTTGACATCCATGATTACAATCACCCTACATAAGTCAATCATAATCAACAACTAAGCTCTTGAGGACCAACAACACCCACTTTTTCTCTTTGTTTAGGTATTTAGGTTTGAACTCCCTGATAGAGACCATCAACCTGACACTTATTATTTAGTGACCACCACAACTAAGTATATCACTGATAATATAGGTCATTTGAACATTTATTCTTCTATTTCTTTATATCTACCCTACACTATTTTATACACTTTTGACCATACCCCCATGAGGGAGTTACAAATCTTCCTTGTTTTTTTCCCATTCACCTAACATACCAAACCTCTGACTAGACTTAACCAAGCCATAATATCCCTCTCTTAACTCTCTCAACCTCCTTGACCTGATCCAAATTATTTCTCAGACCTAGGAAATCCCTCTACAACTTTATAGACAAATATTGTCCCTACTAACATCGGTCACCTCACTATCGACCTCGAAAACCTAACTAATATTGGTCACACTCTTACTGACATTAGTGACTATCAATTTCCTAGCCTCTTTAAAACCTACCCATACAACTTCTAAAACACCAAAAAGTACCTCACCTGCACCTTGTCACTCTCTGTTACATACATGTTGTTAATAATGGTAATTTTATCTCTTTAACTCTCTCTTCACCTCTCTTTCAATTAATTATTATTATTTTTCCTCTCAAAAATGGACTACCATCTCTAGGGAAGTTTCACACTTCCTAGAACAAGTGCATAGCTTGGTACCCCACTCATTTATCTGCTAACAAACATCTTGTGGTAGTGTTTTCTTATCTGTAGGTAGTCCTCCCTAGCCAAAGAGGAGTGCTCACAATATCTAGATACAACACTCAAACCAAATTTGGGTTCATTATAATCACTTATCCCCATCCTTCTCTCTATTTTCCTTTAGATTTAAAATAGAAAAATTTTAGTGAAACATCTAAAAATCTCAAGCCATGTGTTTTCATTCTTTGGAATGATTTCAAGCATTTTTCTTCTTGACCCATTTATAGTTGAGGTTAGTAGTTTGTTTTTAGACCATTATTATTTTCTTATTTTCTTCTTTTACGATGTTTTATTCCTTGAACTTTCTTTCATATCCTTCCATGGTTTTTATACTGTTAAGGTTTTTTGTTCTATTTCTCTTCCAATTTCTTGGTAAAATTGATGTTTTTAACTGTAAAATTGAATTTTCTAATTTTATTTATGTTTTATTCATGTTGAAAACTAAGGAATCAAAAATCCCCAAGAATGTTGTAGTTTTTTAAAATTTCCCTACATAATCAGGTTTACCAATCTCCCTTACTTTGGGTTTTCAATGCCCATTAATTTTCCCTAAAAAAATTGATTCCCAAAAGCCCTACCCAATCAAGTTCTTCATTACTCCTGACTTGGATTTATTATCCTATGTAATTGATGTAGGAAACCCCTAACCACATTAAAATCTTACCTAATCAGGTTTTTATTTCCCTTTTTCTTACTTTAGGTTTCTTAACTAAAGTTTCTTACCCACTAAAACCTAAAGTCTTGACCCCAAAAAAACCTACAAACCATCATCCAAGACCTAATCGGGTTTTCTTTGCCTCACTACTTGTTTAGGTTTCTCAACCCTATTTACTTTAGATTTTTGACTTCAAGTAACTTATTATTGAGAACCTAAAGTTGTTTGATTTTGAGAACCCAAAGTCTTATATCATTGAGAACCCAAAGTTGTTTACTTTTGAAAACCCCAATTCTTATAGCATTGAGAACCTGAAGTTGTTTGCTTTTTTGAACCTAAAGTTTTTCAATATGAAAAGTCTAAAGTTACTTGCCTTAAATACCAATAAAAAGTTGTTAAATATTAATACTTAAAAACAAGTTAGTTAATTTTTCAAAGATACTAATTCCTTAAAACTTAAGAGCTTTTATAGAGATACTTAGAAGGTTATAAGCTAACACTTTTTCTCTAACTTCTAAATAAGTTAGAGTGGTCAGTAACTATTTTAAAGCACTTTTCAAGGTCTCTTAGAGTATCAAAAGTCAAATTTCTAGATTAGAGGGATCAGGAAGGTTAGAAGAAGAGACTACAAAAATACAAGTACAAGGCAAGGTCATTAAGGAAGTTTTAGAGTTAGCACTTGAGGATATTCTAGAACCCAATAAGAAGGGCAAAGCAAAGGCAAAGAGAGTCAAATTCCAAGAACCAAAAACAAATTATGAATAAAAAGGTTACCCAATTTAGTCATGTATATCATTAAAAATGATATAAATAAATGATATGATATGGGGCATGCATTTGTGACTAAGATTTTGGAAAGATCAAGGGCCATTGTAAAGACTCCACTTTTACACTCTATGACCAATAGTGGGATTATTTAGGTAGTAACTTTCCCAAGTTCAACTTAGCTTCCTGAGTTCATGCTAGCATGTGATAAATACTATGACTCCTTAGCTAGGGTAGTAAGATATGCTACTAGAAATGTGGTTGTTAGGTTAGATGTTCAATATCTTAACTACTATTTGAAGATTCTAACCTCACCAAAAGTGATTGATATTTCAATGAAAACAACTAAGAACCAATGGGAGACTAAAACAACAAAGTGTATTAATATTATGAATATATATTACTTGAAGAAAACAAAACAACCTTCAAGTTTCCCCAAGCACATTGTCAGATTATATTTTGTTCATGAGGTAGATGATATCGTTTAGCTATTATGCAGGATCAATGGGAAGAAGAATGCCAAATGGATTTCACCCTGGATGTATTCCTATATTAGTACCATTGATGTAATTCAAAGTTCTTCTAATATTAACTAGGCCAGAATGATTAGTGATAACATGGATCAATAATTTAAGAATATATTGTAGACTTTTTATTTAAAGATGACTTCATATCTTGTATGTACAATAGCCTCCAATGGATCTTTCTCAAGGTTAAGGACCAGTGGTACATTGTCAATGGTACCAATATATGAATATTATCCTCAATTAGTTCTTAAAGAATACTAAAAAAATTACATTGTAGTAAATGATGGTTTCTTCTATGAGCTTATTTGTAAGTTGGAGACATGTTTGAAAAATACAAGAGTATTAGACAAGGCATGGGATGTTTTATCATTATATGGCTACATTCTAATTCAATTTATTGACTTATCATATGTTAGAATAGGAGGTTTCTTAGGAGCATCAGTCAAGCTACCAATATATCCAAGTGACAAGTGTATCCTTATGGAAATGAGAAGGCAATTGGTTGAGTTGTATGATTTGTAGTCTAAGGCTTATAAAGAAGCCATCAATTTTCCTATTGTAATTGGTCACTATCATTTCCCTAGCATTTATGAAGCTAGGAATGTATAGAAAGAAATTTATCACCATTACAGTCAAACACATTTTGATGCTAGAGAAAATTTTGATTGCAAAGGTGTTGCTCATAATACTAGTTCTCTTGAGTATATGCATATCCTTGCACTTGAAGATTTTTGGATGGATTACAGGGATAAATTTGAAATAAGAAGAAGGGATAATAATAGATTAACTATATACTAGATTTGAGCATTTCGTTTAGCCTCTATTCCTAAGGATATGGAAGATGATGGTATTATTACAAGTGATGCATTTCATGTAGGAAGAGGAGATAGTGCTCCACTTCCATAAATCATTTGTGGATATGATCATGATAAAACAATCTCAAAGAGAAATTCAAATGTCTTGGCAATGACTTATAATTGGCTTATTAACAAGGGGTATTGCACAAAGGAATTAATAAGTGAGACACCCATGTGGGATAGAAAATAGAGGAGATAATTAAAGGATAAAGTAGCTATGGTCCTTTAAAGAAATTGAAACTGAAGAAGAATGTTGATGATACTTTCTAAATAGTGAAAGATAACAAACAAACACAACCAATTATTTCCACTTTTCACCATTGGTCTCTTCTACCCCCATTACTTCTTTCATTACACTCAAACACATTTTGATGCTAAAGCAAATTTTGATTGCAGAGGTGTTGCTCATAATACTAGTTCTCTTGAGTATATGCATATCCTTGCACTTGAAGATTTTTGGATGGATTATAGGGATAAGTTTGAAATAAGAAGAAGGGATAATAATAGATTAACTATATACCAGATTTGAGCATTTCATTTAGCCTCTATTCCTAAGGATATGGAAGATGATGGTATTATTACAAGTGATGCATTTCATGTAGGAAGAGGAGATAGTGCTCCACTTCCATAAATTTATCACCATTACACTCAAACACATTTTGATGCTAGAGCAAATTTTGATTGCAGAGATGTTGCTCATAATACTAGTTCTCTTGAGTATATGCATATCCTTGCACTTGAAGATTTTTGGATGGATTACAAGGATAAATTTGAAATAAGAAGAAGGGATAATAATAAATTAACTATAGACCAGATTTGATAATTTCATTTAGCCTTTATTCCTAAGGATATGGAAGATGATGGTATTTCATGTAGGAAGAGGAGATAGTTCTCCACTTCCATAAATCATTTGTGGATATGATCATGATGAAACAATCTCAAAGAGAAATTCAAATGTCTTAGCAATGACTTATAATTGGCTTATTAACAAGGGGTATTGCACAAAGGAATTAATAAGTGAGACACCCATGTGGGATAGAAAATAGAGGAGATAATTAAAGGATAAAGTAGCTATGGTCCTTTAAAGAAATTGAAACTGAAGAAGAATGTTGATGATACTTTCTAAATAGTGAAAGATAAGGAACAAACTCAACCAATTATTTCCACTTCACCATTGGTCTCTTCTACACCCATTACTTCTTTCATTGCAACTTTCACTGCTTCCACTACTTCTACCCTAGACCCTTTAATTCTTATGCCACCTCCCAAGGTTTATGTCACTAAGTCTTCTAAGAAGTCCACCCAAAAAGAGGTGAGTCCTCCTCCTCTTACATCTTCTCCACATGTTATAACACCACAAACTCATTTAGAAGAACCACCTCATATGGAAAAAGAACTTGAAAAGGTAACTACTAAAGAGGTGCTCCCATCTCAAGAAGAAATATTAGAGAAGGAGAGGGAAAAGAAGAAACAAAGCCTAAAAAAGAAGTCACTGAAAAGATGGTTAATGAAGGGATAGATAAATCAAAAAAATAAATAGATAAAGGATTAGAAGACAGAGTTGAAGCTATAAAATAAAAATAGACTAAGAAAGAAGATGTGAGTGAACAAGAAAAATACAAAGAAAAATAAGTAGAGGCTAGGAAAGAAGTAAAGCCAGAAAAACAAGTTGTTGAATCCATAAAATAAGTTTAAAGAGATAAGGCATCTCAAGAGGTTCCTTCTAAGGAACTAATAGTTAAATATAGCTAAAAATAAATAATTATTCATTCAAGAACATTCATGACAACTAATTTCTCATCTTGGATGGCTATGTAAACTAATCCTGAATCAAAAGAAGTGATAAATCTGGAGGAGATAGATTTTTAATTGCTTAAAAGTATTGATATGAGGGTTAAGAAGCCAAAGTAAATAAAAATAAATTCAAATTTACTAATTGAATCTTTAGGATACAAATTTGTTGAGTTAGCAGTTCCTCCCCAAGGGATGAACAAACAAGAAGTCACAAGGGGTGACTTAACCTTCACAAGAATACCTCTTGGGGAGGTAACGACTAAATATTTAAAGGAAGATATGAAAAATTTGATCAATTCTATTTTCAAGAAGTTGGATGAATAAAAGGCTGACAAGGAAAATCTAAAAGAGTAAAATGACCAATTATGTGAAATAATTGCTAAAGTGACAAGATCAACTCTTATACATGCATCAACATTAGAAGTAGTGATTTCTCAAAAAGTGATTACTAAAGTAGATGAGATTGGAGATAAATCAAGTGCTATAGATAAAGGAATAGATAAGATAAATAAAAAATCCCAAGAACTCTTCCCAAGCATCCTAGATACATATAAGGAAATTTTGGATAAAATTATTGAAATAAAGGTAGCAATGATAGAATTGGAAAGTGAAAATGGCATTTCTAAACTCCAACAAGAAAGTTTAGAAGTAATAGTGAATTTAGATGATAAATTTTTGATTGAAGAACAAATTTCTCCATAAGCAAGGAAACTAAAGCAATAAGATTATCTCTTATCTTTCTGTTTGAGCATTTTGCCAGACATAGAAGAAGAAATGAAGAAATTAGAAGAAGAGGCACATGGCATAAAAGCTGATCTTCAAGACTATCTTTTTGGTATTAATGGCATCTGGAATAGTGATGATCCAATAACCTTAGATTAGTTAAATGAGTAATTCAAGTATCAGATAGATAAAAATATAACTCCTTTCACTACCAAGTCAATCAAAGCTTAGATCAAATACCAAAAAGAACTAAAGAGACTTGAACTGAGGGTTGGAAGAGTTAAATCATATTGTAGAAGGATCGAGAGAGATGCTGAGATTGGAAATAGAAAGAGAGTCAATTGTTAAATTAGATGATACGATAATTCAATCAATGATATCTCAGCACATCAAATACAAAGAGAAATGTAGAAGCCAAGTTTATCAAGTGGACTTCTCAGAGCCTGGGTCTTGAATAATTTCTTCTTCTTCTTCTTCCATTTTCTCTTTTTTATTCATGATCTCTCCACAAATAATCCTATGTAAAAGTAATATCATTTTATAATTTACTTGTAAAAGTAAAATTACTTTGTAAAGTTTCAATAACTTAAGTAACTCAGATAAAAAATATTACTCAGAGTATTTTTATAAAAGTGGATTACTTTATCTATCTTTGCACTGCATGCAAAGTGTTTTTAATCAATCCAAATAAGGATTGTAAAAAGTGTTACATGTCATTGATAATTGTATGCCATGAAGGAGAAATTTGAGGAAGATGTTATTCAATGGTTTTTAGTTTTAAATTTAGCACATGTGGGTTTGAGTAAGATGATTCCTATTAAATTTTTTTTATCTTGAAATCATATAAATAGATGAGTAGGCCTGCATGCCAAAGAGGATTTTTATTTTGAAAATAGTTCAAGTGGTTTAAGAAATCCAAAATTTTGATTTTGAGATAATCATATTATTTTGTATAAATTTTGCCAAGAAAGAATAAGAAAGAGAATTATTTTTTGGATAAATTTGCATCTATGGAGATTATTCTAAGAATTAAATGAAGATAAATTGGTAATCATTGAGTTATATTTAAAGCTAAATTGAGTTCATAGTATTCTTGAGTATTTATTAGACAAAGAATCACATCCTATGTGTTTATTTTCTTGCATTTAGGCAATAAACTTTTCAAGTCTATTTATTGTGATATGAAATTTTGTTATTCTTTCTCATCCTAAGCATAACAAATTGATTCTTCCTTTTCTATGTATCTTAGAATCAAACTACTTTTCTAAAAAAACAATTGCTTACTTACTGAAAAGTCTCTTTTTTATGGTTCATGAATAAAGTGATTAAAGTAATACAAACATTAAGATAACATGTACCTAATTTGCATATTTTTGAATATATCTAAACATAGAGTAACTAGAAGTAGATAAACATAAGCTTATGGGAGCTTCACCATTAAATGAAGGGGATTTAATCACATTACTGCCTAGGTAGTTTTGACTCCATGAAAAATATCTAGCCAATAGGTCCATTTTAATTTACATGGATATAGCCTTCATGGGATGATCTATATACTCCATTTGTTGACCTAAGAATTGTGTAGCTAAGAGAAGTTATTTATAGTCCCTAAGGTTGATAGTCCTCTTGTTTTGACAAACCAAATTTTACTGTATTGGCTTCGATAAAGAGTTTCTCTACTTTTGTTTTCCCTTCATTCTCCCCTCCACCCATTTAATTTCCCCCCCTTGATAGCCAAATTGTGATTCCAAATCTATTTTCCCTCTTCTCTAAATTATTTCTTCTTCATTTCTTACAAACATGATAACACTTCTTTATTTCAGTTTTATCTATCTTTAGATACAAAACAACATGTTTGAGTAACTTTAGATCATATTATTCACTTCATTTTACATTTACTAAACTTACTTTACTTTCCTTTTTATATTTTTTTATGATTTTGTTGTCCTACTATCATGGACACTTGATTTCACACCCTTTTTCCATTGTTGAGTGAGATGTGGTTTTTTACTTCTCACTCAACAATGTTGTTTTCCATTTTATGCACCTTTTTCCATTGTTGAGAGAGATGTGGATTATTACTGCTCATACATCAATGTTATTTTACCATTTTGTTTTCCTTTTTACCGTTTATTTGTCTTACTTATCATTCCTTTTTAAACATGTATCCCTAGATTGAATTGGTGAGTTTGCCTTTTCTTACTTTCAGTTTACTTGTTTGATTTTTTTGGTCTTTAGTAGCCTTGAATTTTTTATTACCCAATTTACTATTGTTTGACTTGGTCATTTGGTTTAATGTAACATTTGTCACCTAAATTGCCAAATTTTTTGAGTACATCACATACACATAGCACTAAATATCTTGGATTTTCTTGCATTTGTTTGTTTTTGCTCCTTAATTTTGTATTTTTGGGTTTGTTGAAAGCAATCTCTATACCTTACATAATCAAAATTAAAAACATAGTTGACAACCATCCCATGATAAAAGGTGAGTCAAGGTATGCATTGTATTTACTTTTTAGTTATTTAATTTTTTAGATTAGTTTCCCTTTTTATCATTTACTTTTAGTTATTTTATGATTTTTAAAATACTACAACTTTTTTTTAGCATCAATGTTGTGTGTGTCCTTATGTTCTTTCTTAAATCACCATCCACTGTTACACCTTAGTGACATGTGATGAGATTTGAGTGGGACATATGTATACACAATATTTTTAAACTTTATAAAATACTGACACTTTACATATTGAAATAACCCATCATGACTCAATCTCTCTAAGTGCATACCTGATCTGAGATGACAATTCAAGTGATGGTTCTACCCCAATTGATGATAGAACTTCCAGGAGCCATAACTTTTTCACCATAGCTTTGATTGACTCCTCGTTTGAATCTTTGGAAAGATAATAATGATTAAAATGTGGTGAGATGGAATGAGATTTTACTAGTGGGTTTTGACCCCCTAAAACCCAATGGAAGTGACCCAATTTTTAATTTTAGTAGTGCAGTCTAAAAATAGTAAGTTTCTAAAAATAGTAATTCCTTAAATTTTTTATTGTTGTAAATCTTGGAAGTTGAACCACTTAATCTCCCTTGATATTGGTGACCTTCCACATCTTCCTCCTACCTTCAAAATGTGTATAAATTAAGATGTAACCTGAAATGAAAAGGAGACATCTCTTTCTAGAGATAAACATATAGTTGTATTTACAATCTTTAGTAATAAAACATCTCTTCTCAGAGAAATCATTGTTACTATGTTATTTTTGTGTTCTTGAGATATCTGTCAAATCAAAACTTCTAAGTTTTGGATCAATACCTTAAGGGGTACACTAGGAAAGGGGGTGGGTAGACCTTTGGTGATTTATAATATTATTGTCCCTTATTGCCACATTATTCTTAATCCATTTAGCTCCTAAAACCTTTCCCTAAGCTATTTCACCTCCCTTACACATTTTTATAGTCTTTTTCTCTTTTTATCCTTCTTCTTCTTCTTCTTCTTGATTTACACCCTTTTCACCTATTCAATACACTAGGTCGACCTGATCAACTTAGGGTATTCTAGGGTCACTTTAGCTCTTTTGTCTTGTTTATCTTCCAAATGACCTAAAACATATTTTAGGCATTAGCTCAAGAATGTACTAGGTTAACTCGATTGACCTATCACAACTGACATGTATGAATGATTTTTGGGTGAGATACTCCTATGTATATAAGTTAATTTTGATCATTATTAAGGATATGTAATAAAGAGTTATTATTCACTCATGCTTCTTCACAATCTACTCTTCTACCATTATACTTGAGGAGTCTTAGTTTAGGTTTCTTATTTGGATAATATAGTCTTGTGGATAGGTCTTGGATGATTTGGCCTAACAAAGTGATCCTTACTAACTAAAACAACCTCTTAAAAAGCCCCATTGGCTAAGGGAAATATTGAATCATAACATGTTCACATTTAGGTAAGTATACTCTAGCTTTGTTCTCCTTTATTTTAGTAGATAAAATCAGCATAAGTGTTGGCTCGAATAATATTACTCTTCATATTTGATGTATTAGGATGTTACTCATACTTACTTTATTTGAATTTCCCTATACATATTTTACTTTCAATCTAACCACTCACTTTGTGCCATAACCTTTGGGGCGTACTAGATTAGTTTACTTTTATTATTATTAGAATAGTTTACTTACTTGTTTATTAGTATAAGTGAATATCAAATCATAAGAATATTTTAGGGTTTTTGTGTGATTATGTTACAATGTAGGCTTTGGAACCCTTCCTAGCATGATGTGTTATGACAATTGATACAAGTGATCCCCTAATCGAGTATAGTGGATCCTCATATTGGTCATGCTCCCGGTTAAAAAAGTGTATACCTAATCAAAAATGTAGGTGTGATCTATCTTATCCGATCTAAAATTGATTCATTTTTCATCATGTAATTTTGATTGCATACACGGTATTGGTCCATACATAACTGACACCATCTTCTAATTCCTCTCCAATCAAATTATGGCCCAATAATATGACATTTTGACCAATTTGATTAATAGTGTGAAACCAATTTATAAATAATTGCATAAATTTTGATTAATCTCACTTAGGTAAATTAATCCAAATCAAGAGCTTAAGTGGAAAATCCATGGAAGTTATTGAATTTTTTTTAGTTGGAAATTGATTTTTAATATCTGCATCATCAAATGACATCATTTGGGGGGGGGTAGAATCCATAAGACATAAATGTAACAAATATCAAGTTCAAGGCCTCCCATACCTCTTTACTACCCCTTCCTTACACATATTTATGAGGTTATTTATATATTAATTATACAAAATTAGATTAATTCATGGCGACACATCTTGATCTCAAGATGGAGGGTCATGATTGATCCTGATCAAATTCAAAAATCTATAAATAGGAGGGTCAAGACCACCATTTTTAATCTTTATTTGTGTAAAATTATTATGCAAAATTATATCCACAACCTTTCTTTATGTAGTGTTCCAATGCTTTATTTGCAATAGGATAACTTCAATATATGAATAACATTGATTCAAATATCATGATCCAAGTTTTATTAGTGCACTTGAGATGATAGAGGATTTTTGTCTTGCATAATTGAAGACTTGAGTACTAAATAAAGGGTAAAATTATGTTTTGAGTCACATTTGGGTGATGGGATTCTCTTGGGAAGGTATTGTGTATGTGCTTTCTTTCAATATCTCTTAATTGTCATTTTCCAAACCCAATCAAAAGATTTGGCTTAGTTAGTTATGTTATTATGCATTTTATTGAGTTTTCTTAACTAATGCTTAAAATAACTATCTTTAGATTATATATATATATATATATATATATATATATATATAAGGAAGAACATAAGGTTGATAGCACTAAACCTACTATATATATATATATATATATATATATATATATATATATATAGTAGGTTTAGTGTAGGTTCAGTGCTATCAACCTTATGTTCTTCCTCCTACTCCATCTCATCCTTATTTTTCTTCACATATTCTCTCTCAAAAGGTTGAATCAAGTGTTTTCCAATAAATCCCAAGGCCTTCACATATTCCTCAAGCCTTCCCATATTTGAAGTCAATCCAAGAGAATATCCAAAAGAGGAAAGAAGTTATTGTTGAAAGGGTTGAGGATCAAGACAAATAAGAATTGGACTATTTAATTTCTACCTGGAGGAGAACTATTGAGGATATCTTGGTGCAAAACTCAATTTACCTTCCTCAAGATCCCCCCAATATGTCCCTTAAGATTCCAAGTTGGAATCAAGTGGTGAGATCATGGGATAAATAAAGTAGAACAAGCCTGGATTAGGAAATGGAGACCAAAAAAGAACCTGAACCTATTTAATCCCCACTCATCCCTCCTTAAGATCCTAAATCTTC
The DNA here is from genome assembly GCA_037957365.1 of Torreya grandis. NCBI lineage: Eukaryota > Viridiplantae > Streptophyta > Pinopsida > Cupressales > Taxaceae > Torreya > Torreya grandis. The sequence goes on from JARHVA010005650.1 coordinate 490,380, forward strand.
CCCATCTTAGAATTTAATTCAAGAAGGAATCTAAGGCAAAAAATTAATCCTTGTTGAGAATCTTGAAGAAACTAAGACTTTCTCATCTTAGAAATCAATTCAAAAGAGAATTAAAATGAATAAGGAAGTCCTTGTGGATAAAGTTGAAAACCAAAGCATTTAAAGGTTTTAAGGATTCATTGGTGAATGGAAGGAAGAGAGAGATAAGATCATTGATCATGAGAGATCAAAACTTGTTTTTAAGGTTGAGCAACCCCTCCTTGAGGAATAAATTCAAATTATAGATATAGATAACTCCCAAGAAGGCTATGAAGATGATAATTAAAGCATATATGATGAATAATTCATCATTAGAACACCACTTGGTGAATAAAGGTGCAAATCAATATTTATAGATGAGGAGAAAGTAAAACTTGATGAGTTACCAATGTTAGAATCATAGTTATGTCTTAAAAGTTCCATTATTGACAAAATAGATCAATCACATTGGCATAGATTTGATGTTGATGAGCAAGTTAGGATGACCATATAGGGGTGAGATGGCAACTAATTATGAGGAAGTTAAGAAAGTAAATTTATGCTTTGAACCTCCTTATTTCCCTCAAGATGATGAGCCTCTCTCTTATTCCATAAAGGAGTCTAATTTTATCTAATTAAGACCTAATTTATCTACAAACTAATGAAAGGAAGTTTGAAGACTTGTTTGAGGTAATTGGATCAAGTTTCACTCTCCTGTAAGGAGAGTATAGGCTAATAAAAATATAAGAAGGCACTTTGGCAGCAAGTAAATATGTAAGAAAGAGTTATTCCTCCAATTCTAACATTACAAGAGGTAATTCCACTTAATGATGATTTTTTTGATGTTCTTAAGGAAGTATATCAACCTATAAATTAGTTTTTAGACTTTTATTCACTCTTGGGAAATGAAATTGAGTTCCATTGGCCTCAATCTATCAAGAAGCAAGGTGAAATTCCCCTTGAAGCTAATATTACAAGCATGCTACAAGGTCCATCTCAGTTTATTCAATTTTATTTGGAGCAACCTATTAATGAGAGAAAGATAGTATTATTTATGCCAAGTAGCCAAGCTTGGGGTAAGTACAATTTTGATCTTGACTCACATAATCAATCCATGGATAATGGAATGAATCAAGAAGGTCTAGTTTTTAGTCAAGGAAAGCATTATTATTCCAACATCTCAGAATGTATGTAGAATATTTTACTCCATGAGTAATTCTGATCAAAATTCAATCATCATATGATAATAAGATTTCATAAGATAATGGTGATCTCAATAACTTTCCATTTGACCCTATAGGAGGAAGGTATGTTGAGGTTAGTTGTGTGTATTAGATTGACTATGTTTTTTTCTACCTAAGTGCTTACTAGAAAAAGTGTGTTGGATTGTTTTATTTTATTATTGTGTGTGTGTGTGTGTGTGTGTGTGTGTGTGTGTTGATTTGGTGTGTTTTATTCTTATTTTATCGCCTTGGTGGAGGTAGTTAGTTGTCTCAATTTTTTCAAGGAATTTGTAGTCAAGTGTTAAGGTCAATTTAGGTCTGATATTGAATGAGATTTGACTCCATGCCTAATGGATGGACTAGGCAACTGATCTAATGAGCATAATAGGCATGCAATCCCAGGAGGTTGCCAAAGATGTTAGAAAATTTAGCTACCATAGGTGAGTCTCATCAAAATATTTCCATTTATCTCATTTTAGATTTTTTGATAGTCATTTAGGGCCTTCAAGTATCCATTTACAAGGGTTTCCCTTTTATGTTTAGAAATGTTTAAGGTTCTTTTAGAAAAGTTAAGGTAAAGTAGTTTATAAGTTGCTTAATCCTTCTAGTGTTTTTTCCTTACACAAGTCATGGAGGATAATATAAAGGGAGATATTTTATTAGTTATTAACATGTTTTAGAGGGTCCTTTGATGTCTTATAGGTTTCATGTTGTATCTAAGCTCAATAAGTCATTTTGAAACTTCTCTATATGCCACTAATATATGTAAACTTGTTAAAGATCACTCTAAACCACTAAAAAGGTTGAAATAACATAGAAAGTCACTTTAAAAATACTTTTGAGGAGGTTTATAATGTGAATTTGGTAGTTACATGTCATGATATGTTAATTTCAAATGAGCAGAAGTAGTTTTAAAGGGTTTTCAATGCCAAAAGGAGGGTGGTAATTCACTTATACAGATTTAGAGGGTTCATATTCAAGTTAAAATGTTTAAAAATGTGTCTCTTCATCTTCCCAATTTCCAATCCACACTCAATAGGCTTACATAGGTCCAAATAAGGCAAAAAACACTTGCTTAATTCTATTGAGTTATTGAAAAGATCATACTGGCCAGTTTTAGATGTATGATATGGATGTGTGTGTGTGTGTGTGTGTGTGTGTGTGTGTGTGTGTGTGTGTGTGTGTGTGAGAGAGAGAGAGAGAGAGAGAGAGAGAGAGAGAGATCGAGAGAGAGAGAGAGAGAGAGAGAGAGAGAGAGAGACGAGAGAGAGAGAGAGAGAGAGAGAGAGAGAGAGAGAGAGAGAGAGAGAGAGAGAGAGAGAGAGAGGAGAGAGATGAGAGAGATGAGAGAGAGAGAGAGAGAGAGAGAGAATGATATTAGGGGTTCATAGGGGTCCTCATTATCTTAAAATTCATGGAAATATTTCTTATATTAATTTATCCTCATTTATAAACAAATGATAAGAAGTTAGGGTGGTCTAAAACTCTGCAAAACCCCTACTAGCTCAAATTTACCATTAAAATGGTAGTTTAAAGCTCATTGAAAGATGAGAGAAATTGGAGAGTATATATGGGGTCTAAAAAAATCTTCATTGATTATTTTCCAAACCTCACTTGACACATGTGAGCTTAGAGAGGCAACAAATCTCTGCTTTGAAATACTTTACAGGTTGAGTATATGGTTTTCTTGATGTTTTGGGGTTCTCAACAGTTAAGGGTATGTTGATGAATCTATAAAAACTATTTAACACTTACCTAATTTTATGAAATGTAATAAAATAAGTCTTTCAATGCCTATATGGACTAGAAATCTTATCAAAATAATGGTAACCTAAAGTTTTCCATAAATATTTATCATTGATCAATGTACAAGCAAAGCCCTAGTAATTTGAGAGTCTTGTATTACATAAAAAAGAGTGATAGGTTTCTATTTTTGAGTGGTTTAGTTCTTGAAACCCATTTAAACCTCATAAAATCACTTATTAAAGCCAAAAATGAAAAGGGATATCATGTTCTCATGCATATCACATGACTGTGTATCATGTAAGTGTAAGAAGTCAACATGGATTTGGTTGTGAAATTCAAGAAACCAAGGAAGGAATTGGTTTCATATAGATTAAAATATTTTTATAGGCTTACAAATACTCGAAAAAGAGTTTTCACCTCCTCACCAACCACCCCAAATCAAACACAAAGTGACCTCATGTTTGAAAAATGTGTATAAGTTTGTTTATTTAAGAATGAACCAAAGAGACAACTCTTGCCTTGCATATGAGATATGAAGGTTTAAATTATCATGAAGAATAAAAGGAAGTTATGTATAAATATTTTTTAAAGGGTATAATATTTTAATAATTCATTGAAATGAGTTTAGAATGAGGAAATGCATACCTGCAGGTCTTTATTTCCAAGAGAATACAATGGACCTTGTGTTGGACGATGAAGTTTAAGGACAAAAGGATCCATGGAAGACATGAATAAGAAATTATATATATATAAAAATTATTTAAAATCAATAATAGGGTCATTAAAATTATTCAAGATGACTGAAGGTGTGAATGTCAGAAAGCTGAGTTAGGCCTAGAGGCCTAAATCATCACCTACAGGTCTGATTTATGAAGATAAATAAAACTATAGGTTTAAAGTGTTTTGAGGGTTGGATAAGTTAGGATGAAATTAATATATTTTATATTCACTTGGGGATACTCAAAACCAATTTAATAAATAGGTTCAAATCCCAACATTCAAGAGACCTAGACTGTACACCTACATGTCTAATAGATATTGTTTAGGTCTGTCTGCTAATGTGTAAAGATAACGTGAAACTTTGATTTTAGATTGGGGTTATAATGATCAATAAAGGTATAAAATATCCTATAAATATTTTTAAAAAATATTGGACCCTTGAAACATTGGAGATAAACTCCAAACTAGGCCATTAGGGTGAAACTGACCTAATGGCTTACAAACCCTCAAAATATGAAAATCAGGTTATAGAGCCTTTTGGAAGGATAATGCCCATTGGATATCACTAAAAACCATGTATTAGGTTATAATATACATATTTAAGGTATTTAAAAGCAATAAAATACAATTTATAGGGTTGTAGGCCAAACTCACTCTCTCTCATTCTCACACACAATCCTACATGCTTGAGAGGTAGTCTTCAAAGGCTTAAAACTTCATGGAGAAGATTAATCATGGAAAATATATATTGGATTAGTTATGGGTGTGGATATACATATTATATTCAATGTAATGTTTTTGATTATTAAGGTCCTACATGCTATGAATAATTCATAATAAGGAGGGGTAATAAAAAAGCCTATTTTACACTATGAAGAACTCAAGAGACCTGAATTTGTTACTTTGATATTATAGGATAATTTTCATAAGAATTTAATATATTATACATTTAAGGGTACCCATATGTGATAAAATATTATGGCACTAGTTTAATGATTAGGGCCCTGACCTTTATGAATCATCGTTAAGATGATAAGCCACTTTTAACCCTTTTTAAACCCTGCATAGGACCTAATCAAAGAATTTAGTTTCCAAAATAGTCCAAATTAACTTGAATGAGATATAAAATTATTTTATGATCCTTATAGATCTATAGGAAACTAAAAAATTAACTTTTCTATCACATGCCAAAGACATGGTGTATGGAAATGGCCTAGAAAGCATAGTTATAGAACTATTTGTGAATGTAAAAAGTGGTGATGAGCCCTAAAATCAAGTAAAAAGGATATGTAAGCCTATGTACAGGTTATATGTCCCTTAATTACCCTTTAAATATCTCCCAATATGATACATGAGCTATTCAAGGCACTAATTTGGGCTAAAAAGGTGATTGTATTACTAACTTTCTTAAGAATCCTAACTGAAGACCTATGGAGGATTATGGAGAGATTGATATCCCTTGGAACATCACTAAGATAAATGGTTGATTCTCTTTGGATCCTCCTTATATGATGAACAATTCTAATTAGGTGACTATATGCAGGCTTCAACATGCTATCTTAGTATGTCATTGAAAAAACCATGTGCGAGATGGGTAGTGAGCTTGATGGGTTTCAAGACACCTAATAAAACATGACTAAAAATTTAAAATAAGTATGAATAACTCTCAAACATATGAAATTTGTCAAAGAGAAGAGAGATGATAATTATTGTACTAGGAGAGTGAATTGTGGGTTCTTGGCAATATGAACAAATGTGAAACTCAATTCTCTTTCTCTTCCAAGATGAAAAGAACATGGATTTAGCCTAGGATGGTTTTAGAGAGATCAAGGAAGTTTTGATTCATGTAAATGTATCATAAGTTTATCATAGTGTCAAAAACACTTCTAATTTTAAGATTCAAAATCTTTTGCATGAGTTATTGGTTGTGATCTTCCTAAGATCTGTGGTGGAGTAGCAGCTATTCTATTTTACTAATTCAAAAAATGATTATGCAAGTGGATATTTGGAGTAACTATGATCCTAAAGTTTTATGAAAGTTATTTTAACTAAGTCTAATGAATGATGATCAAAATCTAAATCCTAAAGATCATACATATTAAAAATGATAAAGTAAACTACAGTGATTTGATTAAAAAAGAGAAAATAGGTAAGGTAAGGCAAAAAAAGAATTTTTTATATTCTTTAGTTCAAAAATATTGAAAAATATCTAATTTCATAAAAGATATGTATCTTAAAACCAACATATGACATGAAATTACCAAATAGTATAGATCTTATCATATACCAGGAAAATGTCTAAGGATATTTGAAAATATGTAAATTAAATATTAGATTCACTTTAAAGATTTAATTAAATAATAAAATTGCATTTGCAGATCTTCTAGAAAAGCAATGATATTAAAATTAATCTAACTTTTAGTCAACCTAGTTTAAATCTCAAATTAACAGCTCTATATTAATACATGCACATCTAGAATTCATAAAATCAATTCAAATGTAAACATCATAACAAAGACTTGAGGAAGCAACCATGATAATAAATAAGTAGACAAAATGAGACAATCTTCACAAAATTCTCTTTCTTGTATTACTTTCTCCAAAATTTCTAAAATAATTTTGCTCTCAAAACTTCTTCCTTGTTCCGATGATAATACCCACTTTTATAGCATACAAAAGAAACCTATGAGGTATGCTGGTCAGTCATTACCAAATGGGAATCATAAAATTTTCAAGGATAGATGTCTTCTTACAAATATTCTAATACCAATGACACTTTTTCAAATGTGGCTAACATATAATCCATGTGCATTACACATTGCACATGCTTTTACATATAATATATTATTTTCAAATGATTTACATGGTTTTTATACAAAAGAATTTTCTAAGTCAACCCTATTGAATTTGAGATGCCCCTACTCCTAAAACCTTTTTCTTTTGTTCCAAAATCTTCATGGATTTGTCATATTGATTAGTAATCAACCTGAGATTGATGATTGGCTCTATGAATAACTCTTCTATTTGTCATGCTAGATCTCTGAATATTTCATTTGTTCTACCCATGGCTTCATTGATACTCTTGGCATTACCAGTATTTTCATTTGTGGATAAGATCATATCTAAGATATGTTTGTTTTTAGCTCCTATGGTTCCCTTTCTTCTATTCTTGACTTGTTAGATGAACTTACTAGCTCTCTATTGAAATTATCCATCAATTATTAGGCATGTCTAACTAGGGATGGTTAGATCCTTGATTAAACCTCATAATATTTGAACAATTATTCACTATAGTTTTTTGAAGTCATTTGAAATGATTTTAATTCCTTTTGACCACTTATTTATGTCCTTGATTTTCTCCATCAGGATTATCATAGCCATAGTTATATGTGATAGGTTGATTATTTTGATTTTAGGTATTTAGTTTTCCATTAGTATCTTGGTTAGTAGCTTTATTTTCTTATCTAATCCTTGCCACTGATTGTCTTGGTTCAGAGCCATGGCATGTTATTTAATCACCATGTCTAATTTGGACCTTATTAACTTTAAATAATTGAATGTCTCAAATATAATTTCTTCAAAGTTATTAATAATGTCAAATGGTACTGATAATATAGATTATTCTTCTAGAATTATCTTCTCTTATTTTAATCCTTTAATTTCAACTTGTATCATGTTTGAATGGGATTGGGATAGCTCTATATCATCTTCTTCAAACATGGGATCTTCCCCTCGTCTCTATTCTCTCTTCTGAGTCAAGTGAAACAAAGGCTTAACCTTTTGATGTAGAACCTCCTGATCTTATTTTATGACAACTCTCTTAGTCACTCTTTGCAAGCCTATAATAATTGGATCATATATGACTCTTACTAAAGACTAGCCCATGTGCCTAATCAGTACCTCTACTTGTAACTACTCTACTGACTGAGCTAGAGTAACAAGTCTCTTTTCTTCTCAATCTTTTAATGCTATGACCCAAGGCTTCAACTCTTGTTATAGAGGGATGTCTGTAGTCTTTACTATAGCCCATGGATGATAAGAAGTAAGAATCTTCTCCATCCTTTGTTCATATATGAATCATTCAAGTATAGAAAGTCCATATATTAGGTTCTCTTTACTAAATAGATTGATGTCCTTCAAAGGTTGTCTGATGGTCATTTTTTATTTCTTTGCCCTTGAGACAATTGAAGTCTCAACCTTCCTCTTGAGAGGATCAACGACCACTAAATCTAATGACTTTTCTTTTACCTTTTTCTATATGTCTTACTCAAAATTTTAATCCTCTGCATCTGTGTCTAATTTATATATCATGTATAGCATTTTCAATGCATATTCAACATATTCCCATAGATCCAAGGCTATCATATGAATTTATTATTAAGGCAAACCTTATTTTACTATTCTAGAGGATTCATGGGTTGAGGAGCTTGAAACAACTTCACTTGGTCTAATATCTTCTAGCCTATGCTTTATTTTTATGTCAACTAAGGGAAGCCTAGAAGAGCAAACATCTACTAGATGATATTGTCTAGGACAAAGCTACCATATATCTTCTATCTTTTGATCTCTGAGTAATATATATTTAGGATTTATATTATGTTCTTTTAGTCTTCTATCAACTTCATGATAAGTGGTTGCCTTAGTGTATACAGAGTCCAATGCACTAGGTTCATGTTCATAAAGTAAAACCAGAATGCCTTTGCTCTTTAAGTGATATTTTACTCTACTATAGGGATCCCACTATCTATGGTCATCTATTTGCAAATTGAAATAAATCCTATGTTTTGAAGTAGCTTCAATTTGGTCCCATTACCTAAAAATGGTTCTACCAATTATCATGGGAAAACCATGGAGAATTCCTTTCCTCTTGGTTTTGAAGATCCCTTGTATTCCATTGAAAAATTCATATTCAAATCCATGTTCTACCAACTTATCTGGCACATGCACTTTCAGTTTAAGGTAGGCACTTTAGGTTACCTCTATTTTGATAACATTATAATTAGGGTACAACCAAATATCTCCCATTATCTCAATGGATTTCTTGAATAAAGGAGTTAACCTCATCATGGGGACACCATTTATGTCTTGGATAAAATAAGGATATATGTAATAAAAGATGAATTGGATATGGTCCTTATATTTGTAAATATGTAATTTGGAGTAATATCAAGATATAGTTTGGGTGTTGTTTGGGGACCAATCTCTTTGGTTAGGGATTTTAGTGGTGGCACACAAGGCATATAACAATTATGACATCATGAAAAACTTATTTCTCTTCTTTGTTTTGATACTAGATAACTTCTTACTTAAGGAAATGCTAATGATTTCACCTAAATGAGGTACTACCATTTCCTCAATAATGAAATATACAACAAGCACCCATATTAGATCTACATGTGTGGTATGTGAAAATCCATATAATTTGTTCAACATGGTAATATCCATTATGAATCTTGGTCTAAATTATCTCACAAGTATTTTTTTCTTAAGATCTATAATGACCTTGTGACCATTTCTTAACCATTTCACTAGGATATCCTCCATGGTATATTTTTGGTCCCATACATTAATAGAAGAAAGGTTTATTTAGGGCCTAGGTAACTTATAATAGGACTCAAAATAAATAAGAGATATGTATGCTATTTTCATCAAACTAGGTTTATAGATAAGCATACCCTTTCAAATTTTAGCATCTTTGAAAATAGGACTAAAAACATCTATTGAGTGTAATACCTCTAGTTTGGTGGCAGGTTAATGGAGTCATGTGAGTTTAATTACCATGATTTCATCATACAATATCTTTAATAAAATTAACTTCTCCTCTTCCTTGGTGAAAATTACTTAGTTTTCTATAGTCTAGAATAAGATCGAGTATTTATTATCTCTTTTATTTAGTGAAGAAGCCACAAACTATGTATCTTTGATTACTCTACCCTCTTCATCTAATGACAAATATAATTCAACCATTTTATTTGAAATATGTCAATAAGTTGTTATTGATATGACTCTAAGTAAATTTCCCACTTAATTCAACACTTTCAACTATCTAGTTAGACTCTTTGAGTAACTTTTATTAGTAGGTCTCTCTTTTGGCTCAAAATAGTGAATACAGGAAAAATTCTAGGGATTTTTTGTACATCTTAAGGATTTTGGAAGGTTTAACTAATATTTAATGGTGGCATATGATTTTGAAGTATTTGATTGGTAATATAGATCATATTTTGATCTCATATTTATACCTTCGCATGCTTGGGTCCACAAAATCTTTCAATCTGGCATGTTTGCCTATGTGGAATCTCCTTGCCATACTATTTATTTAATTTTAAAACATGAATGTTGTCACTTTGGACACGTGTCCTCATCTCTTTCCTCCTATAAATTTTATCAAATTTGTTTTATCAATCTCCTTAGGAGTCTCTTGGCCTTGACTTTCAACATTGGCCATTAATATTTGATTCAGGCTTCTGATATTGTGATACTTGGTGATCTCATGTGTCTTCTATGCACCCTACTAATAGTATTAATCTATTTAACACTCTTATTTCATGTATTGGCCTTACATGTGATGTGAGATTATTGACTTATTGACTTGATTCACACCATTTATCTCTATTTGCATAGTTGAATGCATGTCATCAATATTTGATCTACATGATCAAATATGCATAATTGATCCATTAAGCATTTGATAAAACATGAGGCATTGATCTATTAAACATTCAATAAAATATGAGCTATTAATTTTTCAAACATTCACCATGATTGTGACACTTTTCACCATCATATTCGATCTTTAGATACTTTGACATATTGATTTTAGTCTTCAACGTAGATCATCAATCAAAATTTGTACATAATATTATCCATTATCAATCTTTATTCAAGGAATTTTGACTTATTGACTTTGGGTCATCATCCACATTCTATTGATCTTTGATCCGATCAAGTGAGGTTTTAACACTTGGTAGCCTTGCTTTCAATTCGTACCTACAAATAGTAAAATTAAAGAATAAGTTCTCGTGACATATAATAATTTAGCATAAATCTTAGTTAAAGGTTTTAATGAATTAATAAAATCAATCAAAACTTAGGCTAAAATTAAACTAAGACTAATATGTAATAAAGTTATCTATCAAAAATATGAATCCATTTTAAGAAAAACTTAGGCTAAAGTAATTTAGACTAAGGTTTTGAACATCATTTAAACCTGGATTCAATTAATTAATTAAAGACCAAATGTTAACATAACAATTTAAATGGAACAATAATAGTTAACCAAGGGTTAAATTGACATTTAAGTATAAACCCATGAACATTTTTTCATTATAATGAAGATCCATTGATCTTGTAAGATGAAAACACATGAGCCAAATGTTAACAACATTAGATAAGATCAAATAAAGCATATATGCTAGCATGTGAATGTAAGCTAAATCAAAACATGAGACTCAATAATGAACTCTGATCAAGTTAAATAACTACTTCATAACATAATTTGTAAAATTTAAACAAGGGTCCTCATTTTTTATAAATGGGGGATGTTGGTCTAAAAAAATGGTGACTTCTAGGGGAAACATTGTAGAATGTTAGAATTTAAGTAATTTTAGTTCAAAATAATAACCAGACTAATAATTATACATGATCAAGTGCCATTATTAAGATCAATTTATAATTGAAACAACTCTTATAAATACAAAATTAAGGTTAAATATAAAAACTCAGTCTTATTGTGTGTGTGATTTGATTCATTTATTGATTTCCATTGGGATTCAGAGAAAAAATTCTAGATTTCATGACCTTAATCATTAACATAGACTTGTATCATATTTAGATATTCAGTATGAGTCATGTTTTATAAAAGGGGAAGGCTTGGGCATTACTTTGCTTCTAGCCAGGCATCCATAGCCTCGATAGAGATACCTTTTATTACACTGTAGGCTTTGCTCTGCTACTAGTCAGGCATCCCTAACCCTGATGGACGTTACTAGAATCACCTTTGCTCAAAAATCTTTTAGATTTTCAATAAGGATTTTATTTTTTATTTTTTTATATTTTGCTTTCCAACAAAGGTTGGAAACTAGAATTAGACAAGTGTTTAATATATTTTTCAAATGTTTAATTTTCAAGACAATCATCCTTGGCCATAGACTTCATCCCAGGTAATAATTTTCTTTAAGTGCTAACATGATTTTGATCTAATAATTAAAACTCTCACTCAAACACATGCAATCCTTATTAAAATCAAACATAGATCAAAATAAGGTTTTAGGATTTTTAAGGAACAATTAGTTTAGATATTAATCCTCATCAATTTCTCAAAAAAATAAAATTAAGCCCATAATCTCCAAAATCAGTGATCAACAAATGTTTAAGAGTTATATCCACATTCTTGGTTTATGAAATTATTTTGAGCACTTAGATGGATTTAGAGCTTGAAGACCTATCTTAAAAGAGACTTATTGGAAGCTAGAGAAAAAATCAAAGAAATAAAACACACAACAAACAAACAAATATTCACAAACATAATTTACAAACAAGGGATATGAAAGAAACTAATCTAAACCTACCTACACTAACTCTAACTAATCTTACATATTACTCCATAAAGACCTAATGTGGAACAATAGAGAAATAATGCTTGAGATACTACCCATTGGTCAGAAAATTAAACTCTACTCCCTAAAATTGTTTGAGTTTAAAGGTGTTTTATCCTAATGTCTGAGTAATTTGGTAAGAGCCGATCTACAAAGGAGTGAATTTCCCATGTTTCCATTTTGGCTCAGATGCTTTGTCCCATAGGAGAACTAGGTCTCCTTGTCTAAACAACTTGATATTTTATCATTTGTCAAACCATATTTTGATAGTGGTTTAGTGTCTAATAAAATTATCAAATGATTCTTCTTTATCATTCTCCATTTGGATGATATCAAGCAACCTAGAATCAACATATTTTTTTTATCTTCTTCCATATACTCCTGTATTAACTTGTAAGTTGGCAATTTGAGAGTAATTGGAAAGATTGGTTCTTGTCCATATACCAATATAAATGGTGATGATTATATATCTTGTTTCACTCTGGTTCTATCTTCTCATAAAACATACTTTAGTAATAGATGCCATGTTCTTGGTTGCTGAGCTACAAACTTCTTAATAACTTTCATCATATTCTTGTTTGTAGACTCTAAAAATCCATTACCTTGAGGGTAATGATTAGATGAAATATTAAGAGCTATTTTATTATCATAGTCCCACTCAAAAATATCTATATATGTAAATGTTGATCTATTATCGCAGACCAATGATAAAGGTGTCCCAAACCTGGTGTAAATGTTCTATTCTAAGAACTTGATAACATCTTCAGTCCTATACTATTTTGTTGTGACTGCCTTTGTCCATCTTGTATAATAATCTATAAAAGTAAGAATATACTTGTGCCCAATTTAATAATTAGGGTTGATAACCCATACAAAATCCAAACCCCATTAAGCAAATAAGATTTCAATTAAAACTGGCATCAAGGGCATAATTATTTTAGCTCCTTTGTATTGAAGATTTGACATTGATGACATTCCCTGACATGCTTATGAGCATCCTTGAAAATTTTTGGCTACTAATATACTACCCTTAGGATTTTTTAAGCTATTATTTTCCTATAGGGGTGTCCACTCCCAAGTTTCTCATGAAATTTACTTGATATTTCAATTAATTCTTCCTTTGAAACACATCTCAAATACACTCTTTCATAGTTCTTCTTATAAATTATCCCATCCTTGATCAAGAAATGAGATGATTTAAGCCTCAAAGATCTTATTTGTTCTCTGTTCAATACTTTAGGATAAGAACCATTGATTAATAAATGAATGATTGCATCATACTAGTCATTTGGTTGAAACTATTGTTAGTCAACCTGCATGATACTCAATTGAGGATTAGTGTTAGCAATCAATTGAATTAATCCTTGACACTACACCAATTTAGTAGTTTTAATTTCAATATCATATTCATAGAGTATGGACATCCATTTCCCTCTTCTTTCTCCTAATCCACATTGACTCAACATGAGTTTCGTAGTAGGGCCTAGCAATATAACGTGCACTTTATTCCTAAGAATATAGTGTCTAAATTTTTTGATTGCCTTAACCAAAAAAATCTTGTTTATAAATTAGGGAATAATTTAAATCAAAATTTTTGAAGTTATTACTCATAAATTGAATTGGATGATCACATTTATCAATTTTCTAAGTTAATACAGATGTTATAATATGTTTAGAAGTAAAAGAATAGAGATAAAAATATTTTGTAAAGTCAGGACTTATCAACCTAGATGCTTGTCCTATTGATTCTTTGATATCCTTGAATTATTTCCTCATTTCTTCATTCCATTCAACCTTTGTATCCTTATTTATCATGTCATTGAGTGGTTTCACAATCTCTACAAAACTAGAAATGAATTTCCTTACAAAATTGATTTTCTCAAAGAAAGACTTTAGCTCTTTTCTACTATTTGGGGGTTCTATTATAGATATAGAATTAACTCTATCTAGATCTATATAAATCCCATCTCTAGTTATCACATGTCCTAGAAATTTACCTTTAGATACATAAAATATGTTATTCTTAGGGTTAAGGGAAATTTCATACGTTTGATAGCATTCAAATACTTACAAATGCATTAAGTGATCTTTAATGTTTTTGGAAAAATTATTTAGATCATCTATATATATAATGATACATTTACCTATGAGACCTTGAAACACATGGTCCATATCTCTCTTAAAGGTAGCTCCTACATTGATGAGTCTAAAAGGAATCCTCTTGTAAGAAAAGGTGACCCATTTTGTTATGAATGTAGTCTTCATTCTATCTTCCTTGTTAACAAGTACCTGATTGTAACCTAAAAAACCATCTAAGAAAGACATCATGGAAGAACCACTAACAATTTGAATCACTTGGTCAAGGGATGGCAAGATACAATTATCCTTTTCAGAATATTTGTTTAAGTTCCTAAAATCTATTCATAATCTAATCTCTCTATTTTTATTTCTAACTAGTACTAAATTAGCTACCCAGGTATAATGTCTAATTTGAAAAACTATTTTTTCATCTAATAATTTCTTGACCTCTTTATAAATCAATGGTTCTAAAATAAGATTAACTTATCTTTACTTCTCCCTGAATGGTTTATAGGATTTTTTTTAAGGAATGGTATGGGTGATAACTTGAGGATCAAGTATCTTCAAGTCTTCATAAGACCATAAAATAACATCCTTGTACCTAGTCAGTAGGTCTCTAGCATTTCTAGACTCTATTTTTGTGCATGTTGTACCAAGGTTTACTAGCTAAGCTTGACCTTGAGTTCCTATGTCAACTACATTATAGTCCTTCCCATTTACTTTGGGAACTTTAGTAGTTTCAACTAGATTATCTTGGTCAAATAATATTTCTAAGGCAATGATTCCTTTAGGAATCTTATTATCATTCTGTTGTATTATCTTGTCATCAATTCTATCATATTCAAGAGAGTTTTCATTGAGCTTATCAATAATATGAGACTCAAATTCTATTGAGTTGTTCATGAATTAAATTATCTATTGGTCATCACTCAACACTTGTATATGATTAACATTAATAGGTACAGAGGGACATGGGACCAATTCAATGTTAAGCCTTTGGGAATATTGATTTGGCATTAGGTTAGATGTAACTAAAGCTAGTTCATCATCAGACTAGTTTCCTTCTCTAGGTATTGAAATAATATTAAAAGTATCAAAATAATCAATAAATTCCCATACTCTAAACTTTTATTTCTTCAAATAAGAAAATTTATAATGATGCTTGCTTTTAAATTGATTGACTACTAGTTCAAAATCACCATATACTAGTAGTTCTTTAACCTTGAGTTTAATAACAAATTATAATCCTAAGATCAATGCTTCATACTATACCAAATTATTTTTGCAAGGAAACCAAAGTTTTAATAATCATTATATTATTTCCCAATGGGATTGATTAAAACTATTCCTACTCCAGACCTAGATTTACATCTATCACCATCAACATATAATTTACAAAGTCTAGGCATATCATGAGAGTCTTTAGAATAACATACCTGAGGAGTGTCAAGGGTGTAAACCCATAAATTATAATTAAACACATTGACCCTTTCATTGACAGCATTATATTTAGCGATCACATGCTTGTTCTTTGGTTCTATTTCAATCCAAATTTGATTAAGAACTCCCCTCCATAGTAGCCACATGTGAGAGCAATCAATTGACAAATATCCATTCAAAGCTTTGGTATAATATATACTAAGAAACATCCCATAAGCATCTAAAATTTCCACAACTTGACTATCAATAAATTTATGCACTCTTCTTTTTGAAGTAAGATGTATATGCACATTTAATAATTCACCAATCACTTTAACTCTAGATTTATCTAGTTGAGTCACTGCTCTATAAAACTTAATAGGAGTTAAACAAAGATTTTCATAAGTACCTACTAGCATAATATTTTCATAGGCACTTTAATATAATAGATAGTTATTCAAGTTTTTACCAAAAACTCTAATTATTAATAAAAAGGTGAAACCTGCATTTTATTCTTACACATTAATACATTTGTATTTGTAGGCATCTATGATTTAATAGGTTTTTTAGTTAAAGATTCTAAAATGTATCTATGTTTAGTTATCTGAGTCAATTTATGTAATGTGATATCATATTTAATTTTATTCATATCCTCTACTATGTTATACCCACTTCTAGTAGAAGAACTAGATAAATCAACATTATTTCTAGTGTTACTTCACATTAGAGGTTCTGGATTGTTATTTGCTTTGGGATTAGGAGGAGTATTACTATTGTTTGGTGGAGTAGAAATTTTCATTGGTTGATTTCTTTCTTTTTTATTTGATGGATAAGTCTTCTTAAAATACTATTGAAAAGTATAAATCTCCTCTAGAGTATCTTTAGGTTCATTCTCATATTAAAATGGAAAATCAAAGGTTTCCACCATAAGAGTTATTTTCAAATATTTAGATGTCTCTAAAGATTAAAATGTACCTAAAACATTATCTTTATTAGGTAAAACTTCAAATGTATCCAATTCATCTTGAAATACTTCAAAAACATTAAAAAATTATATACAATCTAATTCACCATGATTTTTAATGTTATGAACCCTACAATAATTAGTTAAAACTACATCACAAATGTTTATTTTAGGTATGTTCTTAGTTAAAGATGACTCATTATTATTATTTTTGTTTATATTATGAATCCTATTCTTAGGGGTATTAAACTTTTGATAAGAATATATTCTATTAGAATTTTTCCTAGTGTTATCTACCTATTTTTGTAATTGCAGAAATTCAGTGCTCAATTTTTGAACCATTCTCAATATGGAGTCATTTTCATTATTAGGTACCTCTAACTTATGGACTTAATTACTATTACTAAATATTGACACCATATCTCATTTATATTGTGGATGAGATTCACTTTTAGACTTACCAATCCTAGTTTCTAACCAGGATGAGCATGACACAAATGTAATTGGTTTAAAATTGAAGTTTGATTCAAAGAAATCATGTTTTGATTAGAATTTGGGATGATATTAAATATAGATAAATTAGGATTTATATTATGAATAACATATGATTATTGATCTTGGGGTTGCATTTGATCACAAGTTTGCATAGATTCAACATAGACTAAAGCTAATGTATTTCAGACCCCAACAACTCTTTTTAGAAATACAAAAGTCATTGGATCTAAGGCATATTTATAAATATATAAAGCTAAAGCTTCATCAAGATTATAAGGAACTATAGTTCTAGTAAACATATTTTAAAATTTAGCATTGAAATCTCTAATGGTTTCATTTGAATCTTGCTTCACCATAGTGGATTGTTGATATAGAACACATGGACTGATGATCTTTTCAAACTGATAAATGAAATATTATTTAAATCATTATAGTTGATGATGTAATTCTCAAGAAGATGAAAAAACAAATAATATGCTACATATCTAAAGGTAAAAGGAAATAATATGCAATCAACATCTTTATGAATAAAATTTAATAATCTCAAGGCAACCTTAAAAGATTTTATGTGTTATTCAACAATAATAATGCTTGTAAGACTAAATGAAGGTAAACATTTCTCTAGATTTCTTGGTAAGTCATGTACCTGACCTGACACATTGATATAAGATTCAACTAACCAAACCATACCTTGATGATGATTCAATACAACAACACAAATATGTGAAGTAGGTTGAGATTTAGAAACTCTACGTTTAATTTTATTTGCTCTTGTTTTCCTATGAATTTCCAAAGAAAGAGGAGGCATCCTTGTCTCAAACCTTAACCTAGTTTTTATTCATGGCATTTCCAGCTTATAAAATCTAATTACTGTTCAAAATATGATGTAGAAACTTTATCTTTGTAAAGAATAGTTAAATTATTACAAATAAGTAGATTTATATGTTTAGATTTTTAAGTTCAAGCAAACTTTGCCCAAATTCATAAAAATCTTTCAAAGAATGACTATGTTTAACTATATTAGCTTAAAGATACATCCAAACTTGTGAATACTAGCTATCTTTGAACACAATTAAAATCACTAATCTTAAACACATCAGATTCACAAAGTTTAAGTAACCTTTGCAATAATTTCACATAAATATTCATAGAATAACTATCTTTAGCTAAATAAGCCTAAAGACCAGTCTAAAACCTGAATATTAGTGATGCTTATAAATTTAAGTTAAGAAAAACACAAATCTACAAAGGATTAACTGATCTTTGAATAAAATTCACTAAAATCAGCTCAAAATACTTAAGAGTCACAAATCTTTAGCTTAGACCCTCTTTCTATCACAAATTTCAAAGCCTATTGATGTGTGTAAATGTATCAAAGGGTTCTCATAGTGTTGAAAACACTTCTCATTTCAAGATTCAAATAATATTTTGCACGAGTTGTTGTTTGTGATCTTCCTAAGATCTGTGGTGGAATAGCAGTCAAGCTATTTGGCTATTTCACAAAATGATTATACAAGTGGTTATTGGGAGCAACCATGGTTCTAAAGTTTTGTGAATAATCTAAAGTTATTTTAACTAATTCTAATGAATGATGATCAAAATATAAATTCTAAAATATAATCTAGCATGGATATTAACAATGAAAAAGTAAATTACAATGATTTGATCAAAAAATTAAGAAATAGGTAGGGTAAGGTAGAAAGAGAGATGTTTATATACTTTGGTTTAGATATTTTGAAAAAGATCTAATTTCATCAAAGATATGCATCTTCAAATCAACATATGACATGAAATTACCAAACAGTACAGATCTTATCATATACCAAGACAATGTCTAAGGATATTTAAAAATATGCAAATTAGAGATCAAATTCACTTAAATAAGAAAATTGCATTTGCACATCTTCTAGAAAATCAATGATATTGAAATGAATCTAAAAACTTACATTCAACTTAGCATAGAGATCAAATTAATAACTCTATATTAATACATGCACATCTAAAATTCATAAAATCGATTCAAATCTAAACATCAAAATAAAGACTTGAAGAAGTAGCAATGATAACAAATAAACAAACAAAATGAGACAATCTTCACAAAATTCTCTTTCTTGTAGTACTTGCTCCAAAATTTAAAAAATTGTTTTTATTTAAAAAATTATTTTTATTTAAAAACTTCCTCCTTGTTCTAATGATAATACCCCTTTTTATATATTGGAAGAGCAATCTATGAGGTATGTCAGTCAGTCATTATCAAATGGGAATCATACAAGTGTCAAGGATAAATGTCCTCTTACAAGTATTCTAATACCAATGAGACTTTTTCAAATGTGACTAACCTATAATCCATGTGTAGTCATTTAAAATTTGAAAATTGGTAACTTGAGTGTGGTTGGTGACACCTAACCCATAGGTCCCTCTTGCTTGCTCTCATGACCCTCCTAGGCACCTTTTAATTGATTTCCAATCATCTGTATCCTTCCAGATAGTGATTCCACTTCCTCCAGGCAACTTTTCCCATGAAAAATCTATCTCCCTAGGTTTCATACCCTCAAGACAATAGTGCCCAACTTGAACTATAGTTTCAGACCCTAGGGTGTCCATTTTTTATGGTCCTATCTAAGTACATTTTTAGCTCTAACAGTCTTTTCCTTTTGGTTCTTATCCTTCTTCTTGTTGGCCTAATGTGAATTCATTCAACCCATGACCAATAGATATTTATAAAATCCCATTCAAATTTCATTTAGAAGGGGTTGACAAATATCACAAAGCAAGCAATAATACAAGCAATAAAATTGAGTTAAACTTCCCTATTCTTTGTATACAACCATCCAATATAACTACAAGCACATCTAAGTCTTTACACTAGTCCCTAACCACCTCAAGCACACTTATTTTTAACATTTTACATCTTCATAGACACTATTTTACAAATCACATCAATTGGCAAAACTACATATGTCTTGATCCCTCTTCAGAGTATTGGTATGTGGGCAATGTGCCCACACAAGGGGTATAGATACACATTCGGTGCATATTACACACATTAACACCCCCCTCGATATTTATCCAATTTTGTTAAATCATTATGGAGTCTAGGGTTGGAAGAATAAATCAAATCTATAGGGAGATCTATAGACATCCAAAGTTTCATAGGTAGGCTCATATAGAGATAACAAACAAAACCCAGAAAGATCAAGCCTCCAAGACAAAAATAATAGAAAAGGACTATAGCACCAGAATCTAGGGTGTTATATTTAGATGCTCCTATCCTTTCATAAAATGAAATCCAGATCTTGATTTATGACACTGTCATAGTCCTTCACAACCAGTTTCAAACCCTATCTCAATCATCTTAGTCTATTTCTATCTAAGTCTTATTTTCTCCACATTTATTACTATTTTTAGAAAGGTTCAAATTACAATTAAATTATAAAAATTGGTATCTTAATTATTATAATATTATTTACTTATTTAATTAACTTAGACCCTTAACTAAATTAGGAATACTACTCTAATATTTCCAAAACTGTTAAATCACCATGTGTGTTACACATTGCACATGATTTTACATAATAGTATATTCTTTTCAAACAATTTACATGGTTTTTATACAAAATAACATTCTAAGTCAACCCTATTGACTTTGAGATGCCCTTATAGGTGTAACCTTATACTTTTGTTCAAAAATATTTATGTATTTGTCATATTAATCATCAATCAACCTGAGATTGATGATTGTCTCTATGAATAGATCTTCTATTTATCCTACTAGATCTCTGAAGATTTCATCTTTTCTACCCATGGATTCCTTGATATTCCTAAAATTACCAATATTTTCATTTGTAGATAATAACATGTCCAAGATATGTTTGTTATCAACTGCTATGGTTCCCTTGCTTATATTCTTGACTAGTTGGATGAACTTAGTATCTCTCTATAGGAATTTTCCATTAGTTATTAGCCATGTTTGACTAGGGATGGTTGGATCCTTGATCAAATCTCCTAGTATCTAAACCATTTTACTCTCTAGTCGTTTGAAGTCATTTGAGAGTCTTTCAATGCCTTTTGACAACATATTTATGTCCTTAATTTTCTCCATCAATATTATCATATCCATATTTAAATGTGATAGGTTGACTATTTTGAGTTAGGTATCTAGTTTTCCATTAGTATCTTGATCATTGCCTTCATTTTATTGTCTAATACTTTCCATTGATTGTCTTGGTTTAGAGCCATGGCATGATGTTTACTCACCATGTCCAATTTGGACCTTATTACCTTCAAAGAATTGAATGTCTCAAATATAGTTGCTATAAAGTTATTAACAATGTCAACTAGTACTAACAAAATAGATTATTCTTCTAGAATTTTCTTCTCTTGTTTTAATCCTTTAATTGAAGTTTGTAGCCTTTCTAATCAAGATTGGGATAGCTGCAGACCATCTTCTTCAAACATGGGATCTTCCCCTGGTCTCTATTCTCTCTTCTAATTTATGTGAACTAAAGGCTCAACCTTTTGATGTATAACCTCCTAACCTTCTTCCATGACAACTATCTAAGTCACTCTTTGCAAGCCTATAGTAATTGGATCATTTCTAACTCCTAATGAAGAATAAACCATGTGTTTAATTGGAACCTCTTTTTGTAACTTTTCTACTAATTAAGCTTGAGTATCAAGTCTCTTTTATTATTCATCTTGTAATGCTATGATCTAAGGCTTCAAATCATATTATAGAGGGATGTCTGTAGTATTTACTATAGCCCATTGATGATAGGCAGTATGTATCTTCTCCATATTTGGTTCATATATGAACCATTCAAGTATAGAAGGTCCATAGATTGGATTACCTTCACTAAATAGGTTGATGTCCTTCAAAGGTAGTGTGATGGTCATTTTTTCTTTCTTTACCCTTGAGATAATTGTAGTCTCAGCCTTCCTCTTACGAGGATTAATGACCACTAAATCCAATGACTTTTATTTTCCCTTTTTATACATGTATTCCTCAACATTTTCCTCCTCTAAATCTATGTTTGATTCATATGTCATGGATATCATTCTCAATGCATCTTCAATAGATTCCTATGGATCCAAGTCTATCATATGAATTTCCTCCTACTAAGGCAAACCTTGTTCTTCTATTCTAGAGGATTCAGGGGATAAGGAGCTTGAAGTAACTTCAATTGGTATCCTTTCTTGAGGCCTATGATATATTTGTATGTTAGTTGAGGGAATCATAGAAGATCCAACATCCACTAGATGATATTATCTAGGACCAAGTTGCCATTTGTTTTCCATATTTCAATCTCTTTGTAATCTAGATTCAGGCTTTATATTATGTTCTTTTAGTCTTCTAATAACTTCATGATAAGTGGTTGCCTTATTGTACATAAAATCAAATGCACTAGGTTCATGTTTATAAGGTACAACCATAATGACTTTGCTCTTCAAGTGATCTTTTACTCTACCATAGGGATCCTGCTATCTACAATCATCTATTTACCAATTGAAAGAAAGCTTATGTTTTGAAGCATCTTCAATTTGGTCCCATTGCCTAAAAATTATTCTAAAATTATCATGGGAAAACCATGGAGAAATATTTTTTTCTTGGTTTTGCATATCCCATCTATTTTATTGGCCCCAAAATTTTGACTAAGTGTTATCCTATTTTGGTGTGGAACTAACACAGTGCAGAAGGACCATGGTGTAGGAAGACCATGACACATGACTGTCAGGAATAGAATCACCATAGTAGAAAAATTATTAGGTGCAAGAGAACAATGACATGAGAGGATAATGTCATAGAAGGGACTAGTGTGAGAGGACCCAGTCAAAATATGACAATTCATTGAGAACCTGAGATCATTGGAATTGGAATGAAAGTGAAAGACTAAGGGAGTGGTTTGGAAGTAGGAATGGTTAGGAGAGTGTTTCATATGGGACACTTTGACCTTATTGATCAAAGGTTTTACACCAGCCCACAAAGAACAAAACACATGGCCACTAGTATATAACATAGAGCAATGACCTAGGTGTGTAAGGACCTGAGTCTTTAGGAAGAAATTATTGTAAGTACCATGACTCTCAGTCTATTTAGAGTTCATACACCAATCACACATAAAATTAATGATTATAACACTTGGTCAGGGCAAAAAAAGTATAAATACCCCTATTTTAATCTTTTATGATGATGATCTTTTGGATAATAGATGATGAAGCTTTACATTTTGGTTTATTAAGCATCTAATATGAGATACCAAATTTTTTTGATTTGTGTCTTGAATGATGGAATACACTAAGTGATAGACTTGGATATGAGTTATTTCTTAGTGTCTTGTTATTGCTATCTTTTTATTTTCTAAGTCACTAATGCTAGATAATGATGGTGATCTATGCAGTAATAATAATAATAATTACATTTAGAACTAGAAGGATCATAGTAGTATATTTGTGATATTAAATAATCCTTATTTAGAACTACATAAAGAGAATGATATGGACAAACATATATTACTATGTTACTAAATGTTCAAGAACTGGTCTTTTATTGCATGCTCCAGGTGAGCACAAGAGACCTAAATCTTATATGATAAGGTTAACATGTTAGCTTATTGGGTTAAATTTCAGAATCAGAGCTAGAATTAACTAAAATAACCCAATATTTTCATTCTATTGTCAGGACTCAAAGCACTTGAAGCATAGTCATGGGAAAATGTTTGAACTTATTACACTAAAAAATATAAAAGAATGGGTTATCAATATTGAATATCAGTTTGCAGTTCTATATATTGAATCAAGAATCTCTACATGATAGTGGGTGGAGAAAAATATCTATAACCCCTTGTATGAAACCTTATTTTAATATTTCTTATTTATTTTAAATGCTTAGCTACTAGCATATGCTGAAGGATGATCAAGGAATCTTGAAAGGAGGCCATCTTGGACACTAGAATGGAAAAGGTCTCTAGCATGACTTGGAGTCCCATGGATGTAAGCAGTTAAATTTTGGTGGCTAGGAGTTCAAAATAAATACATTTTGGAGTATGTTGTGACCGCGTATTCATGTCTTGAAGAATCTAAATTTTAATTCATTTAAGAGCTACAAGGTTGCTATATAACATTTTTTGCTTTCAAAATTAAGAAATTAATTATTGACCTTAGACTAGAAACCATACCAATGGATGGTTAAATCCTCTTGTGCATGAGCCACACATTTGGAAGGGGAGAGTAGACATTAATTGTAGATTATGGGTTCAAAATGGTAGCCATCTAGTATGTACTATGAAAATAGAAGTATGATGAAGCATGAAAAAGGATCAGGGGAGTTAGTAACATAGGAAGAGACCAGGAGAACTCAATGAGTGTGTTAGGAGCCATAAAGAATTAAAAACACATGAGGACCCCATCACTTTTGAACTACATTCTATGTTGATTCTATGTTATGAAAGAAAAATAAGTTGAATGTTAGGAATTGAGGAACCAAGTCTGAACCAACCTGACTCTCCCAATATTGTGCACACTCATGCCTTGAGTTAGATGGAATACAATTTCAAAATTGAGATACAAATATTTTGGATTTATAAGCTAAACTGGTAAGGAATATTGAAACTAATCCAAGTAAGGCTCATGTAGATTTAACACTATCATTCCTTCTTCAATGGAAGTCTATGGCATAACTTGGGATACTTGGTAGACCTAGTATTTAATGATAGATTATAGGCCCAAATCCGGTTAACCAACAAGCTACCATGCTTCATACCTTGAGCACTACTAATGGAGGCACTAGAAGAGGATTAAGGGGTGGAATAGGAGGAAATGGACTTTCCCTTAAGGAATTAGGGCTAGAGGTTCCTAGTAACCACGTACCCAAACACCTCAACTAACCATGGTCTACTATAAGATGACATTACACTTACCTAAATAATGATGGGTGGAGAATGCAACTGAGCATGTCCACAAATGCAAACTAATTTGGAGGGTATGAGGCATCACATCTTCTAAATATAAAGCCACATAGTTTTCAACTATTCTCTTGGAATGCATGTATAAGTGGTTCTAGAAGTTTGTACCTCAACAGGTGGTGGTTGATTTTGATCAGCTCAAAATAACCTTCCTTTAGGAGTTTGACATTACTAAATTTGAGTAGCAGAGTATAGCAGTGCTTAACAAAATAAATCAAGGACATATAAAGAGCATACATGAGTATGATGTAAGGTTTAAAATCTTTATGTCTAAACTATCCTTTAAATTTAATGTTTTCCAAAACACATAATGGTTTGTGGGAGGAATTTTACTACCCTTCTAGTGAACCCTTTCACAATGGACCTTCACTAACCCACACAAAGCCTTAGAAGCTTCTCTCCATGATAAAGTGGTTGGAAGCATTGATACCATGATTAGTTTCTTTATGGAGGAATATATAAACTCAAAAGCATAACAGTTAGAAAATTTAAAAACCAACAACACCCATGAAACATGTAGTGTTGTTTCATACATAAATTGCAAATTTGAAGGACATACATGGAGCAACTACCTGCACAAGAACATCTGCACGGTACTTAAAAAAATATGTGAAATCTACCCTGAGGAACATGATGTCCATTATTATCCTCTTTTAAAATGGTTTATTCACACTAAGGTGTCTGAATATTGTAAAATTTGTGATGCCTACACTCATTACACTAATGACTTCCATTTGATCAGTGATATCCATGAAGCTAGAACATGTGGCATGTGTAAACCTTGATTGCCAACAATAAAGATAATGGGGGCTATCAAGGATGAGGGAAAGGATGAGAATGAGGAGATGGTTAGTTCCCACCCATAACCTATTACAAATGTGGATCTCTAGACCACTATCAAAGGGATTACCTAGAATACCCAATGTGCACTTTTTGTAAAAAAGACCACTAACTGGAAGAGTGTCCTAATCTATATGTGGCTATCACAAAGGAGAAAAATGAAAAGGGTGCCTATATAATTTTAATTGATAAAACATAATAACAAATGCACCCAACCATTCTTATAGTTTAATAAGTAAACATTACCACTCATAGTGGGGGATAGACCTAGTCGATATCTAATTCGATTGAGAAGGTATAATGAGAAGAACCATGAGATAAAAAATACCCTGATGTTCAATAGAAAAAGGATATCCTCCAAGATATGATGGAAATTTTATGAAAAATTTAGGGTGAGATTTAGTTCCTAAAATATAAAGATGTAATTTAGCATGTTTTTATGCAAAGGGAAGCTGAACTTCAACCTGTGGCACATGATGACTTCCAAGAACTAGATAAGTATATGCTAGATGTAGATATTGTCCCATAGCTTAGCACTTGGATTAAGAGTAAAGATTGACTACTAAATTAAGTTCACCCTCACATAATTTTATAATGTTAATATCACTAATTAAGTCATTCTTGGTGTCAAGACACTCCTAGTTCATCTACTTCCATGAAAGATAGAGAAATATTGGTTAATGCTACTATTAATGGATGGGTAATTAGGGACATTTTAGTGGATACTAGTGTAGAAGTTAGTATCCTCACCAAGGATTCT
This sequence comes from Torreya grandis, assembly GCA_037957365.1. Taxonomy (NCBI): domain Eukaryota; kingdom Viridiplantae; phylum Streptophyta; class Pinopsida; order Cupressales; family Taxaceae; genus Torreya; species Torreya grandis. The sequence continues at coordinate 517,199 of JARHVA010005650.1, forward strand.
TGGCACAAAATGTCTAGTCCAGTGATATAGCATTCACCCCATGTCTTATTTATGGTAAATAAGACTCATTCTTACCCTATTTGGGTCCTAAAATGCCACAGTCGACATACTTTGAGTGCCATTCAAAGTAGATTTTGAGGTTATGGAGTTAACTAAAGTTGATGATTACATAGCTCTACTAGGAAGACCTTAGTGTTATGAGAAAAATATAGACTTGAGCTTTAAAAAATGTTATATTAGATTTAAGAACACTGATCAACATGAGTTTATACCATTGGATCAAGCACAAGGACCTCCTTACATAGAACCCATCAATGTTGATGAGGACATAAACCATATATATAATGTCACTACCTAGAATGATGAACAATGTGATCTAACCCTAGATGGTGTTCTATGGTGGATAGATACCCAGTCTATTTTGACACTATAAACAATGTTTATAATTAATGGGCGCATGGTGACTATGATCTCACTGGAAGAGTATGTAACATTGTCAATAGTTTTGAGAACCTCCTACACCCACTCCATAAACATCACAAGTATATTCACTTCATGAGTTTAACAATGAGAGGGCCACTGATAGTTACACCATTGGAAATATTTAATGAATACTCATGGTTCTAAGGACAAATGGAGGTATGTGTCTTTGTCTAGTGTCTCAAAGAGTACTATGACACTAAAAATGATAGGATGAGGTCATTAGATTACTTTTTTGATGGCACTTCCACAAGATGGTGGTGTAACCATAAAGAGTGCCTTTTGTACTAGTATCAAGTACATTATTCTCTACATCACAAATTTTATTACGATAATAAGGTTAGGGGAATAATTATTTATAGTGGCATGTAAGCACCTAAACCTCACATTGAAGATTATGAGATACTATGGAGAAATGAGGAAAAATACTTACTAGAGTACCTATGAATACATGTATTCTATGGGACCTTATGCATATGGGAATGGGCCTAGTATATTCATGAAGAGTGACACATAGGAACCAGGTTTTGATAGTTACTAAAGGAGAATATGACCTTGATACTCCTATTCATCACCAAGGATGGACTTGTGCCTCACTCTCTAGGCCATGCATGAATCGGTTATTATAGACCCAAGTCCCATGGAAGACCACTTGTGGAATATCCATCAAGAACCTAAGGAACCTTTATAATTGTTCACTAGGCCTTCAACACATCTAGTTCCTATGCCTACACTATTTTTTGATGAAGAATGATGTGAAGAGATTCATTAGGGAAAGCAAAAGCTTGTCTTTCAAGTAGATGAAGGTGAAGGATATACTTCACTCGACCCTCTAACCAGCCATTTATATGTTTCTATAAGCGCTAGTAAACAAATTATTTAGGAAACTAGGCCTGAAATGGACAACCCTTATCATGGGCCTATTTAGACTATTCAATGCAATATTATCATTGAACAAGAACCAAGGATGGCCATAATTGGAAATTACTAGATTGATATAGAAATTATAATATTTTTGAATTATTTAAAGTGTATCAATATGTTTTATTAAATAACTATAATGAAATAAAGGGAATCTACCCATTGTAAGGGAAGATGCACATTAATCTAGTCAATGGTGCTTGACTAGTGAAAAAACAACCATACAAGATGAATCCTAATCTTTGAGTGCATGTTAAAGAGGAGATTGATAATATGCTTTGGGACTAAGTAATCACTCCCATCACTAAATACTATTAGGCTAATCCCATGGTGATTAGTATAAAAAAGGATGGACACATCCATATTTATGTGGATTACCGAGTTCTCAACACATCATATGTGACAAATCCCTTTCTAATGCCATTCACAGAGGAAATCCTTGAATGTATTGCTGGTTGTCAAGTATACTCCTTTATATATGTATTCTCAGGTTACCATCAGGTCTAAATAATTGAGGAGGACTAGTCTAAGACAACATTCACCACTGAATGGGGATCATTTTGATATACTATTATGCCCTTTGGATTGAAAAATATTCCAACAATGTTCTTGCATATAACATTTGAAGCCTTTAAGGACTTCATTCACAAATTAATCCAAGTCTATTTAGATGATTATATGGTATATGGTTTGGTTAAGGACCATTTTTCTAATCTCAAGCTCATGTTTGAGAACTATAAGGTATTACAAATATCCTTAAACTTGAAGAAGTGCTTGTTTTTGACACCTTTTGGTGTGCCCCTAGGTCATATTATTTGTAAATAAGGACTCATGGTGGACCTATTGAAGGTATCTATGATTTTTTGGCTATCAAAACCCAAGACTCAACATGAGGTTTGTACCTTCTAGGGGCACATGGGTTATTACATAAATTTCATTCATGGTTATGCCAAAATTATTGTAACCCTCAAAGAACTTTTAAAGCACAATGAATAATTCATATGGATTAGTTCTTATAAGGAAGCCTTTGAAAAATTCAAAGAAATGTTGGTCATTACTCCTATTATTTATTTACCTAATTCAAAAAATCTATTTCATGTCCATGTGGATGCATTTGGAATGGTTGTTGGTTTAATCCTTACACAAAGGTGATGGCTACTTGGATCACCCCATTTAATTTTCTAGTAGAAAGATCACACTAGATAAATGAAACTATACCACCATATAAAATGAAGCTTTGTCAATGGTTTATGAACTAAAAAATTTATAATAGTACCTTTTAGCCACTCCATTTATTTTCTATTAAGAGCATGGGGCTTTAAATTATATAGTTAACAAACTAGTGCTACATGGGAGGACTTGTTACTAGATTATGATGTTCTAATAATTATAATTTTTTGTAATGGTGAAACTTGGGAAGGATAACAGTGGACCTAGCCACCTATCCTAGATTAAGAATGGAGAAATCCCATGCACCATAGAGGATGATCTTCCTAACGTATAACTCTTCTAAGTTTCATAGGTACTTGAAGAATTGGAATATATTGCAACACTTTTAAACACTGGCTCCATGCTTGAGTCTCTAACCTTACATGAGAAAAAGAAACTTGTGGTCCACATCACACCCTTTCATCTTATAGCAAGTGATATTTATAAAATGGACTATGATGAGGTGCTTCATCATTGTGTAATATAATATGAGCACCCTGAGGTACTTCATGAAGTTTATGAAGGTATTATAGGTGGAAATTATGTTGGAGAGGCTACAACATGCAGGTTTTGTTAGTTGGGCTTTGGTGTCCAACTCTATTCCAAGATGCTAAGGCATATGTTAGGCAATGTGACATCTTCAAGTGCATAGGTAAACCTAATAATAGAGATGTTATGCCTTTGCAACCCATCCCTTCTCAAGAACCTTTTGAAAATTGGGCTATCGATTTTGTGAGGAGAGTAAGATGATGAATAGGTTATCGATACATCATTATAACAACCAAATACCTTAGGTGTTAGGTTAAATTAGTACCAAAAAAGGATTGAATTACTACTACTACTACTACTACTACTACTACTACTACTACTACTACTACTACTACTACTACTACTACTACTACTACTACTATTTGATTCATTTGGGAGAACATAATAACTTAGTTTGGGTGCCCCCTCAATTTTAATAACAATCATGGTATACACTTTTTGAATGAAATGATTTGTATCTTGTTGGTTGAGTTCATGATCATGTACCACAAGACAACACCATACCACTCATAAGAAAATGGAATTGTTGAATCTTTCAATAAGATCTTAGGTACCAATTTAATGAAAATTTACAATGTTGGTCATACTAATTGGGATGATCAGGTATTTGCAGTATTATGGGCCTACCAAACTACCTACAAACACCTAAATAAAATCACACTATTCAATGTTGTGTATGGTAAGGAAGAAATGATGCCAAGAGATTAATTGGTGCCATTCCTCCATATCATGCACATAGGAAAACTAGATGATAAGGTATCCTTGAAAGTGTTCTTGGATATTTTAATGCAATTAGATAAGACCCAGTTTCTCACTCATTAGAGCTAGGATGTATATAAATGCAATCAAAAGGCATGACATGATCACCATATCAAGAATAAAGTCTTTTCTCTAGGAATGAAGGTCTTATTTTATGACTCTAAGTTCATGTGCCACCTTATAAAGCTCTGCATCCATTAGGATGGTCCATTTATAATACACAACATTTGACCTACCAAGGCATATTGGTTACCAAGAATGGATGGTCAGTTCCTCTAGGGCACTATAATGGAAGTCAGTTTCAACCATATTTCACATCAAAATAGCTAAAATTTTGTAATCAATAAGTCTTATGACATTAGATTAGGATTTATTACTTTCAATAAAAGCACTATCTTTGTTACGCATAAATCTTATTTATTGTTATTTTATTTTATGTTCTTATTGTTTTTGTAGAGGACGACTAACCATTTTAGTGTGGGGTAAGAAGTCACATGATAGGATAAAAATAAAAAGTGTGCAATATATCTGGGTATGTGAGATATGTGGGCACATAAGTATTAAAGGTGCACAAGTTACTAATGGCACATGATTAATTTAAGGCACTAAGGGGTAAGGTTCTCACTATATGTTAGAAATTTAAAATGTCACAACTATCTCCTAGCACACTGAAAGGGTGGGATACAACTGTCACCCACTTCTAATAAAGGTGTGAGAAGGGATGTGTGATTAATATGATGAGGTTATTTATGACAAAAATCATGCCAATGGCATTATGGGACAAAAACTATTAAGTCATTAATTGCATAAATCAAGGTTTAAAATACAGTGTCCATTAAAATATATGTATTTATGCTATGAAGTGACAAGGAAAAGGAAGGAATTAATGAGGGTAACCCCCCCCCCCCCCCCATGGAGCCTAAAAATAGGTAGGTTAAATTCATTTTACTCTTTACATTATGTTGATTTTCTAAACTAGAGCTAAGAATAAGAAACAAAATCAAGCCAAAAAGAAAGCTATCACACTAGAGTTACACTAATCAAATCTTGAGTAGATTAGAGTTTTATGTCAGGACCCCCTGATCTTAAAGAGCACAGTTGATTACCTTTGTATAAGCAACTAAACATAGAATTTAACTAAAAGTAACAAGTAACTAGAAATTAAAAAATAACACGTAATATGAGAGACAATACCCAATTGTATTAATACTCTTCCAGAAGGAAATACAACAAAGAAGATGCCATAATCTTCTTCTCGCTCCTCTAGGGATCCCACACCTCTAGGGTGTACAATAGTAAATCTCTTCAAGAGTTCTCTCTCTTAATCACGATCACAACAAACAACTCAAACACAGAGTTATTGTTCACCTCCACTAGTTAGTATCAATACTGCCAGTACCATAGAGTATACACACATACTCAAGTCTGAGTACACAATGCACTCCAAGTAGATCTCCCATGAACTTGCAACAACCTATAAATCAAATTGATCTTACTTACCATGTAGATCTCACCTGATCTTGCTATACTGCAAATCAACCTGGCCTTCCACACTTACCGACCTAGATCATACACACCCTTAAGAACCCTTGTCCTTACCTCACCAAGTCTTTATGATTCTCCCCACTAGCACCCATATGGATCTTCTACCAGATCTTGCAACAACTTGCAAATCTACTTGATCATACACACTTGCCACTGTGGTACTATGAGGAGTTAACCTTGCTCTCTTCCTTCTAAAGGAGCTAACCTTGCTCTATCTATTTAGAACACTTTACAATACAGCCCATGATTCTATTATATAGATCCCATCTAAACAATAATTAGACTTCTAATTACAATAATTAGAAATGCAACTCCAAGACTAAAATTAGTCTTTACATGCAAACAACCTATTTGTTAAACATACTGTTCATGTAACTAACAATTTTGGAACCGCACAGGTGACCAGCATCAGTCCCTATCTATCTAGAGATGACCGACATCAGCTGATCCATGACCAATGTTGGTAGCTTCTTGTCCACCTCTGACCAACGTCGGTTGGCCTGACTGATGCTGGTTACTATGACACTCAGCACCTCCTCCATGTTTGCATCCTGGTGAAGCTTTTAGCTCCACAACCTAACAATCTCCCACTTGGAGATAAATAGCTTCACTTGTACCTATACCTGTACATCATCTAATTTTTTTCCTGGCTTGTATCCCTCTTCAAGCTCAATCTTGAATACCAACCACCACACATCCTGTGGTGCTCCGCATGTCATCCAAGTAACCTACCACATCCGAATCTACATACCCATGTAGAGAAGTCCCTGACCCTACATAGCATGTTAACCTGCTGCTAGTCCCTCTTAGATACCTGAGAACCCACTGAACTACTCTCTAGTGCTTCTTTCCCGAATTGGCTATAAAATTGCTGACAACACCTGCTACTAGGGCAACAACAAGTCTAGTACACATGTACTCAACCTCATCATGTGAATTGGGACCCTGTTCTGTGAACTATCCATCCATAGGTGTGATAACCAAGTTGGTATCCTACATATTGAACCTCACCACTACCTTATCCACACAATCATCTGGAGACAAAATCAACCTGTGACCTTCCATGTCTCTAGAAAAACTTATGCCAAAGAATTTTTCTACTCCCAAAGTCTTCATGACATACCACTGAACTAACTTTATCTTTAGCTTAGCAAAACCCTACATGTGTGACCCCACTACATACAGTAACATGATAGTGTTGCAATCATCATCCAACCTGGTAAAGAAAACACAATGGTTACAATGACATTGACTAAAGCCATGCTTTGTCATACACTTGTCAAACCTATACCACTATCCTGCAGCTTCCTTAAGACCATATGACCTGGCCTTCCATCTCACGTGTCCATCCTCTCTCTTCTTTAACCAAGGAATCCATTCATCTTTCAGTGCTTTCTTTTTTGGCTGGAAACTCTACCAAATCTCCTGTTTGGTTTTGCATCCAAGGAATCAAATTCCTCAATCATGCCATGCTCCCACTATTTCCTAGATCCTTCCTACTCTGTAGTGATAAACTAGTATAAAGAAGGGGAATAATGAATTTAAGGCTTACTTACCCTTTCAATCCTCCACATGGGCACTTGAGACTCCTTGACAGCTTGCTATCTACCCAAAATCCATTTCCTAGTTGACCCTAGTCTACACCTGACTGATGTCAAATCCACCTTATCATCGATGCCAGTTCCCTGACCGATGTCAGTGTCCTCCTGGTCATCGACGTTAGTTCCCTAACCAACATCAGTAGCCACTTGCCTGACACCACTAACTTTTTTGATCTGCACATGACCGACATCGGTGCCTCTCTGTTCAACGTCGATTCCACCTGATCGATGCCAGTAATTGTGTTTTCTTGTGAGTGATGACTTTTTACCCATGAGCTCTCTTTGGATCAAAACCTTGTCCAAACTACCCTGCTTAGAGTTATTCAGCCTTTTCCACTGATCTCTGTCCATCATCTCCTCCATGAACTCTAAGGCTTTCCAATTCTTAAGTTTGTCAAAGACATCTATCTTCTACTTAAGAACATGCATCTCCTTCTTGCTCATGCGACCAAGCCTACAAAGCCACGTCTTCACAATAGAAGGTGAATCAATAATACAAGTTGATAGATAAAGAATACCTACTTTCTTACCACCTGCTAATTCAAGTGCATCCACTGTGAGAGTTACTGTGCATCTCTCATCACCCAACTTTCCTGAAGAAATTAGCCTCATCTTCAAGATTGGGACCTCCATGACCTTCTTCAACACCCATGTGTTGGCCATCTATAATTTTAGCCACACTTCCCCTTTGCCAATACTTTGACAAGGCTCACCAACCCCTAAATAAATCTTTCCAAAGTTTCCATGGACCTTAACATGGAAAAATACTCTATTTGGGGCTACATGGAAAGAGGCAACATAATCTATAAACCAAGATTCTACTTTATCCAAGGAACATATAAGAGCAACCAGTGTAATAATACCTGCAACACATGCTTCTTTATTTCCTTCATGTTGATCTTCAACCAACCAACAATCTTTCTTTACCTGCTCTTTCTTTCCATAACTCTGTAATTGATCATTCTTGCTTTTGAATTCCTCCATACTTTCTTCTGCCATTGCTATACTCCCACTCAATCAAAAACCCCTGAGAGTGACCTGTAATCAACAAACACTTAACAAGCTCTGACCACCTGTTAGTTGATCTTAGCTCTGATACCAATTGTCAGGACCCCTTGATCTTGAAGAGCACAGTTGATTACCTTTGTATAAGCAACTAAACACGGAATTTAACCAAAAGTAACAAGTAACTATAAATTTAGAAATAACACTAAATATGAGAGACAATACCCAATTGTATTAATACTCTTCTAGAAGGAAATACAACAAAGAAGATGCCACAATCTTCTTCCCACTCTTCTAGGGCTCCCACACCTCTAGGGCGTACAACAGTAAATCTCTTCAAGAGTTCTCTCTCTCAATCACGATCACAACAAACAACTTAAACATAGAGTTGTTGTTCACCTCCACCAGTCAGTATCAATACTGCTAGTACCACAGAGTATACACACATACTCAAGTCCGAGTACACAACACACTCCAAGTAGATCTTCCATGAATTTGCAACAACTTGCAAATTAAATTGATCTTACTTACCATGTAGATCTCACCTGATCTTGCTATACCACATATTAACCTGGCCTTGCACACTTGCCGACCTAGATCATACACACCTTGAAGAACCCTTGTCCTTGTCTCACCAAGTCCTTATGATTCTCCCCACCAGCACCCCTATGGATCTTATACCAAATCTTGCAACAACCTGCAGATCTACCTGATCATACACACTTGGCACTATGGCACTATGAGGAGCTAACCTTGCTCTCTTCCCTCTGAAGGAGATAACCTTGCTCTCTCTATCTAGCACACTTTACAATACAGCCCATGAGTCTATTATATAGATCCCATGCAAACAATAATTAGACTTCTAATTACAATAATTAGAAACGTAGCTCCAAGACTAAAATTAGTCTTTACATGCAAACAACTGGTTCATTAAACAAACTGTTCGTGTAACTAATAGTTCTAGAACCGCATAGGTGACCAACGTTGGTCCCTGTCTATCTGGAGATGACCAAAATCGGCTTATCCATGATCGATGTTGGCAACTTCCTGTCCACCTCTGACCAATGTCGGTTGGCTTGACTGATGCTAGTTACTGTAACACTCAGCACCTCCTCCATGTTTGCATCCTGGTGAAGCTTTTAGCTCCACAACCTAAAATTTTGATACCCTTGACAAGACATGTATGTTGTTACCCAATTGAGGATACAGTTTCAAATTCTAGTTTGGTAAGAAATAACAATAATTTTTGAAGTTATAGGTTGTAGGTCCACCATTAATGAAGTACTTAAGCTCAAAAATATGACGTAATTTATCTACAACCATGTATTCATTTAAGAATGTGGGATGGCTGAAAATAAACTTTTGGGTTCCTTGAAGTGTAGTACGATCTGAGAAAAAGGCTAAGAGACTTGAAAAATTACCAACTATACCAAAAAAAGAAGAGGTGAGTAGAGGAGACTTGGTTCCCATTAGGGAAGAGACTCCTAAAGAACAAGAACAATGCCCAAGAGAACAAGTATAGAGTGTAAAAGGAGAAGTAAGAAAACACATGGAATTATAAAGGTAAAAAATGGTGAAGAAAGGAAAGTAGATGTAGATGTTGGTGGCATAGAAGGCCCAAGCATCTCCACCTCCTTCCCTATTAATATAAGAGATGCAATACCTAGATTTGGTATTATGCATAAGGAAATGGGTTTCCAAAGTCTCAAAATCCACCATTTTCAACTATAACCACCACAAAATAGGAAATGAGGTCAATCTCTAGAATGACTACCAGGTCAAGACCACCAACACAAGGAACCAAGTAGTTTATGATCTAAAAATCAAGAACCAACTAAACACCATAAGACTCTTCCAACCTTTTGAGTTGTCATATATTGGTAAAACTAAGGAGGTAGTATAGTTCTTCCTCTCACACATCCATAAGGATTATATCTACATTTTTAGGAACAATATAAAGATCACCCCCTATAAAATTATCAAAGTCACAAGACTATAGTGCTCGAGGTTGAGTGTGATTAATGACTTGTTTGACACAGAGGAGATACAAAATACTACCATGATGCTAATGTATCAAAAGCAAGGGTACATGATGGACATTAAAAAACTATAAGATCTCACCCTCTAATTTACAATGTGGATCATTTCCACCAATATTAGAGGGATCGATCATTGGAAGGAGGTGGACATAACACACCTTTGTATTTCTCACCAAGTCTTGTGGGGACTAAAGTATAATTGGGCCCTATACTTTATCCATAGAATAATTAAATATGTATAAAGGTCCCATAAGGCACTCAAGTATAGATTCCCCTAAGGATTAATCCTCTTATTAATGGTCTTCAATGAGATTAGAGTGCCATACTATAGTTTAGGTGCATTGAAGTGTGTGTACCCTCCCACTCATAAGTCCCCTACCAAGTTCTATAAGACATTTACTTAACCCCAACACATCACCCCATCATACAAGATAAATATGGGGTATTAGTTTGATGGGATGAAGGTAACATTTGGAAATGAGTGGCACATTCCAAAGGACTTGCCCCTTAGCTGTAGATTAGGCATAGTTTGCTATAAAGAAACATTTCTGCCTCATGTAGATCTTCATGAATCAATTTAGAGATCTCTTAGCATGGCTCAAGTTACCTTATGCCTTATTTATGTAGTACTTCATATAATTCATCAATCAAATATATGATGCACAAATTATCATTTTATAGGAAAAGAAGATTGACGTAGAGATTCACACCCTTTGAAAAATTTATATATACCTAGGTAAGAAGGCCTATATGGAGAGGTTGGAGAGAGACTTGATCAACATACAGGTCAAGTAGACTTTGATCAGGCAGTAACCTCATAGGATATTATACATGCTTCACCCCCATAAGAACCAATAGGGTGGAGACCCTAAGGAAATACTCCCCTAAGAATTTTAGTTAAAGAAGAAGAAGTGACTGGATGTGGGTGCAAGTTCAAATGGGAAACAAGCCCCCCAAAAGAGGTATAGGATGGAAAATTAGTATCCCTCTAGACCTATTTATTTTTATCCCTCCATGCCTCCTCCACCTCCACCTCACCCTTCACCTTCACCACTTCATCCATCTCCATCCTTTCCCCATAATTCTCCATCCCCTTCTTACTCTATGCCTCTACACTCATCTATCCCCAACCCTTCATCCCCTTAACCTACTCCTACCCTTTCTCCTCTACTTTTTCCACCTCTACCTCCACCCTCTCCAACCCCATCAACATCTCCCCCAAGTACCACTACCATAAGAGATACCTCAAAATAGCCTCCAAGACAAGTACACCAACAAGAGTCTCCTCAGGTGCAGATCCATAGCTTGGGATTGGATTTTGAGAAAACTCCCTCCCCAGTATAGGAGAAGGCTATATTTGATGATTCCCTACTTGATGATAAAATAAGGTATAATGAGGAGGATGTTGAGGATGATAATGAGATGGCCACTAGTGGCCATGAGTAGGTTGAGCTTGAATGATACCACTATATAGGAAAAGAATTGACTGAGTCAGAAGGGTAGGAAGATGGAAGAATGGTGACTACTATGCATGAAGATTACCACTTAGGCATAGAGGATAAAATACTCTATCTTTGGAAATATTTCCATCACAAGGAAGTGACTCTTAAAACTAAGAATCAAGCTTCTTTATTGCTTGAGATGTATAATGAGAAGTGTGAGTTTGAGTTCCCACTGGACAACATCTATTTGGGCTTGGATGCTCCAACACTACCAAAATCAATGAGGTTTGATCCAAAAAATCTCACCCCACTAATACCAAGTTCTACATTTTTGAAACTTAACATGGAAATAATGTTCTAAAGCATTTTTTTGGATTATGATGTATACACAATTGAGAGAAAACATGTGCAGGTTGTAAAAATGTATAATAAAGTGATTGCAGAGAAACAAATGCTCACCAAGGAAGTGGCCTCAATGAAACAAAAACTTCAAGAGGCCATAGAGGCAAAAGTAAGGGTTTTAACCCTTTTCAAAACAATTTTGAAGGAAGATCCAACACTTATAGATGGTATACCTCTAGATGGGGATGTCATTGGAAAGCCAAATACCTTGGTTGAACTATTACTCAGTAAATATAAGGAGTGACCCATGATAGGAGATGAGGGGATAGAAACAACTGAATAGTTCACCATGGCCATTCATATTTTCAAGCATGCCTTAGAGAGAATTGGGTAATTTGTCCCTATTTTGGATGGAATTTTTACATGCCTAACATACCCTGATAAAGTCTTGGAGGCTCAACTCTAAGCTGAAGAAGTCCTAAGGTAGTAGTCAGATGATGTTGCACTCCTAATAAAAGACCATGATGAATGCACAAGATCATTTATAGATATAGAAATGATAGAGGATGCCATTAATAACCATTTTCAATAACTAAATGCAAGTTTTTCAACCCTCTAAGGATAGGTTGATAAGGAGGTTTCCACACTAGAATACACGTAAAAGGATGCTAGCACAACCCTAGATGAATAGGTGAAAAAGACCAATGAGACTATAACCTAACTTTAGGAGTTGAAAGCATCTAAAGATGCCATTGAAGGAATAACTATGAAGGTCCTCAACACATTCTCCCATTGGGACAATATAAAAAAGGAACTCGAGTATAAGGAGTCCAAATTTTAGGAAGATGCTAATATGGCTTAGTCTAGGATGGACTAAGGTCATAGTGTGGGGTGATGTTGGCCCCAAAATTTTGACTAAGTGTTTTCCTATTTTGGTGCAAAACCAACATGGCACAAAAGGATTATGGCATAGGAAGACCATGAAATGTGACTATCAGGTGTATAAGTATCATGGTGTGTAACCTATTGTGTGTAAGAGAACAATGGTGTAAGAGGATAATGGCATAAAAGGGACCACCGTGGAAGGACCCAGTCAAAGGATAGCAATTCATGGAAAACCTAAGAATATTGGACTTGGAATGAATGCAAAATACTAGGGGAGCATGTGAGAAGCAAGAATATTTAAAAGATCAATTCATATGGGACACTTTAACCTTATTGATCAAAGGTTTTGAACCAGCCTATAAAAAATGGAACACATGGCCACCAACATATAGCATAGAGTGAGGATATAGGAGCATAGGGACACAAGTCTTTAGGAAGAACTTATTTTAGGTGCCATAACTCTTAGTATGTTGAGATTATGTGTACCAATTATTCATAACATTAATTATTATAACATTTGGTCAGGGCAAAACAAGTATAAATACCCCTATTGTAATCTTTTACAATGATGATCTTTTGGAGAATTGATGATGCAACTTTACCTTTTGGTTCATTAAGCATCTAATATGAGATACCATATTTTGTCAATTTGTGTCTTGAATGATGGAATACACTAAATTCTATAATTGGATATGAGTTATTTCTTAGTCTCTTGTTATTGGTATCTTTTTTCTTTTCTAGCTTGCTAATGCTAAATAATGATGGTGATCTATGTATTAATAATAATAATAATAATTACATCTATAACTAGAAGGATCATAGTATTATATTTGTGTTATTAAATAATCCGTGTTTGGAACTAAATAAAGAACAAGATATGGACAAACATATATTACTATGTTACAAAACCTTCATGAATCAATCATTCAATGTGTGATTTAATTAAGCATGTGAGACCTAAATCTCATGTGATAGGGCTAGCGCACTATCTTGTTAGGGTAAAATTCAACACCAAATCTAGAATTAACTAAAATAACCCAACATATTCCATTGAATAATTGGTATGCAATGTCTTATTCTGCCAACTTATCTGGCACATATATTAGTAGTTTAAGGGAGTACTTTAGGTTCCCTCTATTCTAACTATAGTGAAATTAAGGTACAACCAGATATCTCCCATTATCTCAATGGATTTATTGACTAAAGAATTTACCCTCATCATGGGGACACCATTGATGGCTTGGCTCAAATAAAGATAGACACAATCACAAATGAATTGGATATGGTCCCTATATTTGTAAATATGTAATTTGGAGTAATATTAGAACACATTTTGGGTGCCATTTGGAGACCACTCTCTTTGGTTGGGGATTTTAGTGGTGGTACATAGGGCATCTAAAAAGTATGAGACCATGAAAAACTTATTTATCTTCTTTATTTTGATACTATAGACCTACCTACTAAAGGAAATGCTAATGATTTCACCTAAAGGAGGTATTACCATTTCCTTAATAATGAAATATATATTAGGCACTCATATTGGTTTTACATGTGTAGTATGTGAAAATCCATATAATTTTTTCAATGTGGTCATAACCATTTTGATTGTTGGTCTGAATTGGCTCATAAGGATTTTCTTCTTAGGATCTACAATGACCTTATCACCAGCTTCTAACCATTTCAATAGAATATCCTCCTTGGTATATTTATGGGCCCATGCAGTAATGGAGGTGAGGTCTATTTGGGGCCTAGGTAACTTATAATAGGACTCAAAATAAATAGGAGATATGTATGCTATTTACCTCAAACTAGGTTCATGGATAAGCATACCCTTGTCAATTTTAGCATCTTTTAAAATAGGACTAAGAACATTGATAGTACAATACCTCTGGTTTGGTAGCATCATAATGGAGTCCTATGAGCTGAATTTCCATGATGTAATCATACAATCTCTTTATTAGAAGTAACTTATCCTCTTTCTTGGTTAAAATTCCTTGGTTATCTATAGTCTAGAATAAGCTCAAGTAGTTATTATCTCTTGTATTTAGTAAAGAAACCACGAACTCTATATCTTTAAATACTCTGCCCTCTACGTCTAATGACAAATATAAGTAAATCATTTTATTAAAAATGTGTACATAAGTTTCCATTATTATAATTATGATTAAATTTCCCACTTATGAATGATAAATCAACACTTTCAAATTTTTGGTTAGATTCTTTGAACAACTTTGATTAATAGACTCTCTCTTTTAACTCAAAATAGTGAATGTGGGAATAATTATAGGGATTTTTCATACATCATATGGATTTTAGAGGGTTTAACTAAGCTTTAATGGTGGCATACACTTTTGAATTATTTGATTTGGTAACCTAGATCATATTTTGATCTTGTATTTATACCTTCACATGCTTGGGTACATAAAATCTTTTGATTAACATGTCTACCTATGTGGCATCTCCTTACCACATTGTTTATTTAATTTTAAAACATGACTATTTTTGCTTTGGACACATATCCTCATCTCATTCCTCTTATAAATTTGATCAAATTTACTTCGTTGATCTCCTCCAGAGTCTCCTAGTCTTGACTTTCAACATTATCCATTGATCTTTAATCCAGGTTTCCAAGATTATGATACTTGGTAGTGCCATGTGTATTTTGTGTACCTTACTAATAGTCTCCATTTAGTTAAAACTCTTACACCATGTGGTGTCCTTGCATGTGATCTAGGATTATTAGCTTATTGACTTGATTTGTACCATCAATCTCCATTTACATGGTTGAATGTGTATCATCGATCTTTGATCTACATGATCAAATGTGTGCCATTGATATGTTAAGCATTTGATCACATACAAGCCATTAATATATTAATAATTATATCAAATATAAGATGTTAATTTATCAAACATTCACCATGATTGTTACACTTCTCACCATCATGTTTGATCTCTAGATCCTTTGACATGTTAACTTCAGTTTTCAACATGGATCATTGATTAAAATTTGTATGTAAGAATATGCATCATCAATCTTTATGAAAGTAATTTTGACTTATTGACTTTGGGAGATCATCTCTATGCCATTGATTTTTGATCTGATCAAGTGAGGTTTCAACACTTGGTAGCCTTGCATTTAATTCATACCTACGAATATTAAAATCAAAGAATAAATGCTTGTGACATTTAAAGACTTATCATAAATCTTAATTTAATTTTTTAATGAATTAATAAACTAGATAAAAACCTAGGCTAAAATTAAGCTAAGACTAATATGGAATAAAGTGACCCACCAAAAATATGAATCTATGTTAATAAGAACTTAGGCTAAAGTAATTTAGACTAAGGTTTTGAACGCCATAAAACATGGATTCAATTAATCAATTAAAGACCAAATTTTAACATAATAATTTGAATGGGACAATATTAGTTAACCAACTAAGGGTAAAATTAATGTTAAAGTATAAACCCATGAACATTTGTTAAATTAATGTTGAAGTATAAAACCATGAACATTTGTCCATTCTAATGAATATCTATTGATCCTACAAGATGGAAATACATGAGCCAAATGTTAAAAACATTAGATAAGATTAAATAAAAAATATATGTTATCATGTCAATGTAAGATCAATCAAAACATGAGACTAGATAATGAACTTTGATCAAGTTGAATGCCTAATTCATAGCATAATTTTTAAAATTGGAATAAGGGTCCTCATTTTTTATAAATGGGGGATGTTGACCTCACTATAAAGCCTAATAAAGAATGCCAAGTGTCAAACACAAGCTTGTAACTCCTCTTTGGATGAAAATATGTTGTTAAAAAAAGATTTATGAGTCATTTAGGGAGTTAAAGAGTCACTTCTACACCTTTCCTAAGGAATCTCATCATGAAGTAGCCAAGACATGCTAAGGAGATGGATAAAATTAATCATATATTCTCCTCTTAAGCTATAACTGATTTGGATGGAGTGACACTTGTCATTAGAGTTACTCATACACCTCTCTCTCTCTCTCTCTCTCTCTCTCTCTCTCTCTCTCTCTCTCTCTCTCTCTCTCTCTCTCTCTCTCTCTCTCTCTCTCTCTCTCTCTCTCTCTCTCTCTCTCTCTCTCTCCCCCTTTCTTTCTTTCTCCTATATATACATCCTTATATGGATTTGTAATCAATCCTCAACCTAAGTATGGTGAAGCCCTGATCATTTGTATGCCTTTGATTAATAATACTACTAGTTTTACCTCCTTCTATGAATATAATTAGTGTGCATGTATGGATAGTTGATATTGTTAAGTGATTTGCTTAGTATTCATTGGCATGTTGTCATATTATAGTACCTATATGTAGTATACAATATTCTTTTGTAGGTCATGTGAAGTGTTCAAGTGAAGTGTAAGGGTTGTGTGTGGTTACCTATTTATTAGTGTCATTTTAGACCTCTTGATTAGTCCTCCTAGACTAAAAATCTATCACAACCTCTACATTGAAATTTTGATGTAAGAGATTTATATTGGGAGTAGTGTATGTTCAGATTAGTGTCATGGTCTACATATGCATAAGTAGTTGGTTGCTAGTGGTCAATTAGTTTGGTGCATCACCTTGATGAGTCCATAAAATGGCTCATTATATACACAAAATAACATCCTTTTTCTCTCATAGGAAGTGGATCTAAATGTAGTTTTTGAACTTATGGTCTATTTAGAATAAAATAGTAAGTATATATCAATGTTATGTCTTTAAAATTCCTTGTTATCTATTAGTTAGCTATTACTAATAATTATTGGGAAAAAGATGTCAATGAGTGCATACACAGTCTATATGAGAAGTATTACATGCTATCTAATGCAAAAGTATAGAATTTGATCTTTTTCATGTTTTAAGTGTGGAAATTGGAATGTGGGAGGGGTTTTGGTGCCTTTTTGGCTTGAATTCTCATTAAAACACCTTTTCATGATTTGAAATTTAGGACTTAAGCCAATATCATATTTTTAAATATGTTAAATGCCTTTTTGGATATTTAAGGCTCTATTTTAAACCATTTTTTGACCAAAATTTACATTTTAGGTTATAATTCCCTAATTTTACCAGCTGCAAAGGGTTATTGAATGGTTTCTTGAAATTTTCAAGTTATGGGGTAGTAATTTGGCCTTGATAGCTCAAATTACTAATAATACCTTCAAGGGTTCTACTAGGAAATAAAGATACCTTGGAGGACCTTGTAATACCTTCAAGGATGCCTTTTTGCATGTTTGAAGGTAACCTTGAATGTACTAAAATTCCCTTCAAGGTATCTTCTAGGAGATATCTTGAAGGGTCTTGTATTACCTTCAAGGGTTTTCCAAGTAGATACGTTGAACATGTACATGATTGGAATTTTATTTCAAAGTATCTCCTAGGGGATTACCTTGAAGGGCCTTATAGCAATTTCAAAGGGTCTCCTCATAAATACCTAGAACATGCACACAATTAAAATATCCTTTCTAGGTACTTCCTAAGAGATACCTTGAACATACACATGATTAGAATTTTTATTTTGAGGTATCTCTTAAGAGATACATTAAACATGCACATGATTGGAATCTTCTGTCAAGGTATCTCATAGGAGATACCTTGAACATACACACAATTAGAATTTTATTTTAAGGTATCTCCTAGGAGATACCTCAAAGGGTCTTGAATTACCTTCCATGTTGATTCCAAAGGTCCTTGTAAGGGATTTGATATAACCATGACACTATTTTATTTTGTAAGAACCCTGATGCACACAATTGGAATTTTATTTCGAAGTATCTCTTAGGAGATACCTTGAACATGCACATGATGGGAATTTTATTTCAATGTATCTCCTAGGAGATACCTCAAAAGGCCTTGGAATACCTTCCTTATTGATTACAAAGGTCCTTGTAATGGATTTGATATAATATGACAACTTTTTATTTGGAAAGGACCCTGATGCACATGATTGAAATTTTCTTTCGAGATATCTCCTAGGAGATACTAAGAACATGCACACAGTTGGAATTTTATTTCAAGGTCTATCCTAGGAAATACATCAAATGGCCTTGGAATACCTTCCATGTTTATTTCAAAAGTATTTTCAAGGGATTTGATATAACCATGGCACCTTTTTATTTAGAACTAACCTTGATGCTAACTTTGATTACCTACAAGAATAATGCATGATACTCCCATAACCAACCAAAATTAGAGGGCGCCACCCAAGATGTCACCACAAATATAAAGATGACATGTGACATAGTATAGAAAAGTCATCACACTAAGCTACATTTCAAGATCCCAAGGATGATTTTAAGGCATGGGACCCCAAAAATATCATTACAAGGCACCTCTTCAAATTTAAAAACTATTATTCCCTAGGCACAAATTGATACATCTATTGGGATAGAAACATAAGAAGAAGATAAATCAACCTAGAAAGGCTCCACCATACTACTGAAGACCCCTCTTATATATACAAGGAAGAATATGACCCCTACAGGGAGTCCCATAGTTGAGTCATCCCTAGGCTTGCCTACTGTACCTCAACACTCATGAAAAGTAGAGAAAATATGTATGCTTTCCTACTACACCTCAACATTTAGGAAAAGTAGAGGAAGAGGTTATTGAAATTGAGGATTTTGAAGAGGAATTTGATGCCAAGTTTGAAAATAATAAGGCCTTAAGCCATAAAGTAGATCCAATAATAGAAATTCTCCTAGGTACCCCATCTTTTTTGATTGTTCCTTTATCTACTATTCTAATATTTGTTCGTGTTCTTATTTCTTCTATGTTGAGATATCCAAAGGTGGAAGTGCCTAATTCCACCTTCATTGACCCTTTTACCTAACCACTTTCATTTAATTCCCCTTTCTCACCCCAAATGTTGAGAAGGATGTCTCTACCACCATCATTGCCTCATAATCCACTTCCATCCTATCCACCATGCCTACCTCCTCTCTCCCTTCTGGCACTACTACCATTATAGCGTTGAAGAAGAATATATATATAAAGGTGAAAAATACCATGGCCACTTAGATTTTCCTTCCCATGCTTTTCACCAGCTCCATGGAGGAGACTATTGTGACAAGTTATAGTATGGTAAGGAAGGCCAATCCTTGGTTGGTCATAGTCCATCCACTCCCTTAGTTTGGAGTGGATTGGTCGAAGACCATTTGGTCTTCCCTACTTGAAATCCTTATCAAGGTAGAAAATAAATGTCCAATAGTTCAAAAGACTCAAGAAGAGGTTGTAGTTATAACCTCAAATGCATCACAACTAGACATTCCTACCTAGGCTATGGACTTGAGAAGTAAGGCCTCCAAATTGCCTAGCTTCAAAATTACTAAACTCCCTTCCATTTCTACTCTATTTGACCCACCATACGACAAAATTTAGAGGGTAAAGAAGAGGAAGTTAGAAGATGAAAAACTTAGGGAGATAATTTTTTAGGAAAGATAGGAAGTGTTCTCCCTCACCAAGAGGTAGAACATGCATCCAAGATAGTCTCCCTATGTGGAGAATTTTGTAAACCTAGCTCAAGTACATAAGGATGATATGGTAGCCATCCATGAGGGAATAGAGATGGCTTGGAAAGAAATTAAATATGAGGTAGAACAATTGAAAGATAAATGAAAGACTATGCATATCCCTGTAGGTGTTAAGGTAGAGGTTTAAGAAACAACCTTCATATGTTACAATTCCTCAAAATAATTAGAATTTATGAGGGCTAAATTGGCCCCTCATGTGAATAAAACTAATAAATTATTTAATTATTTGAGATATGATAGTATCAAGTTGAAGATGCTAGTTTCATACATGAAAAATAAAATGTATAGTCATCTACACCTTATGACACCACTTGAGGTATCCAATTCTCTCAATTTGGTTATCATTAGGCAAGAAAAAGCTTGAGAATAGTTACAATAAATTGGGGCTTTAATCTCCAAATATCTGAAAAATGAGGCCCAAGTTCTCTAAATTTTGGATGATTTGAGGTTATCAATATTAAAGGACACCATAATAAAATTGATCTATAAGATCAATTTTGATAAACTCATTCGCTAGGCAACTGATAACTTCAAATAATGTCTATAAGGTTTGACATTGGAGGAGATAGAGGCTGAGTTAAGTGCTGCTAGAAAGAAATTAAATGAGGTGGAGATATTTAAGAATAATTTCTAGATGATGAAAGTTGAAAATACAAAACTCTAAGGCCAATTTAATAAGATCCATTGAGTGTCTTTGCTTAACTTGAACATCATATGATAGCAACATGATGTAGTAGACAAGTGTTACAAGGAGAATGAGGAAAATAAGAATCAATCTCAAGGTGCTACTTCAAGTGCCATGTCCACATCTGTAGCTTCTACTTCTATCACCCTAGCCACTACACTGACTGAAGTACATGTGGCTATTCAGATGACATAGCCTTAACAAGGTTGAAATTTTGTGCATGTATAATTTTTTAACGGTTCATCCAAGAGATACTAGACTTGTTTTGACCTATGATCCTGGACTTTGCTTAAATATACTAAGACTACTTGGATTATGTAGAGGTATGGACCAAATAATAAGTAGAGAAGAAGAAAAGATAAGAACAACAACAATAGTAAGCTATCTAATAACCACCTCTAGGCCCTTAAATAATATTATATTTCATCTTATAAATTCAAATGAAGAATATTCCTTTATAATGTAACATTTTAGTCACTTGGTTGTATTTGGGCACCTTTTATGGGCCCACATAAACTTATCTTAGGAATTTTTTGAGCCTAAAATAGGGGTTCCACCTCATTTGTAACCAAAAATAGTTGTTACCAAAATTAATACAAGGAGCCAAAGAATTTGAGAGTTTGTTTGTAGTATTCTCTTGTGTGTGTTTTATGATTTCTAATTCTCATTATTTTAGATGCATAATAGTTTATTTTCTAAAATATAATTTGGTAATAACACACATTATATGCATCTGTTAGCTTGAGTTTAATGATAGTTTGACTAATTTGATAGTATATTTTCTCATTTACAATCGAATGTGCCATGCTATTTATTATGAGTGAGTAATTTTCATGTAAAATATGATATTATACAAATGCATTTCCTTCCACTGAAGCTTTAACTACATTTTTTTAGCTTTGAGCATTATGCTATAATTGGTATATTCTAGTTTCATGTGTTTTTACCTCAAAAGTTAACAGAATTGGTATATTTGATCATCTTGAGCACAATATCTTTTCTTCCCTACCCTACTCACTCTTGGATCCACACATGAATCACTTTATCTTAGTTCATGATATCAATATCCATTGTTCATTTACATTTTAGACAATAATTGGAAAAAATTGAATCAATTTTATAAATATTAGAAAGAATAAGTGTCACTACATAAACATATGATGTCCCTACAGTAGGGTTTGCTAGTAGACTTTAAAAGTGGTGATCACATCTTTTCTATTTTTACTATTTCTAGTAGTAGTTGTATAAACAAATCAAGCCCCAAGTCTTCCAAGACTTAAAATTGAGTTTCTTACTTTCCCTTTATTCCTTGGTGACATAGGGAGCACAATAAATACATCAACAAGCCTAATAAAGTAACCTTTAAGAAATAAATCAAGTGTCCTTGAGACACCTACAGGCTTGGTTTCAAGTCAAAATATGCTATAATCATGGGTCTGGTAGTCTTAAGATCTTTTCTAAGCTTGTGGAGGCTATTTAGACCATCAAATGCATGAACTATTGAGATGAATAACCTTAATATAGACCTCAATAAGGATACATGTGAAGTTAAAATAGGGATAAAAAACACAAATGTACATCTACATCTAGCTTTAAGAGCACTGTTATCATCAAGTGAGTAAACCATGTTTAATGGAGACTTTAAGGGTATAGACTTTCAAGTAGGGTAATGAGATTTTTAAGAGATCATCATACATAGATCAAATCATGGGTACTTTGTGTATTATTGAAAATTCCAAAGAATCTTTAGACCCTATCATAGTCTATACAAAGGACATCACATCATTCATAGTGGTCTATATAAGAGAGATTTTTTTTCATAATGAAATAAAGGTGAACATGTAAATAAGATACCATTCTAAAAGGAATGCATTAAGTTATAGACTTTGGAGGAGAAATCAAGGAGCCAAAATCAATTAAATATTTAATTCCATGAAATCTTCTCCTATAATTACTTAAGGGACTAAAAAAATATGTTGACAATCAAGAGATTAAAGAAATAAAGTCTTGAATATTTTAAAATTTCATAGGATCTTGTTATTTTTGAAGAATCATTTTAGTTTCCTCCTTAATTTTTTCATCCCAACATCTAATAGGTTTAGTAATTGATCCTAAATTCACATATTTAGAGGAGTTAACCTCATAACTAGAGATCTGGTCTAAATACAGAAATCCCATAGCCTTAGATCATTCCAATGTTAGTCTAGATATAAATAAAATTTGAGTAGTCTAATTTCAACTAGGTGTTATATGGGTTGCTAACAGAAATCAAAGATCTATTGGTCTTTATTATTGCAAGATAAATTTCTTTTTTGCCCTACCTTACTCCCTCATTTTGAAAATTTTAAATGTGAATCACTTTAGATTAATGCTCATTATGTATATCCATTTATTTTTTAAAGATTTTTGGCTTATATTAATAAATACAATGAAATTTGCATCATAAAAAATTTAGGTAGATCGTGTCACTATCATATTCCTATTGTCTTTACATCAGGGTTTACTTATAGACTAGAAGGTGGTAAGTTGTAACCACATAATCTCTCTAGAAAAACTAAGTAAATCCCTCCAAGGTTTTCCAAGACCTACACTATAATTTGAGAAATGTTATTGTTCTGTTCACTTTACGTCCTTGACACAAGAACACATCAAAAATCTAGAAGGACATAAGGATGAATCTAAATATTCTCAACCTACTATTTACTATCATGCACTTTTAGGTATTAGTACTCCTCCAAATATAAATGTAGTCACTTTACTCAAGAAATAGAAGGTGCCTATATTTATTTACTCTAGGAATACACACAAATTCATCAACAAAAAGTTGGATACTCAATTGAACTATTTCATTTACCCAACTCCAAAATTTTAAATCCCAATTATAGGTGGGAATGCCATAGTATAAATCTATGGGAGACTACCTATTATATTATCTTATGTTTTATATTCTCATGGATTGGGATAAAATTTTTTTGGGATTGTAATAGCTCACCACTTTATGTAGAATTGAGATGAATTTTGAGTAACTATTCATGCTCATTCATTTAGAAGGAAGGCCATTTGAACTGCATGGTTTATTAGCTAAATGTACACAATTGGTTAGTTTTCACTAGATGATGAAGATGATAGAAAAAGGTGCAAAGTAATTATTATGCAACTATTTTCCATAGAATTTAAACCCAACAAAGAGTCTACCCATATTGAATTAAAATGGGTGGAGTCTACCCATTTTTATATTATACACCCAATTGACTCCTTTGACCTTTTTTCTTTTTGTGCTGGGATTTACAATAGGGCTCACTAATACCTAGGCCAACCCAGGGCCTCCTTGAGATCATCATACATTCTTAAAAATATACTATTTTTTTATTAAAAATTGATTGAAGTATATATAGGTAGAGTATTTAGAATTATATTGTTTAAATTTTAGTGTTACAATTAAAAAACCCTATTTGCTCGAATAATAATTATATGTGTGCTCCTTCAGTAGAAGGATCATTGACATCACATTTGAGCATGCTCTAGTAGGGCCAAAAATATTACAATAATCTAGGTAGACTATGTTAATCTTAGTGATTTTATAATATAAAGTGCTAAATATTGAATAAAAGGGCCAAATCAACATAAATAAATCACACATTTTTGATAGAGTAAAAATATATTAAACACTATTAAGATAAAATACCTAAAAATAAGGATCTACAAAAATGACAATAATAAATATGGTCAATGCTTTGAGCACTCTACAACCTGCTTTTTTCTAATCTATCAACACTCTATAGTGTATGTTCATAAAAAAACTAAGAATATGGAGGAATAGGAATATATCTAGTCAGATATGTTTGACAGTTTTTGTTACTCTTAAAAATGTGTGAAAATTATATGGACCCCATTTTTCAAAGTAAATATGAATTTCAAATTCGTTGGGATTATTGCCTATTTTTTAATGTAAATTCACCTTAGGAGTAGTCAAGTTGAATTGAAGGCAAGTGATATATTTAATATATTAAAATGATATTTATATATATAATATTTTTAAAAATATATACTAAAAATATATATTAGATAATGTAATATAATATTATATATTATATAATATACTTTAATAATATTATTATTACATAATATATATGTTAAATATAGTTTATAAATAAAATTCTAATTATATATTATATATTTTAGTATAATGTATTTAATATAAAATATATAATTTATATATAATATTTCTCTATTTAATACACACACACACACACACACACACACACATTCACACACATGCATATCATGACATATAATGTATGTATATATGTATTGGTGAGAGAGGTTATGTAAAGAAAAAGTGTGTAAAATTATAATTGATAGTTAAACCTAGTAATTCTAAACCCTTGACAATGTCAAAATATTAAAGTTTATTATTAAAGATAATTGTGGGCACATACCAATCAGGATTTGAATCACCATGCAACAATTTATTATATGATGGCTTCCATTCTTCATGTAAAGAGATAGCCTCTTTCAATGTAATCTCTACATCAAAAATTCAACTCCCTTGGTTTCAATTAGGGTGCATCTATATTCATTAGATAAGGAGCTCAAATATGGTTGATCACATTTTGTTTTGGTGATTACAATGGATAAATTGATTTTGTTACAATGGAACTAAGAAAATTAAAAGTGATAAAGAGGAATTTTGGGTTTATAAATTGGATAAAAAATTGAAGTGGACATATATGTTCCAAAGACAACATCTATTCCATGTATACATACTATACCTAGTAATGATGCATTCTCAAGTATACCACCATAGTCTTGTTTCTCCTAAATATAATATTAATGTTACATCTTCAAAAAATGTGGATGAAAATCCACTTAATATAATGAAAGATAATATTTATAAATCTTTACCATCAGTTCCAAAGTTCCATGATGATAATTTTAATTTTATTTCCACATTTAAACTTCTGTAATTTTCATTGTAATAGGGTCTTGCACTAGATTATTGAACATTTTATAATGAATCTTACGATCCCCTAGATGTGATCCAAAACCCATGGTATAAGACACATAAAGTATAATTTGTTGGGACTATTATAAGTCCTGGAGCTTATATCACAAGGAAAAGCATCTATTAGTAGAATGCATATGGCCCTAGTGGAAATCACAATATGCATTCTCACCATATTAATATCCATGTGGAAGAAGTTTACTCACATCAAACTCTACTAATACCTCAGTGTATGGAGAGATATGAGTTGACACTTGTCCAAATTCTTAATAAGAAACACCAAAGGCTTTGTGAATCTAGTAATTTTTTTGTGTGGTGCATTCTATAATACAACTCAATGTGGCATTGCCATGTTCATTATTTGATTGGTATCATATTTTGATTCATTTAGTTTATCTTTGTAAGATGTCTTGATATTAAATTTTGTATTGGATGAGCCCAATGTAATGGACGCATACTTTAGTATCTTGTTTAATACAAGGAAATCATTTCTCGATCATGCTCAGGGTCACCCTTCATGTTTATCATAAATAGGAAATTTCAATGCCACAAAGTGTGGTGAAAAGGGGTGAAATGATACCTCTAATGCAAGAGGGTTATACAATACATATTGTGAACCTAATAGGCCATTTTTGGATGCTTTTCAGGTGTTCTTCTCAATGAGAATTTTTTTTCCTCTGATGCTTTAATCATTTGTAATGAGGATTGTGAAAAAGCACCACCTTGGTTCAAAGTATTCATTAAAGTTGACATCAAGGAAATGAATATGTATTCCCACTCAATGTACGCTCAATGTTTGATGTGATTAATGGACATGAAAGAGGAACATCCTTTGTATTGGTCTCTATCATATTTGATATCTAACTATGTTAGATGTCTATTATGTTATTAAATTGTTTAAATAAACTAATCAAGTCACAAGTATAAATTCAAGAAAGGTGACTCACTATCACAGGGATTTGAGTTGTTGAATTTTATCTCAAAGGTATTCCATGGGGACTAAAAATTGAGTCAAATCCCTATTAAACAATTTCATAATGTAAATTATAAAAGATAAATAAACTTATTTAATAAGAATAATTATAATAAATGATAAAAATTTATATTTATTTTTATATTTAAAAATTATGTTTATTATTTATTATTATTTATCATGTTTAAATCTTTAAATATTTTTACTAAATAATTTATGTTTAAATTTATTTCCAGAGTGGTTAGTTTTTGCCTCCACATAAAATGAAACATTTTTTAATGTAATGTTATTTTACTAAATTCCTTATTTGTATTCAAGTGATGATAAATAGAAGAAGTAAATCCATACTAATATAAAGATTTAAACACTATCACAATTCCATTACAAATATTTTGACTATTTTCTAAAAGTCTAAACGTCTCTGAATCTAGATAAGGTTCTATCCTCTAACCATAGGAATAACACGAATCCATTTTCCATTTACCAAAATTAATCATACCAAATTTTTGTATACAAGTCCACCTATAAATCAATTTTAATGAATTGGAATATATGATAAGAGATGTTTATATATTCCACTTGAACTAGTATAATTAAATGCTTAGAAACACATTTCATACTTAATATAATTTTGATTACTTCATGTGCCCCTGATATTGAATTAAACAATCACAAACCATTAAGATAATGGTAGTTATATAGGTTTCCTCTAATAATTCATGAAAGTGTAGATCTCTAACTATGGCTTGTAAATATGTGTTGTTTCATTTGCCTAAGACTCAAAATAGCGATAATTGCTAGATGGTTGTGTAGT